>CP050224.2:27407506-28007506 GCA_012066045.3 Morus alba
TCTTCAATCCCCCCGAGTGGCCACCTAACACTCCGTTGTGATAGGCATGCATCAACCTTTGTACAATCGGCGACGTGCGGGCCACCACCATCCTGCCCTTATACAACAAACGACCTTGCTTGATGGAATAACCCGGAAATGCAGCCGGATTGCTAGGCAATTCCGACCAAATCTTGGCTAACCGGTCATCCTGCAAAACCTGTTGATGGATTTCTTCAGTATTGACAAAGGTAGAGGCCGACAAGGTGGCCATAGCCGGCCCAACAACTCTTCGCGACAAGGCATCCGCAGCCTTATTTTCAACCCCGGGTCGATATTGGATCTCGAAGTCATATCCCAACAACTTGGTGAGCCACCTTTGGTGTTCCATGCTAACTAGACGCTGCTCCAACAAGTATTTAAGGCTGCGTTGATCCGTGCGGATCACAAAATGATGCCCCAAAAGATACGGACGCCACTTTTGAACGGCTAAAACAATAGCCATTAACTCGCGCTCGTACACCGACTTGTTCCTTGCTTGAGCGGAAAGGACTTGACTGAAATAAGCAATCGGCCGTTGTTCTTGCATCAAAACTGCCCCTAACCCAATTCCCGATGCATCTGACTCAAGTACAAATGACTTAGTAAAATCCGGCAATGCCAACACCGGCACTTGTGTCATTGCCGATTTCAATCTTTCAAAAGCCTGCTTCGTCTCAGCATCCCAATGAAAATTATCCTTGTGAAGTAGGTTGATTAACGGTCCTGCAACCTGACTATAACCAGCCACAAACTTGCGGTAATAGCCTGTCAACCCAAGGAATCCCCGTAATTCCTTCAAATCCGTGGGAGGAGGCCAATTAACCATGGCCTCTATTTTGGCAGGGTCAGCCGCAACCCCTTCTGCGGACACGATATGGCCAAGGTACTCAATTGTCCGCTGGCCAAAACTACACTTCTTGGCGTTGGCGTACAATTGGTAGTGTTGTAAAACCGCCAATACTTGGCCCAAATGACCTGCGTGCTCTTCCAAAGAACGGCTGTAAATAAGTATGTCATCAAAAAATACAAGCACAAACTTACGGAGGAAATTACGGAGGACGTCGTTCATGAGAGATTGAAAAGTTGCCGGAGCATTAGTGAGGCCAAATGGCATCACAAGAAATTCGTAGTGGCCTTCGTGAGTACGAAAGGCCGTCTTCGACACGTCCTCAGCTTTCATCCTAATTTGATGATATCCCGATTTAAGGTCGATCTTGGAAAACACCGTAGCGCCATGCAACTCATCCAAAAGTTCTTCTATGACTGGAATTGGGAAGCGATCGGGAACTCTTTCTCTATTCAAGGCGCGGTAGTCGACGCAGAATCTCCAACTTCCATCCTTCTTCTTAACCAACAACACCGGGCTAGAGTACGGACTAACGCTTGGTTGAATTATGCCCGCCGCTAACATTTCCCCAACGAATTTCTCAATCTCCGTCTTCTGAGTATAGGGATAACGATAAGGCCTAACACTTATGGGAGAGGTTCCCTCCTTCAACACAATTGCATGATCCTTAGTTCGGATCGGTGGGAGTCCTTCTGGCATTTCAAAGACTTCCTTATACGAATTCAGTACCTCCTTCAATTCCGAAGGAACATCATCCTCCTTAATTGGCGGTCTCACTCCCAGATTTCCCAATTCCACCCACAACCCTTCTCCTTCATGTCTCAAGGCCCTCATTAACGCCTTGAGTGTTATTGGTGACTTATTCAATCCCGGGTCACCCCTTAATGTAACCTGCCTACCACCCTGGCCGAACTTCATGAGTAAGGTCTTCCAATTTACAGAGACAACCCCAAGGGTTTCCAACCATTGGATTCCCAATATCAAGTCTGAGCTCCCCAACTCCAAGGGTAAAAAATCTTCTACTATTTCGATTCCTTGCATGGAAACTAATACTCCCCGACAGACCCCCTCTCCCCGAACGGCCACACCGGTTCCCATAACAACTCCATATCCCCCCGTTTTATCCACTGGCCATTTCAATTTCCTAACTAAATCGCAAGAAATGAAATTGTGGGTAGCCCCACTATCATTTAACAAAATTACCTCACACCCGCGGATGTCTGCTCTTAACTTCATGGTCTTCGAGGCTGTCAAACCAACCACTGAATTAAGGGATAATTCAACGATTTCTTCTTCCTCAACCATTCCGGCCTGTTCTGTCTCCTCCCCTTCCGGTTCTTCTTCTTCCCGGACGATCATCACTTGGATTTCCGATTCGGACAACGGTGACCGAAGAAGTACTTGCCATCGCACCGGTAACACAGTCCTTTTTCCCTCTTAGCCTGTAGCTCCGCGTCCGTCATCCGCCGGAAAGGAGCCGATCCCGCCGATCCCGGCCCCTGGTTCGCCGATTTCCGTTCGTCCCCCGTTCTCCCTCTCTCGTTTTGGTTTCCATTGAAACGCGTCCCAAATGTTGTCGTTTGGCCATGTTTTTGTTCATTTAATCCTCTTCCCCAAACCGGCATTGTTGGGCCCTGGCCTTTTGGGCCGCGTACCAGCAGGTTACGCTCTTCCACCCTCTGGGCTACTTCCATAATCCGGCCCAGCCCAAACGGCTTCATCAGCCTTATTTCTGCCCGCACCTCAGGCTTGAGTCCATTGATGAAGGAGCTCTCCAGGACTTGCTCGGAAACGTCCATCAATGGCGCCGCCAGCACCTCGAACTGCTTCCGGTATTCTCTCACCGTCGTCTCCTGCCGGAGGGACAGCAACTTCTCACACAAGCTACCTTCTTGCGTCGGCCGGAATCGTTCGAGCACCATCACCTTCAACTCCGCCCAATTCCGGATCATCCGGCGGCCATCTTCCCACTGAAACCACGCCAAGGCCTCCCCGTCGAGGCTGACAACCGCAACATCTAACTTCTCGTTTTCCGTCAAGCCGTTCATCGCGAAATACCTCTCAGCCCTAAACGTCCAGCCATCGGGATTCTCGCCGTTAAACGTCGGCATCTCGACTCTTCTGGTCCGACAGTCAGCTCGCGTTCCAAATTCACGCGGTTGCCTGATTCTCTCGCTCGTCTCTTCCCCTGGAGTCGCCTATCTTGTCGGAGCTTCTACTCCGGTTGTCTGAAAATTCCGACGTTCTTGATGCTGAAGATTCATCAATTCCTCCATTCTTGCCAACAGCAGATCCACGCCTTGCTCCAGCCGAGGAATTTTTTTTAATTCCTCTCGCACCTCCTCGAATTCCCGTGCGAATTCCTCTCTCGATACCTCCATCTTCTCCTTCTCACGGTCATCGGTCCGCCTCGTCATGCCAGGAAAGTGCTCTGATACCAAATGATAGAATCCTGTTCCACTGATCAAGGAAATTGAGACAGAATTATCTAACAAACTATTGGAAGCTTGAATTCTATCAATGGCGGAAGATTGGTTACACAGAAATGGGGAATATTCGAGAGATTCCCTTGCTCTCCTTGGTTCCACTCTCGGAAGATTACAAAATGGTTTGATATCCCCCTCTATTCCCCTTCCTACTCCATTTATACTAGTAACCTTATTCTAACTTTCCAATCCCGATGCTAACTAACTAATAACCGCTCAGCCACTTGCCAACTCCTCTTCCCGCGCTTCTCCTTCCACGACAGCTCCTTCTTCCACGTCAGCCTTCTCCTTAATTCCAGTTGCTGACCTTGGCTCGTGGACTCGATGGTGGCGTTTCCTCCGAATATATGTAAAACGCACGGGGGGCTTATCAAAGAGGGTGAGGAGAAAGGACGTGAAAATGAAGATCCATCGACCCAGAAAAAGCCTCGGGTGGTTTGGTCTCCAGAGCTGCATAAAAAGTTTGTTGCTGCTGTGCATCAATTAGGCGTTGACAGTGAGTCCTTTCTTTTGTTACCTTTGCCTGAACGCCTTTTTTTCTTCCCCTGTTCTTTTAGTTCTTTTTTGTTGACTCTTCTTTCTTATGCAGAGGCTTTTCCTAAGAAAATTCTTGACCTCATGAACGTTGAAGGACTGACAAGGGAAAATGTCGCAAGCCATCTCCAGGTACATATTTTTCCTACATATTTTCTATTTACTATCATCGTCACTTAATCGCAACAAGATCTTGAAAATGTTTTCAACCTGGGAAAGGATTGAATATGGTGATGGGAATTGTATATGTGATGACCATGACGCTCGTATGGCATAAAAGCACTGCAAAATTTTTTGGAAATGTTCATCCAGGAACTCTGGCTTCAAAGTGATGTTTGTTTGTCCTAAATATTGTTGAATTTCCCTAGAGGAAGCTGATTTGGACCATAAACTTTTGTTTTCAATAATGGAGAATTTAACCACCTGATGTTTGAGTGAAAAAGTAAGCCCACTATTTCGGAGTCGTTATGGCTGATATTATGAGGAATATGCAGTAGACAAGTGTCCAATGAGCACAAATTCATTCATTGCCTGTTCCGAATTCATCCAACCTGCTTAGGCAATAAGTGGCAAGTGGTTACTCTAAGAATGTTATTTCTCATGAAATTTTTGTCTCACCATTTCCGTGTTATGTTGCAGAAATTTAGAGGTTACCTGAAAAAAGCTAGCATGGTCCCTGCTATAGGGGGTAAAGATACCTCTTACATGCGCACAGGGGCACTTGAAGGATTTGGAGATTTACACTCCTTGGCCGGGTCCGTAAGGCTGGCAAACACTGCTTTATCATCAACTCTTACACATGGAAGGATGCTTCGGAGATTGAACTCTCCAGCTGGTTTGACCCTGACAGGAAGTACTTCTACTGGACTCATCCAACTGAGTAACCCGCAAAACTTGAGCAACTCCGTCAATAATCTTGTGAAATTCCGATCATCTCTGCCTGCAAACCAAAATGCAAATTTATTTCAGGGCATTCCTGTATCATTGGATGCTAACCAGTTGCAACAGACAAAGTGCCCTAACCATTTGGTGGACATCAGCGCCTTAAATAATCCAACAGGTTTAACAGTTTCTTCTGGCTTGCAAGATGCAAGAGCGGCTGTTGGTAGCTCAAGCACGGCGCCCAATTATTCAAGCAACACTTTGATGTTACCAGGGATCGCACAGCAGATACATAGTGGGGGAGCTTTATGAAATCAATCTTCAGTCAGAGTGGCTGCATCGGATCCCAAAGCTTTTGACCTTGAGATCAATGATTCCTCTTAACTTTCTAGATCATAACCATTGTAACGAAAGCTGGCAAGGTGCAGTTCAGGCATCAAAGTTTCCATCAACTGCTTTTCCTATGAGTGGGCCTTCGAATCAAGGCCAAATGCGTTGTAATAACTTGGTTATTTCGTCTACCACCTCACAGATTGGTAAGAATCCTCATAATTTTTCTTCTGCTAGTTCACTTCCAACTCCTCTGGGGGATTCTAGGGGAGATATAGAAGGCCAAGATGGCTTCATTGGAAATATTGTTCATACTGCAAATTTCACAGCAAGGCAGCGTTGGGAAGAACATGGAAAGGATAACCAGGGCTTGAATCAGTATTCTAATGCGATAAATTCCTTCGTTTCTGCTAATGCAATAAATTCCTTAAACCAGAGTCTGGACCAAAATAATGCAGGTTGAAGCCAAAGTTTCAACGCATCTATACTTGACAAATTAAACGGGGGCACTTTATCTGTCTTTCGACCAAGTGAGATTGGGGAATCTGCTGCAGACACCAAGATTGAGCCCAGCGGCAACTACCTCTTCGAGCAAGCAAAGGCACCAGATGCTTTACAAGACAGCTATGGGTTAATAGATGATATAATTAGTGCTATGATGAAACAGGTACGATCCATATCCTGCTTTCTCTGAGTGTTTTAGGAATATGTAGTGACTTTTACTTTGTTCTAAGTAAGCATTTGACTGTCAATTCTTTTATCAGAAATGTTCTCTTAGGTATTTTTTAATACTCGGCAATGACTGAGTTTATACAGAAGATAATTTTCATGATCAACTTATGATTATCTATGTTGTTCAGTACTATAGATAATTGCTTGCTAACCTTTTAATTAATATGCTTGAGTACGTAGTTATCTATTAAAAGTGAAGGCCGCGATGCTTAAGACATCTTCAGCAAGCAGAGTTTCTTAATTTTGATGTCTTATCCCTTTCCTTTTTTTTTTTTTTTTTTTTTTTTTTTTTTTTCATTTTGAACTTGGGTGTGGGGGGATTTGAACTCGAAACCTCAAGGTGGGGTTAGGTGTGGATCTACCTGCTAGACTATGCTTGTAATCACAATTTGATGTCTTATCTTCTACAAAAATATTTTAAGTTCTTTTTAGTTGGATATTGTTATCTTCAGTGCGTCCATTGTGTCTACATTGTAACTGCTTTACCTTGTGTTATCCAGGGACAAAATGAGACAACATTAATGGATGGAGAATTTGGATTGGACACTTGCTCTCTCGGCTCTTGGATGCAAGACTTTACTGCATGAGTATTGCTGCTTGTGTGTTATGTAATTTCTTTGTCCATCTGTCTTGTAATACTTCCTCCACTTTCAACTAGTTTTAGATTTTAGTAAATTTATTTTTCTCGTTGCATTTGGAAAACAGCAAACATGGATGCTAGTTGGTTCTTCTAATGTCATCTCCTTTTCTTTTGTTCTTGGTTGCAACACCTTCGACATGAACTAGGTGTCCTGGAATGTTACTTTAGTGTGTGTGTGTGCCCAAAAAAAAAAAAAAAAGCAAACTTTTTACATCCGACCAGTTTTATTTTGCAGCATGTAAAATTCCTTGCATTTACATCCTGTGCAAATCGTTGAACAGTAGTTTGTACTTAAAAACACATCACAAGAACCTCAAGCTCTAATCTCCTTTGCAAGAAAAATGCGCTTCTGCTATCTTTCATTATTCTTTTGATATACCAAATATATTTTACAAGAACAAGAAGCTCAAAGTTCTAACGGGGAAAAAAGGATACATCCAATGAAAATCCATGGGGGAAAAAAACGTGTTACTTATCAAGGAAGGTAAATAAAGAACCAACGATCTTATTTACAAGATCATTCTTCCTTTTTTTTTTTTTTTAAATACCTTCTTTGTGAATGTTGATTTAAGATCATGTTTCAACCCCTTCTTCTTGAATCAGAAAACGAACTATTTTCAAGTTTCCAGCCTCTTTTTTGCTCGTGTCCTCTCTACAACCACAAACAGCATCAACAAGAATAGGGTCAACAGACACATGTTATTATAGTGAGACGCTGTGATCTTTCCAAGCCTCTTTAACTCAATCAAGCTCAGTCAGCTGTGCTCTTCTCTCTGCAGCTCTCCTCCTAACAAATATTCCCCACCTCAAAGCGGCTTTGAGCTTAAGCCACCCAACAACAGCCCTCCCTGAACTCTTGCCTCTCTCCTGGCCAAAGGGCTGATCCATCTGAGGTTCATATTGCACGCTGTAAGCATAACAATCCTCGTCAGAATGACCAAGTCCAGACCCCATTCCAACACCAACCCCCATACCAAATGTCTTCAATAGTCTCTGCATGTCATCACTCTCCAACATCTCTGAGCTCCTCAGCCGGATTTCCTCAGTGACTATGTCCTCCAAACCCTGCCCGCTCCTTGGCCGCAACCAATCTGCTGGAAAGTAACACCCAGGTGACGCTGCTCCAGCTGACATGTAATCCATGCTGCTAGACAATGATGTTTTTTGGTTATTTAATGTCATCAGCGCCGCCTGATCAGACCTTGCGAATGGGAACTCTATCAACTGAGTAACGGCTGGTGGTTGGTTATTTTCAGTTTGGAATTGGCAGCTGCATTCAGAGATTAACTGTTGCTGCCTGGTCTGAGTGGTTTCACAGAGGTGGCCTGTGGTGTAGTTGTGGCTAGCGAATACTGGTGCAGTTGAGGCTGCCTTCCCTTTTCTGGTTCCGGTTTGAGAGTTTAGAACTTTGCCATCATATTCTACAATTTCATGCCCATTTTCATATGCCCTCTTCACGAGAGCATCCACTGAAACCTGTGCAGGGATCAAAGTGAATGAGTGGACTTTAAAAAAGTTATGATTCGCTCAGAGAAGATACTGATGAAATGCAGGGAATTGAGGATCAGTCTTTTTATTCAAATGAGACTATTGAATTAATATTACTCTGAATTATAAGGGCATGCGGTTAAATCAGCATTAAAAAAAAAAAAAAAAAGAAAAAGAAAAAGATGAAAGTGTTGATGACTAAAATCTTCAGTATTGAAGTGCTTTATTATAGCCATGTCAGACCTTGGAATACTCTATTTCATGCTATTTAGCCATTGTAAATCGTTTTGATTCCATGAAGCAAGACTAAAGTTTGAGAAATAGGAAGTCTGTTATCTCCATAAGTTGATTCTGAAGTTTCTCTTTTGAAACTCTTTGAATTTATGTCTTTCTTGCAGGTAGAAGTTGAGGAAAAAAGTGATACTTGCAAAATGAATGAACGAAGCGTGTGTTAGGCCCCCGGTCACGTTGGTTTATTCTAGGAGGAAGGACAAAAAAAGGATTCCGCAGGAATTAGGGGAGGAAGTGGAATTAAGCAGAAAAAGGATGACGTGGCAAGTTAGTTACGCTGTGAGCTGAGTGGTACTAGGGGGAGAGGAGGGACGTGAGAGAGGTTGTCTGGGAATTGATTACTTTCTGCTGTTTCAGACCTTGGAGGCTGGGAACCTCGAATTCTCCCAATCTATCTTTGATTCTGTTTTTCCTTCTGTAATCTTTCTGTAATATTCCGGGGTAGGCATTCACCTCCTCCGGGATTTTGTGTTTGAATTCAATAAAGCGAACCGTGGAACTCTCTTTGAGAGCTCCCTTATCACTCCGATTACTCTTGTCTGTGTGGGAACGTAACAGTTTGGTAGCAGAGAAGGACGATCCATGGCCGACGCCGCCGGCGATCCGCTTCCGACCGATGAGCTGTCACGCCTGGAGCAGAGGATGGAGACGTTCTATGAAGCGTTGCAGATAGTAGAGGCGATGACAGAGCCACTCCCTAAGCTTCAAGAGGACGTGGCCGATATCGGAATCCAGATGGGGGAAGTTCAAGGCTCAGTTCAGCGACTGGAGGCCCTCCTATTGCGGCAGGCGGAGTTTCTCCAGCGACCCCCTCAACCGCCACCGCGGTTCGACGCTGGGCCTCAACGTTTTCCTGACCATCGTCGACCACCGCCAAATCTCCGACCAGTGACGCCGCCGCCTCCATTCAGGTACGGGGAAGCCAGGCGACACGAACGAGATTTCCGTCAGGATTCGCCGCCACGACCGAGGGCGCGAGCAGAGCACAGGGGTAGGCGGCTTGAGATGCCCTTGTTCCACGGGGAAGGCCCCTAGGGTTGGGTGTTTCGGGCAGATCGATACTTCGCCGTGAATGATGTGGATGAGGACGAGAAGGTAGTCGTAGCCTCGATTTGTCTTGAGGGCAGAGCCCTAGGTTGGTTTTAGTGGGCTGACGCGCAAGACCCCTTCCGCTCATGGCAGGAGCTCTGGGCCACAGTGTTACGCCGATTTGGGCGAGCCAGGGAAGTAGATCCGGTGGAGCAGCTTATGGCTCTCAGGCAACGTTCGACGGTGGCCGAATACAGGGATGAGTTCAAGTCCACTGCGGCCCAGATGCAAGGAGTACCGGAAACGGTCTTCAAGGGGGCTTTCCTTCATGGCCTCAGGGAAGACATCAGGGCCGAACTTAAGATGCATCGGCCCAATGGACTACACGAGATGATGGACCTGGCCCAACAAGTAGAAGCCCGAAATGAGGCCGCTGAGAGGGTTAGGAGAAATAGGCTGGGCCGAGGGTCCAGAGTAGAACAGTGGGGGCGCCACGGAGGATTTTCTGGAAGCCCCTTCCCAAGCTCATCAGTCCCTGAGAGCTCCCTTCGTTCCAAACAGACCCCTGAAGCGACGGTAGGGCAGGGAAACAGGACGGGAGGCAGCCTTCCACAGGCGTCTTCTACCAGCGAAGCAGGGGGGTTCCGGCGGCTCACGGAAGACGAGATTCAGCAGCGGCGGACCAGGGGACTCTGCTTCAAATGCGACGAGAAGTTCAGCCCTGGACATCGGTGCAGGAACCGGCAACTCCAGGTACTGATCTTGGCTGAAGAGGGAGAGGAAGCCGGGGAAGACAGTGAGGAGGAACCCGAGCTACCTGCGGCAGAGGACAGTGGGAAGGAGGCTATGAACACAAAGATGGATTTGTCGTTGAACACCATGAGGGGGGTCTCTTCTTCCAATACTCTGAAGCTGCGGGGGCGGATTGGTGGCAGGGACGTGGTGATATTGGTGGACAGCGGAGCCACCCACAGCTTCATTTCGGAAGTGGTGGTGAAGGAACTGAAGTTGCCAGTCGACCCCACGGTAAGTAACACTATCCTAGTTGGGAACGGGGTTAGTATCAAGCAGACTGGGATCTGCCGGGACCTTAAAGTGTGGGTCCAGGGACATATGGTTGTGGAGAACTACTTCCCTTTCGAACTAGGGGGGGCTGATTTGGTCCTAGGAGTCTCGTGGCTCAGCACGTTAGGAGAAGTTAGGGCGGACTGGTCTAAATTTATGATGAAATTCCGCGCAGGACCTACATGGGTAGTGTGGCGGGGAGACCCTAGTCTGTGTTACGCTCCGGCCAAGATGAGCTCCCTGGCCCGGACTTGGACCCCAGCAAGCACCGGGGTAATAGTCGAAGTTTGTGAACTCTCCAAAACATCGGGAGAGGGAGGGGGTGAGACTGTACCCCGGGAGATTCGAAGCGTCGTGGATAGCTTCAAGGGAGTTTTTGACTCACCTACGGGGCTACCTCCACACCGGGGACAGGGACACAGGATTGTCTTGAAGGAGGGAGCCGACCCACCCAATATTCGACCTTACCGTTTCCCACAGATTCAGAAGGGTGAGATCGAGCGGCTGGTCACGGACATGTTGGCTTTGGGAATTATACGACCTAGTAGCAGCCCCTACTCCAGCCCGGTACTCCTAGTCAAGAAGAAAGACGGGAGTTGGCGGTTCTGCGTCGACTACCGCGCGCTTAACCACGTGACAATTCCGGATAAGTTTCCGATCCCAATGATCGACGAACTTCTTGACGAACTCCACGGGACGGTAGTCTTTTCCAAACTAGATTTGCAGGCTGGCTACCACCAAATCCGGGTCCACGAGCCTGACATCGAGAAGACAGCCTTCCGCACCCACAAGGGCCACTACGAGTTCCTAGTCATGCCTTTCGGCTTGACAAACGCTCCGGCTACGTTTCAGGCACTTATGAACCTCATTTTTCGACAATACCTTCGAAAATTTGTCTTGGTGTTCTTCGATGACCATTTGGTATATAGTCACTCTTGGGAGGAGCACCGCCAACACTTGGCTACCGTCCTTCAAATTCTTCAGGCCGAGCGGCTCTTTGCCAACAAGCCGAAGTGCTGTTTTGGCCAGCAATAGTTGGAATACCTCGGCCACGTTATTTCGGCCCAAGGGGTGGCTGCCGACCCTGCAAAAATTCAGGCCATCACGTCTTGGCCGCCCTTGAACAACGCTAGGGAGGTGCGGGGATTCTTAGGACTTACCGGTTACTACCAGCGATTCGTTAAGGATTATGGGATGATTGCGAGGCCCTTAGCCGAGTTACTTAAGAAAAAGGGCTTTCTATGGACAGAAAACGTGGGACGAGCGTTCAGCGACCTAAAGGCCGCCATGACTCAACTGTCGGTGCTGGCTATGCCGGATTTTTCGAAATCGTTTATTGTCGAAACCGACGCGTCGGGGAGTGGGCTGGGCGCGGTTTTGATGCAAGGCGACCATCCCATAGCCTATTTCAATAAGGCTTTTGGCCCTTCATCACGTTTGAAATCGGTGTATGAACGGGAACTCATGGGAGTGGTTCTGGCGATCCAAAAATGGTGACATTACCTCTTGGGACGCCATTTTGTGGTTCATACGGACCAACAGAGCTTGAAATTCCTAATGAGCTAGCGCCACCTTCCTCCGGAACAACTCCGCTGGATATACAAACTTCTGGGCTACGATTTTGAGGTCCAATAAAAGGTGGGGGCCTCCAACAGGGTGGCTGATGCGCTATCCCGCAAGGGGGACTGGGATAAGATTTCCTTGGCGGCATTCACCATCCCTCAAACGTGGGACTTTGCTACCATCCGGTCGGAACAACGGAAGGCCAAGGACTGGGCTGCCATTATAGACAGCCTGGAACAAGGGGAGATCAGAGACAATTATGCTTTGAAGAATGGACTTCTATTGTACAAGGACCGGCTGGTCTTGGTAGAAGGATCCCCTTGGATAGCTAGGCTAGTACACGAATTCCATGATTCGGTCATAGGGGGACACTCGGGGTTCGTCCGCACCTACAAAAGGCTATCCGCGGTGGTTTTCTGGCGGGGAATGAAGAACTACATCCGGGATTACGTGGCCCATTGCGAGGTTTGTCAGAAAAACAAGTCGGAGGCATTGTCTCCAGCCGGCCTCTTGCAGCCCCTCCTGATTCCGGTCCAAGTCTGGGACGACGTGTCAATGGATTTTATTGGGGGTCTTCCCAAGTCCGAGGGGTTTGACACCATTTTGGTTGTAGTGGACCGCTTGTCAAAGTATGCCCATTTTTGCCCCTTGGCCCACCCTTTTTCCGCTAAACAGGTTGCCGTTCTCTTTGTGGCCTATATTGTCAAGCTCCACGGCGTTCCGTGATCTATTGTCAGTGATCACGATGCCGTGTTCATAAGCGGATTTTGGCGGGAGCTGTTCAAGCTTCAGGGCACCAAGCTGCATACGAGCTTGGCTTATCACCCACAATCAGATGGCCAAACGGAGGTAGTTAATCGTTGATTAGAGACTTACTTACGCTGTTTTGCAGGGGATAAGCCACGACAGTGGTCTGCCTTCCTTCCTTGGGCAAAATATTGGTTCAACACGACCTTTAACGCCTCTACCAAGTTCACGCCGTTCCGCATTGTCTATGGCCGAGAACCCCCAGCTCTCTATCGCTTCCACGACTCCCCGGGGCTAGTCGCGGACGTGGAAGACCAGCTCGCTCTTCGTAATGCCATGCTGGATTTGCTGAAATCCCACTTGGTCGAGGCTCAACATCGCATGAAGAAATTTGCTGATAAACATCGTCGCGACGTGAGTTTCGCTGTCGGCGACAAGGTTTTACTCAGATTGCGGCCCTATCGGCTGAAATCACTCACTCGTCGTGTGAATGAGAAACTCAGCCCACGCTACTATGGACCCTTCGAGGTGTTGGAGCGTATTGGCCCAGTGGCCTATCGCTTGAGGCTGCCTGACGAAGCCCGCATTCACCCGGTCTTCCACGTCTCCCAGCTGAAGCAATTCCGGGGAACAGCCGCCAGGGTCCAGCCTCTGCCCGAGCAGCTCACTGAAGACCTCGAGCTTGGGGTCCAACCCGCAGATGTATTAGCTACTCGAGTAGTAATGGTGGGAGGAAGAGAGGAGTCGGAAGTATTGATTAAGTGGCAGGGCCTGTTAGACTGGGAATCAACGTGGGAACCCGTGGCAACCATCCAGACGCAATTTCCCGCATTCAACCTTGAGGGCAAGGTTGTACTTTGAGGGGGGGGTGTAATGTTAGGCCCCCGGGTCACGTTGGTTTATTCTAGGAGAAAGGACAAAAAAAGGATTCCGCAGGAATTAGGGGAGGGAAGTGGAATTAAGCAGAAAAAGGATGACGTGGCAAGTTAGTTACTGTTTGTGAGCCGAGTGGTATTAAGGGGGGTGGTAATGTTAGGCCCCGGTCACGTTGGTTTATTCTAGGAGAAAGGACAAAAAAGGATTCCGCAGGAATTAGGGAGGGAAGTGGAATTAAGTAAAAAAGGATGACGTGGCAAGTTAGTTCTGTGTGAGTCGAGTGGTATTAGGGGGGAGAGGAGGGACGTGAGAGAGGTTGTCTGGGAATTGATTACTTTCTGCTGTTTCAGACCTTGGAGGCTGGGAACCTCGAATTCTCCCAATCTATCTTTGATTCTGCTTTTCCTTCTGTAATCTTTCTGTAATATTCCGGGGTAGGCATTCACCTCCTCCGGGATTCTGTGTTTGAATTCAATAAAGCGAACCGTGGAACTCTCTTTGAGAGCTCCCTTATCACTCCGATTACTCTTGTCTGTGTGGGAACGTAATAGCGTGTTAAGGACTTTCGGGAGTTTGGAAACCGAACCTTTTGACTGTGGTTGAGAGAATCTAGAGAGAGAAACTGCCCATCAGAAATTAGACCCCTGAGCTCATAAATATGATTGAAAACAACTCCAGTGCAATGAGTTTTATCAGTATAGTAAACATAGAGCTTCCCATCCAAGACACATGTCTTGGCATGCTCCACAGTGCTCTCCCACATTCTGTTGGACATTCCACTTCCAAGGATCTGGATTGATAATCAACAACAAAGAAAGTTAGCAAAATGATATCAGAAAGGTGCATGATAATGAATCTAAAGACAGAGATAATAGGAAACCACGATCCTTACACTTCTTAATCTCTGCGGATCCTTCACAAGAAGTCTAAGGAAGTCTTCAACAGTTGTAATGTTGGACTTAATAAGTTTTTTGTGCAGTGCTCCATCCTTTGCTATTCTGTCTAGTCTCCAAACTTCATCATGCAAAGCAGGCGGGTAATGTTTCTTGTACACTGAAAATCATGAAAACAATAGATTGGAAAGCTCATAATGACATGGATATAGAAAAGCAACTGAAGGGACAATTTTACATCTTAAATTAAGTGAATAGTGATGGAGAAACTTACATTCTCCTCTATGATCTTTCACAGCAAAAGCCTCAGTTTTGGCCTCGCGAATCCTAATCCCCTCGCAGTATCCAGGGGCAACCTTAAAACCAAGCCTGAATTTCCTGCTCCGGATCCAACTGGAGTTGTCAGTGAAAGTAAGGTCTCCAATGGTACCTACTCCTTCCTTGAGGGTCACCAGTAGATCTCCTGTGAGAAGTGGCCTTTTCCCCTCCCGTTCCTTCACTTCATGGTTTTCAAAGTGCTCCATTGTCCAATCCTCAGTCTCGTTGAAATCGCCTTCGAGCACCACAATATTGAGCTTTGCAGCTGATTCTGGTCCTGTCTGCACAACACAACCCGTGTTTGCATCTAGCAAGATGACATGAATCGCTGCTCCTTGCTCTCCCTCAACCTTTGCACCGGTAAATATGTGAGGTGGCATCCTGGTTTTGAAATGGAGCTGCAGCACTTTTCCTTCGGGACCAAGAATTCTCGGTGGTGGAGTTCTACCATGGTTGAAAGTGAAACAATTGAATTACAAATATATCTTGCTAACCATTAGAAAAATCGTCAAGCTAAGCAAATGCTCCACATATGTCTGTGCACTTGCTCGGAAGAAATATCCAAGAGTTATTTTTCCATTTTAGTGTCATTCTTTTTTAGTATGCACCTTCTACTTGTGGCATAATGCCAAGCAATAAGAACAAGAACCTCCCGCGTGTTAAAGTGAAATGTTGCATTCCACCTTATAATGCTGCATCTATCCTCCGCGTTTTACAAGTCACGTTAAAAACCAAAAACGACTCTAAAACTATTTGTCAAATATAGGAGGCAGTTTTAAACACATATATAAAACATAAAGAAGTGTGCAACATTCCTAAAAACAAAGGGTGGACTGCAGAATTCCGATAAAACATAGGGGAGGTATTTGTCATTATCCATGATGCAAAACTCTGAACAAGTCTCACATTCTATATCCTCTTGCACCACTTTTCAAAATATTATGAAAATGTAAAAATTGCTAAAACTACTAACAGATGCCCATATATATATTGAGGAACACACCTCCCAGGCAGTTTAGCATTGCCCAACTTCGTCAAAGCACGCTCCACTTCTTCACTGACCTGTTGTTTGCACAAGAAACAGAAGAAATAAGGTCCACTATTTTTATTACATGATTCAGGGCATTAAAAGGCCTCATAGAAAATTGAGAATCTGACATTATGGTCTAATTTGTTTAGGAACTAGGAAAAGGAAACTACAATATAGAATAATGCTACTGCTCAACACACACGCACACACGTGTGTGTGTGTGTGTGTGTGTGTGTGTGTGTGTGTGTGTGTATATACAACAAAAAAGAAAATGCCATTTTCAATTCACCAAAAATATTAAAATTCATAGGAGAGACTAATGGCATGTATTTTAAAAGTTTTGTAAAGAACGAATACGTGACTCACAATTCTGCGGAGTAGAGGCTCCAAAGAAGAGCAGAGTCTTTGCAAGCTATCCACCTTTAAAGCATCCACAATTACACTGCATATGGAACGAACTCTATAAACAATGATGTGGACTCCAAAATTTACACCAATGGCTTGAATGGATAAAGCAAAAGTTTGACGAGGTTAGTTCTTAATCACTAAATTTATATATAGTTATGATGTTAACAATAGCTACATCTTTGTTTTTTGTTTTTGATTTGATTTGAGATTAGATTTTTTTTTTTTTTTTTTTTTTTTTTTTTTTTTTTTTTTTGTGTTAGTTTACAAATGTAGCATTCAGTCCAGTTTTCACCTCATACACGTTAGCCCCAAATCAGGAAAAGTTGCATTTTGGCATTGGGCATTGGCTTATTCCACATTCTAAGACTTCCAAAAAGAGAAAACTAAGTACCCATGTCATAACCAAATTCAATAATCTAGTAAGGGAAGATATCAGTTTTTTCCTCTACACTCGATTGATAATCTCATACAATTAAATTAAATTCAGTAACCGTCCAATAACGTTATAGTGATTGGATTTTTGGCCAAACAACGGAGGCAAAAAAAACAGAAATAGTTATAAAACCAAAGAGTACCCTTCAATGGAAATGAACAAAGCAAGTGACAAGACTTGAAATTACGAGATAAACCTTGCAAGAGAAGGCAATTTGCGCTTCTTTGATTCGGGTAAATGATCATCTCCACCATCATCAATAACATCATTTTCATTAGCTCTCTTGTCAACTCTTGTTGTCCTCGAACTTTCCATTTCGATAAACTTAACAAATCCCAACTAACTAGTAGTATTATCACTCAACTCCCAAATCCAGAAACTCAAGGAATGTTTACTCTCAGAAGCTTCATGGAAGAACACAGCAAAAAAATATTTTCATCAAAGCCTATAAAGTCTGACTACAAGACTTCGGAACCAAAAAGACACAAGATTTGTTTTTGAGAAAATTTTGGATCTGGGTATTGCAAATGAGATCTGTTTAGGCAGTTTTGGATAGATCTAAAGTTCATTTGTTTATATTATGTTGACATAGGACATGGATTTATTTATTGATACAACAATTGTATATTCATGTATAAAATTAGAATTCAACGTCACAGCTGGATTTGGTGTGTCATGCTAGTGCGAATGCATGAACGTCTTAAACTAATAAATTTTTTTTGTTTTTTTTGTTTTTATTTTTTTTATTTAAAAAAAAAACCGCGTTTTGTGGTTTGACACCCTTTTTTTTATTTTTTTTTTGTAACACCATGACGAATTAATTGAGATTAATTAAGGTAATTAAGATTATTAGTGTGCCTAATCTGATTTAATTAATTGGGTTAAATGATTCCAAGGTATTTAAATTATTTACAGTAATTTATCTTAATCCAGAAGTGTGTATGGGCGCATTTCTGGACTGTTATATTTTTACACGTCATTTTCTTTTATTTTTCCTTTTCTTTTCTTTTCTTTTTTTTTTCTTTCTTTTCTTTCTTTCCTTTCTTTCCTTCCCGCACGTTCTTCTCTCTCTCTCTCTCTCTCACTCTCTCCTTTCACCCTCCCGAGCACTCTCTCTCTCTCTCTCTCTCTCTCTCTCTCTCACTTCCATCCCAAATCGAACGAGTTTTGAGCCAAAGAGTGATTTCAAAGAGTTTTCAACATCAAGAGAAGGATTCAAGGTAAGATTACTGAAAGAACCTCTCTTGGATTTCAAGTTTTTCGGATTTAAAACTTACTTTTAGTTCAAAACGGATTTTGATGGATTTGGAGTGAAACTAGGGTAGAAATTGGAGATCTTTGGTTCTTTGGACTTGTTTTAGGACCTAGAACCCGGATTTAGTGGTTGTCCCTTGAGATTTTGTGCATTGGGACTGGATTTGCAGGTTTTTTGGACTGATTTCCGCGAGTTTTCGCGAACTGGAAATGTCCACCGGTCGACCGGACTTTGTTGAGGCCACCGGCCGACCGGACCGGTCGACCGGAGTGCACACCACCGGCCGACCGGTGGTAATGCACTCCTCTGTCTCCGGTCGACCGGTGTACACGGGGTTTGACCCTGTTTGGCCTGAAATTGTCGTTTTGACCCCTGTTTTCGGGGAAAACCTAAATTAGCTTCATTTGGGGACTAGGGATGAAAGGATTAGTATCCTTAATCCCTGATTTGATATTTAAAACCCTTGGAATGGAATTTGAACATGAAAATTGATTAGGGCACACTAATTGGAAAATCTTGGTATATGATTGAGATTCGATTACTTTAGGACTGAGAATTGATCCTAAAGTGGTGTTTTGTATCAGTGATCGCTGAGGATTCAGACTGAAGGGGGCTTGAGGAAGCGGAAGCCGGAAAAGGCAACGCTAGTCCTGTGTTTGATTGTGCGAGGTAGGATTTCTATCCCTTTTCCTTGTGAGCCTTTTTTCAAAAAGGATTTTGGCCTTGAAAATGTTTTAAAGAAAGGGATTGGTTTATGAAAGAAAATGTTTTAAAAACCATGGCTTGTTAGTTTATGGAATTCCTTGGCTTGTCCTGTCCTTGGAATCCATAGCTTGTCATCATGGAACCTCATGGCTTGTTCGGTCATGGGGCCCGTGGCTTGAGTAGTTCGTGGGGTCATATGAACGATTTCATAATGTTAAACGGATGATTTCTTAAGATAAGAGATCTTGTGAACTGGTAATAGAGTCTATTGTCAGAAGCCTAGATAGGATGCGGAGAGTGCATCCTCGGGGCAGTAACCCCAAACCGGTCCCGGAGGGCGAGTATTTGGGTGAGGTGAGTAATTTGTACTAATTACTCATTTCAAGCCCTGTAATATGGATTATTTATTGTTATATTTCCTTTGAGAAAAAGGATGTGAGGTTCCTACTGTTCTGTCGAAATGAATGTCTTATTTATTTTATTTACGCACTTATTTATTTACTCGTTTATTTAAATTATTTCAAATTATATCCCATTGGGCCTTTCGCTCATGTTTCAAATGTTTAAACCCCTACCAGAGATTCGAGGAGGAGGAGCGGTGCGTCAGAGCTGAGTTGTGCTACGGATCGAGCAAAGCGAGGATTGTGTTATCCTCTTGAGCAAATGTAAGGAATTTGAGAAATTCAGTAAACTTAAATAAATATTTGGATTTACTAGACCGTGGATGATGTCTGTTGTAATTGTTTATTTACATGAACATGTATGTATGATCTTGTATATCTGTGGGGTGGAGCCCCGTGTGTCGAGGCTCTGGATTATATTGTTTATTTATTTATTTTAATGCAGTCAGGTGGGGCCCGGTTGGGGAATTCCGCTTTATTAATCCCTAATCGAGCTCCACGTCACCCACCCCGTTTGGGGGGCGTGACAAGAGTGGTATCAGAGTGTTAGGTTAAGAACCCGGGATTGTACATACATGTGTGACATCTGTTATCCACCGAAGCAGTCTAGTTTGATTTCGAGTTGAAGGAAATGGCGCCTCGCCATGATTAGGTAACCGGCCGGAACAACCGAATCAAGGATTCTTTGATGCCATGTTTATCGCCTTTCAAGGCATGGCCACTAGAGCTCGGAATGAGCGACCGGTGAGATCGGAAACAGGGAATATTTCCGGGAATTCAAAGTAGCGCCTATCCCCTCGTTTAATAGTGAGGAGGACCCCGGGAAGTCGAGTTTTGGATTGACTCTATAGTTAAGCACTTGAGTACTATGGGAGTTCCAAATGAATCTTGGGTGGAATTTGCGGTGTATAAGATGGAAGGATTAGCAAACACTTGGTGGAAACAGTCAAGAGGAGGATGAATGTCACAGGGATGACCCGGGAGCGGTTCGAGAGGTAATGTTCAATGATCGTACTTCCCTCCGAGTTACAGTGGAAGAAAAGGCACTGGAATTCATGTCGCCGCAACAAGGTGACATGTCTGTGAGGGAATATGAGGCTAGGTTTAATGACCTATCCCGGTTTGCGCCATCTCTAGTGGAGTCTCAAGACATGAAATGTCTCAAGTTTGAGGGGGCCTCAAGAACTCGTGGAGGAGATCCTTGGTGGCTCTAAGACTTGGAACTTCCGGATTTGACAACCGCTACAAGGTGGAACAGACAACCTGGCCTATCGTCAAGTAAAGAAGAAGAAGTGTCGGGTCCCTGCCTCCGTAGACCCTCCGCTTTCGGGTGCCTTCTGCTTCGGGTGGACCACAATGGAGTGGTAGAAGAAACCGCAATCAAGAAATGACAAGTGGCGGTAGTAGTTATTCGGGAGTGATGTAAATGTCTGTGACGGGCCCAAGTGTCACCATTGTGGGCAGGTGGGCCATATTAGGAGGAATTGTCCTAATCGCCGCCGCTCAACAAGCCCAAAGTGACGCTCCTATAGCCAAGAAGGGCCGTCACAGTACATGCCGCCATATCAACCGCAACAGATGCCATACCCTCCTGCGCCGACCTATCGGCCGCCTCAAGATTCACAGTTCCGGCCTCAAGCGCCGAGACCCAAGACAACCACCTCCGCCACAACAAAGATAGGCCTCCGCCCGGCCTAATGTTGGTGACAGAGGAAGGGAAGAGTATGGGACAAGCTTATACCGGCAGAGGGCAGCCGGAGGTCGAGACAAGAACGCGGTGGTTGAGGGTATGATTCTAATCTCTCATTCTTTTGCTCACGTGTTGTTTGATACAGGTGCCACACACTCGTTTGTATCTAGTTCTTTTGTTCGGACTTTGAAACTGAAATTTGAGAATTTAGAAGTCCCGATGACTTTGAACTCCCCACTGGGATGTGTGGAGGTAATGAGTGTATGTAAGTCGTGTGAAATCACGATTGGTGGTGAGCGATTGAGAGCAGACTTGATTATCCTTCCGATGACCCTGTTTGATGTGGTGCTCGGAATGGATTGGTTGTCAAGGTACGGTGCAATTGTTGATTGCTACCGTAGAAAAGTAATATTGGTGACGGATTCCGGAACAGTGATTGCTTACCAGGCTGAGATGAACCCAGTTCTTGGGGAACGACTGTTGAAGTACAGCGTTGGGGGACGGAAGAATCTAGCCTGTTTCTTTTCCCTTCTTGCCTTGGAAGGTGAATCTGTAGTGATCGGAGATAGTGTGGGAATCCCTGTGGTGGATGAGTTTGCAGACGTATTTCCTGAGGATCTACCGGGTTTACCGCCGGATCGGGAAATTAAATTCTGCATTGATTTGGTTCCGGGAACGGCACCTATTTCCATTCCTCCATACCGGATGGCTCCGGCGGAGATGAAGGAATTAAGAACACAGCTTGAAGAGCTGGCAGAGAAGGGGTATATCCGAATAGTACTTCCCCTTGGGGTGCACCGGTGCTATTTGTGAAGAAGCACGACGGATCTCTTCGGTTGTGCATTGACTACCGACAATTGAACAGGGTAACTGTGAAGAACAAGTACCTACTGCCGAGGATCGATGAATTGTTCGATCAGTTGGGTGGATCACAGTTCTACTCTAAGATTGATTTGAGGTCCGGGTACCACCAATTAAAAATCAGGGAGGAGGACATTTCGAAGACTGCTTTCAGAACTCGGTACGGGCACTTCGAGTTTCTGGTAATGCCGTTTGGGTTGACAAATGCCCCTGCTGCATTCATGAATTTGATGAATCGGGTTTTTCGGCCGTACTTGGATCGGTTCGTCATCGTGTTCATTGATGACATCTTGGTGTATTCGAAGACTTGGGAAGAACATGCGCAGCACCTTAGGATTGTTCTTCAGACCCTTCGAGAACACCAGTTGTATGCGAAGAAGGAGAAGTGTGACTTCTGGCTGACAGAGGTGAAGTTCCTTGGCCATGTGATTTCTGGACAAGAAATTTCTGTCGATCCTTCTAAGATTGAGACTGTGTTACAGTGGGAAAGGCCGAAGAATGTGACAGAGATCCGAAGCTTTCTCGGACTCGCGGGGTATTACCGGCGTTTTGTAAAGGACTTCTCAAGTATCGCTGCACCGATGACTCGGTTGACCAAGAAAGAAGTCAGATTCGAGTGGGATGCTGAATGTGAACATGCCTTTCAGGAATTGAAGGTAAGGTTGACAAGTGCACCGATTCTGACGATTCCTAATACCGAGGAGCCATACGAGGTGTACTCTGACGCCTCGGGGGTTGGGCTTGGTTGTGTCTTGATGCAAGGCGGACACGTAGTAGCTTATGCATCTCGCTAACCGAGACCGCACGAGGCGGAACTACCCCCACGATGACTTGAGTTAGCAGCGGTAATATTTGCTCAAGATATGGAGATGTTATCTCTATGGAGCAAGATTTCGTGTCTTTTTCCGATCATAAGAGTCCAAGTACTTGTTTACTCAGAAAGATCTAAACCTCAGATAGAGGAGATGGGTAGAGTACATGGAAGATTATGACTTCACCGCAAAGATCATCCCGAAAAGCTAATGTGGTGGCCGATGCCCTTAGTAGAAAAACGCCGGGGGACTCAAGCGCCATTAGCTTTGGAGGATTGGAAGAGGACCAAGTGGTGAGTGAGTATGATCTTCAAGACCATGAGGATTATAACCAGGTGTGGTGTATAACTGATTTCCAAGACCGGCTCTTGTGCAACAAGTCAAGCAGAATCAATGGCAGGATCCACACCTCCAAGGAAATTGGATTCGGATCCAGAATGGAGAACAATTTGAGGATTGGAGAATCCGGGAGGATAGAGCCTTGTATTTCCACAACCGCCTCGCTGTTCCTAAGGCGAGTGAGGTAAAGAAGATGATTCTGCATGAAGCTCACAAATCGAGGTACGCCATTTATCCGGGTAGTACCAAGATGTACCAGGACTTGAAGAGACAAGATCGGTGGAGAGGCATGAAGAGAGATGTTCGTGAGTACGCCTCGGAATGCGTGACTTGCCTCCGAGTTAAAGCCGAGCACCGTGGCCAGCGGAGAGTTGCAACCTCTTCCGTCCCCTCGAATGGAAATGGGAGCATATCACGATGGATTTTCCGATGGGACCGCCGAGAACCGAGTTGAGGCACGATGCCATCCGGGTGGTGGTTGATAGGTTGATTTAAGTCCCCGCACTTCATACCGTTTCGCGCGACGTATTCTCGAAAGGTTCCGCTGTAATTGTACCTGGAGCACATCGTGAGGTTACACGGGTGCCACCGCTCTATCACGCCCCCGATCGTGACACGCGCTTTCAATGCAAGGTATTGGAGAAGTTTCTAGGAAGCCATGGGAACGGAATTGAACTTCAAAGAAGAAGATTTCATCCTCAGACGGATGGGCAACTGAAAGAGTTATTCGATTCTGGAGGATATGCTTCGTGCTTGTATTCTGGATTTTGGCGGAATCGAAGAAATACCGTGATTTAATGAGTTTGCATACAACAACAAATTTATCAGCCAAGATTCGGTATGGCACCGCTTTGAGGCGTTGTATGGTCGTCCTTGTAGGTCACTTGTTTGTTGGTTGGAACCAGAGGATAGACTTACAACTGGACCGGATGTCATTCAAGAGAACAATGAGAAGATAGCCGTGATTCGAGAACGTCTGCTGATGTACTCAAAGTCGCCGGAAGAGCTATGCGGACAGAAGGCGCAGCCTCGGAATTCCAAGAAGGCGACTTTGTTCGTTGAAGGTTTCTCCACGCAGCGAGTTACTCGGTTTGGTGTGAAAGGAAAACTCGCACCAAGGTATGTGGGACCATTCCCGATCGTGCAACGAGTCGGAGTGGTGGCGCATCGTTGGCTTTACCGCCGAAAGTTATCTCACGTGCATGACGTGTTTCATGTCTCCATGCTTCGAAATGTCAACCTGAGCCGGAAGCGCGAGTGCAAAGTGGTTTGACGTTCCCGATACAAAGATGACGCGTCTTTACGAGGAGGCACCACCCGCATTCTTGACAGAAGATGAAGAGAGTCAAGGCCATCGTGAGATTCCGTTAGTGAAAGTCTTTGTGGCAGCACCATGGTGTTGAGGAAGCAACATGGGAGCTTGAAGCGACGATGCAGGAACGTTATCCGCATCTGTTTGCACTTTGAGGTGAGTTTTAATTTCGAGGACGAAATTGCCTAAGGGGGGTGGAGCTGTAACACCCTGACGAATTAATTGAGATTAATTAAGGTAATTAAGATTAGTAGTGTGCCTAATCTGATTTAATTAATTGGGTTAAATGATTCCAAGGTATTTAAATTATTTACAGTAATTTATCTTAATCCAGAAGTGTGTATGGGCGCATTTCTGGACTGTTATATTTTTACACGTCATTTTCTTTTATTTTTCCTTTTCTTTTCTTTTTTTTTTTTCTTTCTTTTCTTTCTTTCCTTTCTTTCCTTCCCGCACGTTCTTCTCTCTCTCTCTCTCTCTCACTCTCTCCTTTCACCCTCCCGAGCACTCTCTCTCTCTCTCTCTCTCTCTCACTTCCATCCCAAATCGAACGAGTTTTGAGCCAAAGAGTGATTTCAAAGAGTTTTCAACATCAAGAGAAGGATTCAAGGTAAGATTACTGAAAGAACCTCTCTTGGATTTCAAGTTTTTCGGATTTAAAACTTACTTTTGGTTCAAAACGGATTTTGATGGATTTGGAGTGAAACTAGGGTAGAAATTGGAGATCTTGGGTTCTTTGGACTTGTTTTAGGACCTAGAACCCGGATCTAGTGGTTGTCCCTTGAGATTTTGTGCATTGGGACTGGATTTGCAGGTTTTTTGGACTGATTTCCACGAGTTTTCGCGAACTGGAAATGTCCACCGGTCGACCGGACTTTGTTGAGGCCACCGGCCGACCGGAGTGCACACCACCGGCCGACCGGTGGTAATGCACTCCTTTGTCTCCGGTCGACCGGTGTACACGGGGTTTGACCCTGTTTGGCCTGAAATTGTCGTTTTGACCCCTGTTTTCGGGGAAAACCCAAATTAGCTTCATTTGGGGACTAGGGATGAAAGGATTAGTATCCTTAATCCCTGATTTGATATTTAAAACCCTTGGAATGGAATTTGAACATGAAAATTGATTAGGGCACACTAATTGGAAAATCTTGGTATATGATTGAGATTCGATTACTTTAGGACTGAGAATTGATCCTAAAGTGGTGTTTTGTATCGATGATTCGAGGATTGATCAAGGGGGCTTGAGGAAGCGGAAGCCGGAAAAGGCAACGCTAGTCCCAGGTTTGATTGTGCGAGGTAGGATTTTTATCCCTTTTCCTTGTGAGCCTGTTTTCAAAAAGGATTTTGGCCTTGAAAATGTTTTAAAGAAAGGGATTGGTTTGCGAAAGAAAAATGTTTTAAAAACCATGGCTTGTTAGTTTATGGAATTCCTTGGCTTGTCCTGTCCTTGGAATCCATAGCTTGTCAGTCATGGAACCTCATGGCTTGTTCAGTCATGGGGCCCGCGGCTTGAGTAGTTCGTGGGGTCATATGAACGATTTCATAATGTTAAACGGATGATTTCTTAAGATAAGAGATCTTGTGAACGGTAATAGAGTCTATTGTCAGAAGCCTAGATAGGATGCGGAGAGTGCATCCTCGGGCGTAACCCGAAAACCGGGTCCCAGAGGCGAGGGCGTTGGGTGAGGTGAGTAATTTGTACTAATTACTCATTTCAAGCCTGTAATATGGATTATTTACTATTATATTTCCTTTGAGAAAAAGGATGTGAGGTTCCTACTGCTCGTCGAAATAATGTCTTATTTATTTTATTTACGCACTTATTTATTTACTCGTTTATTTAAATTATTTCAAATTATATCCCATGGGCCTTTCGCTCATGTTTCAAATGTTTAAACCCCTCCCGGGAGATTCGAGGAGCGGTGCATCGTAATTGAGTTGTGCTACGGATCGAGCAAGCGAGGATTGTGTTATCCTCTTGAGCAAATGTAAGGAATTTGAGAAATTCTGTAAACTTAAATAAATATTTGGATTTACTAGACTGTGGATGATGTCTGTTGTAATTGTTTATTTACATGAACATGTATGTATGATACTGTATATCCTGTGGGGTGGAGCCCTGTGTGTCAGAGGCTCCTGGATTATATTGTTTATTTATTTATTTTAATGCAGTCAGGTGGGGCCCGGTTGGGGAATTCCGCTTTATTAATCCCTAATCGAGCTCCACGTCACCCACCCCGTTTGGGGGGCGTGACATTTTTATTTTTAAGAACGCGTCATCTTTTTCCCCACCTATCTCTCTCTCTCTCCAGGCTTTTTCTTCTGTTTTGATTTGTGCCCTTTCTTGTTTGGGAGCGGAACAAGGAAGGAAAGTCTAGTCAACTTTTGTGTAATGGGTCCATCTTCGAATTATTATTTATGTGCGAGAATTTTATACCATTTTTTAAGAAAAAAGAGGGCAAAATGCATGTTCTTAATTCACTTTCTACTTCTTTGTTGGTATAAAAGAAAAGGCAAATATATCTTTTTGTAATATGAAAATGACAATGAGTTAAAACCATCCACAGGTGGTTAATCTAAATTAAAATAGAATGGAGACAAAGGGTCTCATTTTGTTCCACGGAATTTTATTTTTTAGCGCTCTTTATGGTGCGACCTCCTTTTTAGCTCGATCGGTGGAGCAAGTAAAACACCATTTGACTTCAAGATTTATTGGTGTAGGATAAAGGCTCATTATTCATATTGTGCTCCTGCAACCATTTGATCTTTCCTTAACCCCTAAAATAATTAAAAAAAAAAAAAAAAAAAAAAAAAAAAACACGAGCTTAAATTGAAACCCCACAAGTGGTTCCTCAGCCACATAACCGCTGAAAAAGTCATCGGCTCCAACTCTATTTTGCACATTGACGACGATGAAGGCACCATCTTCATCTCCTTTGGATTTCAGACCTTGGCTATTAGATATCACAACATGCAATTTCATATATTTTCTTGCTATTTAGGAGCGTCTGAAGCATTCATTTTGGATGATTAGGTTTTGTACGTGATGAGGTGCGCGACAATAAGCAGCAATCCATGCCAACTGATCTTGCCAGTATTCTAAAAATTGAGTTGTCGGGAGGGCCACACGATCTCTCAAAGGAATCATGAAATGCTCCGAATGGCCTAATCTCTTCTCTGCATAGGGCTCAAGGAATGACACTTCATTTCGTTTGGGCTTCTCCGGAGCAAAGGGCACTCCCTGATCAAGCCTGAACTGGCACCTAAACTGGTAAGGATCTTACACCATTTCCCTTGTATGACAAGAGCCATGATGGGGTAATGGCCAAGTAAAAGTCGTACCAACTCTGCAACTCAAAGTCATCTAGTCCCCCTCTGACAGCAAGGACCAAGGGCATGACTTGTGTAAACTCGTCAGAAGCTCTATTAATATAGAATCGATTTGCTCTGAACATCCCTGGTAAAGAATTGTATAGGTAGAAACTTTATTAGGACTCATCGTCCAAGAATGTTAGCAAAGCACTAGCTATGGGCTCCCTCCGAAACCACCTACAATTGTCGGAATTGCCATGCCCAGAAAAGGAAAGTTTCCCACAGTGGATTCAATCACTTCGCATGTAAAGGGCTTTGGAGCGTAAGCAAGAAACCGCTCCCAGAAGAAAGCCTGGAGAAAGCCAATCAGAGCATAAGTCTCCAAAATATATCCTCCTGCTCCTAAGCACTCCAGCCTGTGAAGACTGTCCATTTGCGTGTATAAGTGGCCCAAGATGAGCGGGGCCAAAGGAAAAACAACACCTTTTGCGATACGAATCCCCAAAGGGAAATAACAGGTTTGGACAATGTCCTCCAGAAGCTCTGGAAGTATGAACTTGCTAATCCAAAGTGCCACCAAGGCCTCCACTTGGCACTTGCACTTAGCATCTTCTCCGGGATGAAGGCTCCTCCGGTAGTACTACCATGAAAGTGACAGATCCAAGAGGCGAAACTAGATCACTTATTCGTACGGCACTCGGTAATCGCTTGCTCCAACTCCTCTTATATTGCTATATCCTCAGAGTCAAGCTTGATCTCCGTGAGTGACTCTTTTCCGATGTTTAGGAATGCAAACATCATCTATGCCGATTGAGAATTTGATAAGAACCAGGAACTGCTGGTCTATAATTTAATGATTAGTTGCTGACGTGGATGGTCGAAGAATCTTGTAAGCATTTCTAGTGACAACTGAATTTAGTTAGCTTGTTAGTAGAGGGGCCTACAAATAGAAGGAGGGGCTCGAGTGGTGAATTAGCTTTTGGGTTGTATAGAGTTTATAGAGGAGAGTGGTGCTCTCTCAAATATTACCATTGTTAGAGTGAGTTGATTTCTTACACTTGAATAAAGTTCTCATTTCTTTGTCTCGTTCTCTGTCAATTAGTTGAGATTTCCATCAAATTGGTATCAAAGTTGTTTCGTCTAGGAATGGTAGCTTCAAAAGTCAGTAAAATGGATGGAAGATTGGAAGTTGTTGAGAGGGACGTCGGAGAAATCAAAACGATTGTCAGACAACTTTTAGAGGATATGAAAGCCGTGAGGGAGTATATGAAGGAGCTTACCGGTTGGATGCGATCGGGTGGCAATGGGAATCCACAGGCAGAGCAAGCTAAGGCATCGACTTTAAGCGGTGATGAAGGTGGTGGTACTTCGATGGCGGCGAATCGTTTCGGTAATGGACCAGTACCGTGCGGTTGGGAACCGCATTTCCGTCGAATGGAAATTCCTCCCTTTAACAGCGAGGATTCGCACGGCTGGCTATTTTAGCTTGAGCGGTATTTTTAGGTGCAAGGCGTCGAAGAGGCGGAACGTGTGGTGACGGCCGTGATTGGACTTGAAGGGAAGTCGCTGAATTGGTTTTAGTGGATGGAATCCAGATCCGGTAACGTTAGTTGACCGATCTTCAAGGAACTGGTGTTACAAAGGTTCAATCTTCGCAAACGAGCAACCACTCGAGGCGTTGATTGCTCTGCGACAGGACTCGTATGTGGCGGAATTTTGTGAGCAATTCAAGTTGTTATCCGCTCCGTTGACAAAGGCGGATGAGGAATTCGTGATTAGAACCTTCTCGAACGGTTTAGCAAAGGAGATTAAGGCTAAAGTCCGGATGGTGAGGCCTAATTCTCTCGTCCAATTAATGGATTTTGCCCAAAAAATTGAAGAAAAGAATTAGGCCCTTGAGTGGGCCCATATGTTGAAAACCTCACGTGCTAGGAATAATGGTGAGGGAGTTAGAATTTTCAGAATGGATGGGCTGAGGACATAAGCATTTGGAGGCACTGCAAGTAGTAGCTCCAACTGGCCGAGTAGTGGCTCTAGCTAGACTCCACCGGGAGTAAGGGACCTCTAGAGTTAATACATACCAACTCTAGCCAATTGGACGTGTCGATCAACAAGAGCTAAGAAAATAGTTTTTCTCAATCCACGAGAAAACAAGATAACTTCAGGAAGAAAATTTCTAACGCTAAATTGTAACAGTGCAGGGAGCGTGGATTATGCTTCTGGTGTGAGAAGAAATGACAGTTCAGGCATGTTTGCACAAAATCACAACTACAGGTTCTCATTGCAGCGGTGGATGAAGATGGGGATGGATCTGAAGCTACAGCTGAGGAGGAACGCAAGGAACAAGCGACGACGCCAAGTGCAGTCACTTGAACCTTGAGGACAAGGTTTCTGTGAATAGGGGTAATGATAGGAACTAAGAACTACTAGTCTATAATTTAGTGATTAGTTGCTGACGCGAATGGTCGAGAAATCTTGTTGAGGAAGCATTTCTAGTGATAACTGAATTTAATTAGTTTGTTAGTAGAGAGGCCTATAAATAAGAGGAGTGGCTCAAGTAGTGAGTTAGCTTTTGGGTTGTATAGAGTTTATAGAGGAGAGTCAGTGATCTGTAGAATATCACCATTGTTAGAGTGAGTTGATTTCTTGCATTTGAATAAAATTCTCATTTTCTTTGTCTCGTTCTATGTCAATTAATTGAGGTTTCCATTAGAATTCTCCCCACTCCGCTTGGAAGGTGCAAGACTCCTTATTCCACTCCGAGTCGGAGCAAGTGATTGAGGCCTCTGACGTTGCAGTGCATGCTCGAAGCTGCTATGAACGAGAGGACTCAAACTCTAAGTTATCCCAGACCGTTTGATCGCTCAGGACATCCCAGAGCCATTCAGTCCAACCCTTGGTCCCGAAAATAGGACTCTTGAACAAGACCGGCACCGGAGGCAATTCCCCCGCATCAATCAAGCATTTGGAGCAGCCTCCGGGAGGAGAGTGTTGTGCCTCCGTTGTCAGCAGCTGAGTATTCTCTGGGACCGATTTTACGGCCCTTGCAAAAGCATCGTCCTCTTGGAACGTCATATCCATGACAAAGCGCTCCGCCACGTAAGTTGGGGTCTTGGTACCATCCTGAATATGTCAACAAAAGAAAAGCGCCAATTGTTATTTAAAAGATGGAAAAGAGATAAAAGCATCTTTTGGGACATAAACAAGCCAAATCAAACAAACGGGAACCAGCTATGTCTGAGTTCTCAGAGCATACCCAATCGCTCCGAAGACAAGTAGCAACTTATGCTTCCTCCAGAGCAAGTGTTCTGCTCCGGATTTGACCTTGTGTGTGCAAATTCTTAAAGTACAGTTATGTGCTCTGAAATTGCATTCTGATTTATGCCCTCTAGAGCAAGCCATTTTGCTCTGGAGTTGACTTTGTGTAAGGCCTCACAGAGAGCAGATTTCCGCCTCGGAGTCAGGCTGCATGTTGTGCCCTTCCGGAGCATGGTGTTTCGCTCTGGAGTCGATTAGGGACAAACGATTACTCATGCAAAATCGTATCTTGGTGTTCCGCCTCCTCGGAGCATACTGTTTTGCTCCGGAGTCGACCCTGTGGAAAACGCTCATGGAGCAGGACTAACTGCTCCGAGACCAGACGCTCCTCCGAAACAAAATATGTTGCTACAGAGTCAACTTTGGAAGAATATTATCTAAGTGGGTTTCAACCAATGATTTCAAATGGATGAATAATCTCCAACAAAGGGAGATCATCATCATCTTCGACACAATGCATGCATTCCGAAGACTTATGCAAACCCTGAAACTCGAAGAACACAAGTATGATTCAAGCATACTAATGTGTGAAAATTTTTCAAGCAAGTGTGGGCATTCATCACCTACGCCTTTGCTACAAGGATGATTCAAGCATGCAATCAAGGCAAAAAATGCAAAGTACCCACTATGGGGTGTTCGGCCATGCCCTAGAATAACCATGAAAGAGAAAACTAACTCTCTCTCTCTCCAAACAAATGCAAAACCGACCATGGGAGAACCAAAATCAAGCAAAAATCGCATATTTCACAAGCCATTGTCATCATCATCAACAATAGTAACAAGAAAAAGAAGAAAAAGGGCTTACTTGGAGAAAAAATGGAGTCTCTGAGTCTTTCTCTCTCCTCAACTCCGGCCGACCTTCTCTCTCCTCCAAAATCGATGATTTTCGTACAAAATATGGCGAGGAATGCGATTTTTCGGTGAAATATATGGAAATCCAGTACGATTCTCTAACTTCCTCACGATTTTGACGAGTTTTTCTGAATTTTTGGCTTTGGTTTTGCTTGGGCTTTCTCGGTTCTCTCTCTTTCTCTCTCTTATTTCGGTTCTCTCTCTCTCTCTAATTTGCAGGGAAGTAACTTGTGGAAGATACTTGGAAGTTTCTCTCTCTTCTCTCCCTCTCCCCCTGCTCTTGTCGTTTCACTTGCCTTTGGGGAAGGGAGATGACATCAGTGTCATGATTGCACCTCTTTGGAAGACAAGCCCCCTTTCTACACAATCTTTTGGGGAGAAAATTTGTTTTAAAAAAAAAAATATTTCCTCTAAACTTATCAGCTTCCCTGTTCTTTAAATTAACTTGAATCCGGTTATTCTTACATTATAGTCGAGATATCGACCACTCTCTTAAATAATAAACATTGATGACTTTTTGTAGAGAATTGACCGTTGACGTTGAAAAAATAACTGTAACTAATGTGTCCTTTACGTCGAGTTTTATGAACCTTATCCAAAATCTTTTTGAACCAAAAGATCACAAACTTTTTAGGCTAGGTTCTATGAACCTTATCCACAAATTTTCATAGTAGAAGGACTCCAAAAATTCATCCACTTATCTTGTGGAGTTTTAAAAAATCGCCCCTTATCATTAGGAGATAAGATTGTTAGTTTCAATTCAAATCAAGATCCTTTGATCTTTTAAAAGTTCAAATCCTATCTTGATTCAAACTCCTTTTAAAATTTAAATTTAAATAAGATTCTCTTGTTTGGATTAAATAAATATTTTCCACAAACATTATCCATATTAATTAATTTAATCAAGTGAAATATTCTAGATTTTCTTTCCTTCAAAAAAACGTGAACCATCTTTTTTAAATAAAGAAAATCTATCAAATAAGCTCCATTGTTTAAACTAATTAATAATTAATATTAGGAATATATTTTAAACTATTTTGAAACAAAATCTATTTCCCTCCATCCATTAAAATTCGTTCACTTTAAATAGGAGAGAATAACTTTTGTTTTTCAAAAATTAAACAATTCAAACACAATCTTATTTCCAAAATTCGATTAACCAAAATAATTAACAAATAATTATTTTATCCACAACCAATCATATATTGACAAATCATTATATTTGTCCACATTAATTTCACATGTCCAATCCTTTCGGAATTGCATGCAAGAGAGTACCATGTCTTTATCATACACTACTTAATTTCCATTTAGTTTACTGATCTCATTAAGAACGAATCCCAAGACGCTTCGTGGAACTATATGAGCTAGTAGAAGGAGTCGACGGAAATACGGAAATATGTAAAGAGGCTCCTATAATTGTGAAAAATTAATCCTTGATTAATTACTCAACAATTATCAACTTCAGGACTATACCACTAAAAGTCTAAAGCTGAATTCCTGTTTACATACCGTATTACAAAAGCTCTCTTATGTAGTGCTTCTTCCATGATCATTCATCACTCGCTTAATCCCCATATGTTATCCATGATTGAATTAAGGACTTATTCCGTTTTACCTTTTCAATCATTTTAACTTAAAGTTTCATTATTCTCCATTGTAAGAACCACCAATTGTAAAACCATACAATTGATAAACCACCGGAGGACACAAAGTGAACCGATGGCCAAGGCCTTGTTATTCTGTCTTTCAGTCCCCGAATAATGCCTTCAAGTAGATAACAATTACCATCTATAAGATGGCTATGGATTCCATATCTATGAATATTGATTTCTCCATCCATATGTCATACACCCAACACACAAGTATATTGACCATCAATTATCAGTGTCTCACCTATAGTGGATCAAAGTGCATGAGTCATGGATGCGAACTCAAGTATCCATTTTAGGATTAAGATTAATGAAGGATGATAATCAAAGCGTCATTGATTCTTATAAATGGAATTATTAAACCGAATCAATTAACACTTTAGGTCCAGTCCAATGTCATACCTCAATACTGGTATACATCAAGGTTCTACTCGGAACCGATCCGATGGTCAAGACAAACCATCCCTCCAAGGAAGTAGACAACCTTTACAATCTTAACATGAATAAGATCCCGAAATCTTATTCCATCGATTGCGGACCTTTTATTTAGACTGTTATCGAATTACCATGCCTTCTATGTATACCCCGCATACAAAGGTAATCCGATATGTTACCAACAGCCTAGGAGTATTTATGTTTGCTCAATTAATCATACATTCAACAAATGAAAGTAAATAGGACACCACTTATTAAACATGAATAACCTCTTTTATTAATATCAAAATGTCAATCTACAGAAAATCCCTAGAATCGATTTTCTATTCTCAGGGCACATATAGATCCCAACAATCTCCCACTTACCCTAAGTGAGTAAATGTGACATATTGCGTATCCATGCCTTCAACATGTTCCTTGAATCTTTTGGCCGCCAAAGTCTTCGTGAACGGGTCAGTAAGATTGTCCTCTAATGCGATTTTGCAAACCGTCACATCTCCACTCTCTACGAAGCCTCTGATAATGTGATATTTTCTGTCAATGTGCTTACTCCTCTTATGATGCCTAGGATCCTTGGTATTATTCACTGCTGCACTGTTGTCACAGTAAAGCACCATAGCTTTATCCATACCAGGAATGACCTCAAGGTCACTAAGGAACTTGCGGAGCCATACCACTTCCTTAGATGCCTCACTAGCAGCCACATACTCAGTTTCCATGGTTGAGTCAGCAATGCAAGATTGCTTAACACTCCTCCACACAACGGCACCACCTCCAAGGGTAAAGACAGATCCTAAAGTCAATTTCCTAGAATCTTGATCTGATTGAAAATCAGAATCTGTGTACCCTATAGGAAGAAGTTCCTGTTGGAAATGTGTCCATAAAGTGGGATGTAATTTGTTATTTATGAAATGACAAATGTAAGACATTATTATTTTGTTGATTTTATAAAATAATATAAAGTTATGTTTTGACACATACTCAAGAGTGTTAGTAATATTGCTTAGTCCATAAACTGTTACCAACGAAAGAAGAGTCAGGGGAACCTCAGGGACAAACTCTTTCGATCTGGGTTTAAAATAGATATTCATAGATCTTGGGATTAATTGGGCAATCAAATCCGATTATGATGTTAGATCGAACCATGTGATCTTTGGTCTCGGGGCATGGGACTTGGACTCTGTGGTTGATCTAGGCATGCTCGCAACATGTTGAATAGACCATGTGACTGATTAGGTTAGAGTAAAAACCATTTACACAACTCTAAACCTAATCATCACAACTTAAGTATATTTGTATAATTATCTTAATCCTGAAGTGAATGCATAGCTTAACTTAGTATCTCATGATCTTTGATTCGCCAATGAGATTAGTTCACAGTTATTGAACGACATCTCGGTCATTGGGATCATGACAATATTAAGTTGGAGTTATGTGATTCACAGATATGGAATTCGTAAGAAATAATATCACCTCATGCTTTATTGACGGGTGTGTGAATAAATAAACCAGGCCTGGTATTCAATGATGATATTCATTGATTAAGACATCGTAACATGTGCGAGACATCTTACGTGTTGGTTGCCGAATCGAATTCGACGGCGGAAACGCAGCGGAATAGCGGATCGTGTATCACAAAAATTTTCATAAAACTTTTGAGATACTCTATAGATTATATTAATTTATGCACCAATAAATTAATCTCATTAATTTATAAGATTCAAGGATCAACTGAAAAAATACCTTGTAGCCGACTCGGATGATATCTTGATTTTCTTTGACCACGAATAGTCCTAGCTCCAAGCTTTTGTGTTTAGAATACCAAAGTCTTCCACGTCAATTCCTTGATTCCACGTAGACATGTGTGTGGGCACACGTGAGACAAAACGGTTTCTAAAACACTCGAATTTCCACAAACACCAACGCATGCACGATGTGGAATTTTTGGAGAGAAAAATTTTCACTCTCTTTTTTGCTATATGAGAATTCCGGCCACACACTTTCTCTAGGGCTGAAAAGTGTTTCAAAAATTGTCCTACAATTTTCCATTTATCTCATATTTAAAGAGAAGAAGTCAAACTTCAAAATAGGATCAAATCCTTATCTCCAATTTTGAATTTTGGAACAAAAATCCCTTCCCCTTATCCCTTTGATGGCCGGCCACCCCTAGGGTTTTATCCCTTTGTGTGTGGCACCTAAATAAGATAAGGAAGGAAGATATTTTATCCATTATCCAAGTAGTTCAATTTTAATTGATTCAAATTGAATTTAAGTCAAACTTAAATTAATTTGAATTCTAAATTGAACAACTTATCAAATAAGTTTAAATGGATAAATCTAGATATGTTCAAATTCAAATTTAAATAATCTCATTATTTAAATAATAATTAATTCTCAATTAATTATTCTTGAGTATTTAATTTTAGAATTCGTAATTCTAAAATTCCCATTTTGCCCTTTGTGTGCGGTAGAATTACAAGGACGACGACGGGGACTAATGGACCTATAATTCGAGCTCCAATAAAATTAATAATTAATTAAACACTTTAATTAATTAATTAATTCTATTAATTCAATAGTTACTCCACTATAAACTTGAAATTGCACTCTCGGAATTATAGACATTAATTACTTCTAAACCGTGAAGTGTCCATTTGATATAGTCATTGCATATAGATCGATCCTCCATAAATAATTCATAATTAGAGTCGTAGAAATCCGTTAACCTCTCTAATTACATCTTTATCCTTGAGTACCATTGATTCTCTAATGGATAGTGATTCATAAAACAAATTCATGAACCGTAGCGCTCTTACTAATCCAAGTACCGAATTAACACTCAAGAGAATTATTTATCGCTTCTTTCTCAAGAAGGAATGGATTCCATCTCGTATAATAACATTTCCAGCTACCTATTTCATTATGTCTCCAAAATACAAGGAATAGGATTTAGGGTCTCGGAATCCGTGCATCGAGTAAATCAAAAGGTAAATCCATAAATAGGAGTTTGTTAAGAACTCGGGATTAAGATCATTCTATATATGACCATCGGTAGACTCAATTAGAATTTCTATGCTTAACGGAAATTATTAGAAATTCATATTGTATCGTCCATGTTCCACATAATCTCATTATGCTAAATACACTCATTCAATATCTCGCCATATTAATAATTGGGGATAACACCGTTCCATTCTAAATGGGAATGACATGTATTAATAATGTTTTAATTAAAGATTCGAACTTTAATTAAATTCATTATGAACATTGCTTTTTGATTATTATCCTTAAACATTATCCTCTCGTATATAACACTTATATACAACGTTTAAGGTTACATAAATAATCATGGAATTTTCATTGATATTCATAAAATATTCATAAATATATACACATAAAATGATGAATAAACTATTTTATTAAATAAATAATAAATATCCTTTTACATCTCATGCTTTCAGGACACTATTCCCAACATTACGAACGTTTGTCTTTCTTATTCACAGTCATATAAAGGAGTTTAGGAAATAATGATTAGAATGGTAAAACGGTAATATTATATACCATTCTGATCACTGATATTTACGAAGGATAATAATGCATTTACACTGTGGACCGTGTGATAAATTGTACCAACACCAAAAGAAAATTAGCGCACATGAATCGAGAGATTATTCGGCATCGAACTTTTAGTGGAGTTGTACGATGTCGGAATTAAATATGTCGATAACTTATAGAGATGAGTTAGTCGAATATTGTAATTCCATAGCTTTGTTCATGTGGGTCCATTCGGTCTCAAGGCTAGCTCTAATAAATGGGAAAGACAGAAACTGATAATTGTGTTTAAATTCCTTGTGTTATTTTTCATTTATTTGATAATTGAAAAATAAAAGGAATGAGTTTTGAATTTTGAAATTAATAGAGATTAATTTAAATTCAAAATAAAATTTAAACATGATTTTATTTGGCAACTAAAGGAAAGAGAAAAGTGATATATCATTTTGGGAAAATTCGGAAATCCCTTGCCATAAGGGGATTTCGAATTTTGCTCCAAAAAGGGGAAGGAAATTCGGAAATCCCTAATCCATGTAGGGATTTTTGGATTTCAATCCAAGGGTTAAGGAGAAATTCGAAAATCCCATCTAGGGTTTGAGTTTTTGAATTTCCTCCTATATAAGGATATTATTGAAAACCCTAGAAGAGAGTTCTTTTGAAAAAAAAAAAAAAAATCACACTTTTCCTTAGGGTGGCCGGATTTTGTAGAGACAAAATAGAAGGAAATAGTTTCCTTAGGTTTTTGAAAAAGAGCCCACTCTCTCATCCTAAATATCGTAGAGTCATAGCCTTGAATCAACGAGTGGTTTTTGGTGTGATCGTGGCAATAAACAACGATCTTGTTTCACGGCAATTCTCCATCTTGGAACGTGAGATAGTGAGACAAGATCCTTGCGGTCAATTAATTCAATCATCACAAAGGTATGTGAGATATTCTAATCCTTTGATTATAAACATATATCATGCATGCATATCTCGTTGTGGTTTACGTTTAATTTTGAATTAAATGGATATGATAAAATTTTTTGAAATTCCGCCTACAATGTTGTTGTTGTTCAAATGATTTTTCATATATAAATCACAATAAGATCCTACAATTGGTATCAGAGACTAGGGCTTTTGATCATGCATGATTTATGTTTATGCGATTGAATGTATGATATGTGTTGATATTGGCATCTTGCATGAATATATGATGAATTCAAAATTGTTTTGATTGTATATGTGATTGGATCCCGATCGATTGGCTCTAGGTTTTTAATTACACCACGTTGGTGGCTTATGTTTTTCTCTAGAAAATAATGTAAGCCATTAAAGGGCATAGGAAATTTTGTAATTTAAATTTCCGGAAAATATTTTTTTTGTGCCGCCGCCGCCACGGCCGCCATCGCCGTCGCCGTCGCCGCACATCAAGACACTCCCACCTCCGCCACAAGCAAGCCCCGGACCCTTCCCGGGTTTTGGGTGCGGCGAACTAGGGTCGAAAACCCTAGTATGCGCTAGGGTTTCTGAAACCCTGGCGGGCCGCAGCCTCGCCCGCCAGCAGCCAAGAGGCCACCGCCTTGCCCAGGCAAGGCCGCTGCCCCTAGCTGCGCAGGGTTTTCTGAAACCTGGCGGGCCATGGGCTGGCCGCAGGCTGCCTAGGCAGGGGCCATAGGGGTCGGCTCTTTGCCCCTGTGCAGTGGCCCAGGCCCGCAGGCCTTGCCCGCAGGCCTAAGCCCTGCCAGGCGGGGCCACAGGCCACGTGCCTTGCCTGGGGCCACAGGCCCGCCGCTGGCCTTACCCAGGCAAGGGCCCGCGGCCCATGCAGAGTGAGCAAGGCCTGCCTGGCCTGGCAGCCCATGCTGCGCCAGGCAGGGCCTGGCCAACCGAGGAGAAGGTGGGCCAGGATTGTCCCGGCCCAGCCCAAACAAAAAAATATATTTTTATTTTCACTTTTCAGGATCGAGAGAAGAGAAAATTGAGAAGATGCCAAGAAGACAAGATGAAGAAAATTATTGTAATTATTTTCATTTGTTTTTATGGGTTGTAATTAGAAATGAGCCATAGAGAGGTAAAATTGTAAATGTATGATTTATTATTTAATCTCGCATCATTATAACATGCCATATAGGATATAGAGATGCCAATATCAAATTGCCATGCAAGCATGTTCATGCATCATTGTAGTTTAATATTATAAATTGTTATAATAATAAATGCAATGGGTAAATTTTATAAAGAGTTATAAAATACAACAAATTTATAAGGGTTATAATTTTGTTGAATTATTAATTGGATTTAATTTTAAAACAAAATCCATTTTTTCAAAAAGCTAAGTGGGAGGGTCGTTTGCGTTGAAACGTTCCCAAGGTCTCCGACTTTAGCCTGATCGTGACATGTGGATAGGTTAAGAACCACCTTAGTGGTCCTCACTTCAATGGGAGAAACCCATGAAACATGTCGCTAAGGAGTCATCAGGTTGCTTGTAGAAGATTAGACTCGAAAAGGAAGTAGTGAGGCGAGACCATCCCTAGATGGATCGTTAGTTCATAACAACCTCTAGAGTCGATTAGTCGGTTAAACACTTAGACTGAAGATCATTGTAATCTCCCATAGGAGCTAGGTAATGGATCTGAGGTGACCAAAAGAGATGGTGATTGGTTGCACTAGATGTAGAGACATCTTGTGAAGTGAACCAAACGAGAGGAGTCTCGATGCGATAGGAGGCTTCACGGACGCCACCCCTAGGTGGGACGTGTTGCCGTTTATGATCGTAACACCATAGATGAAACATTTTTTAAGGATTTTATTTATGTTTAAGTATTTGCATTCATGCATCATACTTCTCTTAAATATAAGCAAATTACCAACACCACTTTATTTTATTTTTCAGCAATTATGTCTTTATCCCCGATCGCGCAAATTCTTAGTACAAACAAACTAGTGGGTGAAAATTACGTTGACTGGAAACATAACCTCGATATCGTATTGACGGTAGACAAGCACAAGCATGTGCTTACCACCCCCTGTCCTCTTGAGCCGAATGATGATTCGACTCAAGAAGAGCGAGACGCATACACTGCTTGGATGCGTTCCGATGAGATTGCTAGGTGCTATATCTTAGCATCAATTAGCAATGTCTTTGCAACAACAACATCGAGAACATCTTGACGGCTGCAGATATGATCTCTGACATTTACGAAATGTTCGGAAGCCGGGGCCGTCAAGCCAAGCAAAGAAGTGCGTAACTTCATGAACTGCCGGATGAAATCCGGCACTCCTGTTCGGGACCATATGCTATTGATCATAAGTCACCTGAATGAGATGGAGCTCATGGGAGCTGAAATAGATGGAGAGACTCAAGTGGATATGATCCTAGAGACTCTCCCGGAGATGTTTGACAACTTCAAACTCAACTACTCGATGAATAAGTTGAGTTATTCACTCCCAGAACTCATGAAGGAGCTTCAAACTGCGGAAACTCTACTGCTTAAAGGCAAAAAAGAGGAACGGAGAGGCAAACCTTCTTGAAGCGAAGCCTTCCACCTCTGGTGTCAAGAAAGAAGAAAAACCCGAAGTAACAAGAAGAAGCCACTGCGAAAGGCAAGAAGAACACTGCAAAGGTGGACAAGAGTCTCGACAAATGTCACCATTGCGGAGTTCTTGGCCACGGAAACGCAATTGTCCTACATACCTCAAGGAGGTTAAAGCTAAAGGTACATTACTTGTTACCAAGCCTTTTTTTGTGGTGACTCTACTTTTTCTTGGATTGTAGACTCGGAGCCACTAATCATGTTTGTTGTTCTCTGCAGGGGTTCGGGGAAAACAAAAGGCTTAGCAAGGACGAGTTCAACCTGCTGGGGAATGGAGCATCGAGATCAACAAAAATCGTTGGAAGTATTAAATTAATTTTTGAGAAACAGTTTTATTGTTTTGAACAATGTTTATTATGTCCCGTTTTTGGGAAAAACCTTATTTCGTGGCTCGTTTGGTGAGCAAGGATATTCTTTGGATTTTAATAATGATGTTATTCGGATTCTAAAGAATGGCTTCATGATTACTTTCTGGTCATGATAAACAATCTGTTCTACGTTAAACCAAATATTCCAACGATTTGCGATACTGAATTAAATGATGATTCAATGAGAGAAAGTAAGAGATTGAGGTTAGACTCAATTGATCAAACCTACAAATGGCATCTACGTCTTGGACATATTAGCCTTGACAGGATTAAAAGGTTGGTAAGAGACGGTCCCTTACAAACCTTAATGTAGGCTCACTACCTACATGTGAATCCTGCATAGAAGGAAAAATGACGAAGAGACCATTTTCAGCAAAGGGTAATAGAGCTGATGAATGCCTAGAACTCGTACATAGTGATGTATGTGGGCCATTCAATATCCAAGCAAGATGAGGATATGAATATTTCATAACCTTCACTGATGACTATTCTCGTTTTGATCATATTTATCTAATGCGTCAAAAGTCTGAAACCTTTGAAATGTTCAAAGAATTCAAGGCCTTGGTTGAAAAGCAATTAGATAAACAGATCAAAACACTACGATCTGATCGTGGTGGTGAATACTTGCTGGGAGAGTTCGAAGACTTTCTTAAGGAAGAATGTATATTTTCTCAACTGACCGCGCCAGGTACTCCTCAGCAGAATGGCGTGTCTGAGAGAAGGAATCGAACTCTATTAGACATGGTTAGATCAATGATGAGTTACTCATCTCTTCCAGATTCCTTTTGGGGATATGCCTTGGAAACAGCGGCATACATTCTGAACCAAGTTCCATCTAAGGCAGTACCTGGAACTCCATATGAAAGATGGAGTGGCAAGAAGTCATCTCTTGGCCACACCAGAATATGGGGTTGTCCGGCACATGTGCTTAGAAAGAAGACTGGTAAGCTGACTAGTCGTTCAGAACTATGCCTGTTTGTAGGATATCCCAAAGGAACAAAAGGCTATATCTTTTATAGTCCTACTAATCAGAAAACATTCGTCAGCACGAATGCTCGTTTTCTAGAAGAGGATTTTATAAAGAATATGAAGCCTAGAAGCAAGCTTGTACTTGAGGAATTGACTGGTGAAAATGTTCATGCAACATGTCCGCGGTCTATTCCTGAACCGACAACAGATGAACCACAACAAGAACTAACACCAGTGGAGCCTCGACGTAGTGGGAGGGTTGTGAGACAACCTGATAGGTACATGTCTTATGGAGATGCATTGACTGCAGTCTCAGATTTAGACATCGATGAACCTATTTCTTACTCGCAGGCCATGGAAAGTTTTGAAGCAAACCTATGGCATCAAGCCATGGACGCCGAAATACAATCGATGTATAAAAATGGCGTATGGACTCTAGTAGATCCTCCTGAAGGGGTAAAACCCGTAGGGTGTAAATGGATCTACAAGAAGAAGAGGGGTCCGGATGGGAATGTAGAGACATTCAAAGCAAGACTATTAGCCAAGGGCTACACCCAGAAAGAAGGCATCGACTATAAGGATACCTTCTCTCCGGTAGCCATGCTTAAATCCATCTGAATTCTTCTATCCATTGCTTCTGCTTTAGATTATGAAATCTGGCAGATGGATGTGAAGACAGCTTTTCTGAATGGCAATCTGGATGAGCGCATTTATATGGCACAACCAAATGGATTCATTGAAAAGGGTCAAGAAGAAAAGGTTTGTGAATTGCAGAAGTCCATTTATGGACTGAAGCAGACATCCAAATCATGGAATATCAGATTCGATGAGACTGTTAAAACTTACGGTTTTGTTCAGTCAATGGATGAGCCTTGTGTGTATAAGCTGATACAAGAAGGCAAAGTGGTTTTCTTAGTCTTATATGTAGATGACATACTACTCATTGGGAATGATGTAGGAAGACTGACTGAGGTTAAACTCTGGCTGGCAAAGCAGTTTGACATGAAGGATCTAGGAGAAGCTACCTATGTTCTGGGAATTTAGATCTTTTGAGATCGGAAGAACAAACAATTGGCACTGTCTCAAGCATCCTACATCGATAAGGTAATGGATCGATTCGCTATGCAAAACTCCAAAAAGGGTTATCTACCCTTCAGAAATGGAGTATCCCTCTCAAAGGAGCAGTCTCCCAAGACTCCTCAAGAAGAGGAAGACATGAGCCGAGTTCCTTACGCTTCAGCCGTAGGAAGCCTCATGTATGCAATGCTTTGCACCAGACACGATATATGCTACGCAGTAGGCGTGGTGAGTAGATTCCAGTCAAACCCTGGACCCGAGCACTGGGTTGCTATAAAGCATATCCTCAAGTATCTTAGGAGAATGAGGAACTATATGCTTGTATATTCAGGTACTGACCTGAATATGATGGGATATACTGACTCCGATTTCCAATCGGATAAGGATTCCAGGAAATCCACTTCAGGATCAGTGTTTGTCCTGAATGGAGGTTCGGTGGTGTGGAGGAGTATCAAGCAGACTTGCATAGCTGACTCCACCATGGAGGCCGAATATGTGGCAGCTTGTGAAGCTGCGAAAGAGGCTGTATGGCTTAAAAAGTTCCTTGTTTCACTGGAAGTTGTTCCGAAGGCGATAGGCCCATGGTAATCAGACACGATAACAATGGGGCTGTAGCAAACTCTAAGGAGCCTAGAAGCCACAAAAGGTCCAAGCACATAGAGCGGAAATACCACCTCATCCGTGAGATTGTACAAAGAGGCGATGTTGAAGTAACAAAGATATCTACACATGACAACTTGGCGATCCATTCACAAAGGCTTTATACGGTAAAGTCTTTGATAGGCATATGGAAGGTTTGGGCATGCGAGATTGTACACACCTACTTTAAGTCCAAGTGGGAGTTTGTTGGAAATGTGTCCATAAAGTGGGATGTAATTTGTTATTTATGAAATGACAAATGTAAGACATTATTATTTTCTTGATTTTATAAAATAAGATAAAGTTATGTTTTGACACATACTCAAGAGTGTTAGTAATATTGCTTAGTCCATAAACTGTTACCAACGAAAAGAAGAGTCGGGGGAACCCCTGCCGGACAAACTCTTTCGATACTGGTTTAAAATAGATATTCGCAGATCTTAGGATTGATTGGGTAATCGAATCCGATTATGATGATAGATCGAACCATGTGATCTTTGGTCTCGGGGCATGGGACTTGGACTCTGTGGTTGATCTAGGCATGCTCGCAACATGTTGAATAGACCATGTGTTGATTAGGTTAGAGTAAAAACCGTTTACACAACTCTAAACCTAATCATCACAACTTAAGTATATTTGTATAATTATCTTAATCACGAAGTGAATGCATAGCTCAACTTAGTATCTCATGATCTTTGATTCGCCAATGAGATTAGTTCACGATTATTGAAGCGACATCTCGGTCATTGGGATCATGACAATATTAAGTTGGAGTTATGTGATTCACAGATATGGAATTCGTAAGAAATAATATCACCTCATGCTTTATTGACGGGTGTGTGAATAAATAAACCAGGCCTGGTATTCAATGATGATATTCATTGATTAAGACATCGTAACATGTGCGAGACATCTTACGAACGTTTGTCTTTCTTATTCACAGTCATATAAAGGAGTTGAGGAAATAATGATTAGAATGGTAAAACGGTAATATTATATTCCATTCTGATCACTGATATTTACGAAGGATAATAATGCATTTACACTGTGGACCGTGTGATAAATTGTTAGTCGAATATTGTAATTCCATAGCTTTGTTCATGTGGGTCCATTCGGTCTCAAGGCTAGCTCTAATAAATGGGAAAGACAGAAACTGATAATTATGTTTAAATTCCTTGTGTTACTTTTCATTTATTTGATAATTGAAAAATAAAAGGAATGAGTTTTGAATTTTGAAATTAATAGAGATTAATTTAAATTCAAAATAAAATTTAAACATGATTTTATTTGGCAACTAAAGGAAAGAGAAAAGTGATATATCATTTTGGGAAAATTCAGAAATCCCTTGCCATAAGGGGATTTGAATTTTGCTCAAAAAGGGAAGGAAATTGAAATCCCTAATCCATGTAGGGATTTTCGGATTTCAATCAAGGGTTAAGGAGAAATTGAAAATCCCATCTAGGGTTTGAGTTTTGAATTTCCTCCTATATAAGGATATTATTGAAAACCCTAGAAGAGAGTTCTTTTGAGAAAAAAAAAAAGAGATCACACTTTTCCTTAGGGTGGCGGATTTTGTAAAGACAAAATAGAAGGAAATAGTTTCCTTAGGTTTTTGAAAAAGAGCCCACTCTCTCATCCTAAATATCGTAGAGTCATAGCCTTGAATCAACGAGTGGTTTTTGGTGTGATCGTGGCAATAAACAACGATCTTTTTTCACGGCAATTCTCCATCTTGGAACGTGAGATAGTGAGACAAGATCCTTGCGGTCAATTAATTCAATCGTCACAAAGGTATGTGAGATATTCTAATCCTTTGATTATAAACATATATCATGCATGCATCTCTCGTTGTGGTTTACGTTTAATTTAGAATTAAATGGAGATGATAAAATTTTTTGAAATTCCGCCTACAATGTTGTTGTTGTTCAAATGATTTTTCATATATAAATCACAATAAGATCCTACAGTTCCTAACTAGAATACACTAACATATAATCCCTCATTCTCCGTAGATACTTGAGTATATGCTTGACTGCAGCCCAATAGTTCGGTCCGGGATTCGACTAATATCGACTTACCATACCAACCGCAAAACAAATGTCAAGCCTAGTGCATAACATGGCGTACATAAAACTACCTACCGCAGATGCATAAGGTACGTCTTTCATACGCTTCCTATCCTCAGATGTCTTAGGACAGTCATCTCTAGAGAGCTTGATTCCCATCCTGAAAGGTTGAGCACCTTTCTCGGAATCTTTCATAGAAAACCTTTCAAGTACCTTGTCAATGTATGAAGCTTGGGAGAGTGCTATCATTTTGTTCTTTCTATCTCTAAAGAGTTGAATTGCAAGAACATAACTAGCATCTCCTAAGTCCTTCATGTCAAACTGTTTGGCCAGCCAAACTTTGACAAATGATAGAGTTGCTACATCATTTCCGATAAGCAAGATATCATCCACATAAAGCACAAGGAAAACCACCTTCTCGTTCTTGATACATTTATAAACACATGGGTCATCAACGTTTTGTTCGAATCCATAGGTTTTGATCGCTTGATCAAACCTAATATTCCAAGAACGAGATGCTTGCTTTAATCCATATATGGATTTAAGCAACTTGCATACCTTGTCTTCTTGGCCTTTTGCCTTGAACCCATCTGGTTGTATCATATAGATATCCTCCTCAAGAGAGCCATTCAAGAAAGCTGTCTTGACATCCATTTGCCAGATCTCATAATTGAGAGCAGTCGCAATGGATAAGAGAATGCGAATTGACTTTAACATTGCAACAGGTGAGAAGGTTTCTTCATAATCGATTCCTTCCTTTGCATATAGCCCTTTGCTACAAGTCTTGCTTTGAAAGTTTCCACTTTCCCATCCGGCCCTCTCTTCCTCTTGTATACCCACTTACACCCAATCGGTTTTATGCCTTGAGGTAAGTCTATAAGATTCCAGACCCCGTTGGAATCCATAGATTCCATCTCGGTGTTCATAGCCTTTTGCCAAAGACTAGAATCAACATCCTCTATAGCTTCCTTGTACGTAGCCGGATCATCAACATGTTCTATGGATTCTGCCTCAAAGGCTTCACCATTGAACATATACCTATTAGGTTCCTTGACAATCCTCCCACTACGACGAAGCTCCCGCGGTTGTTGATTCTCCAGTGGTTTTTCCACAGGGTTTCCAATGTCTTTAGGAACATCCAAACCCGAAGTCATCTCCTCAAGCACCATTTTGCTACGAGGTTTAAAGTCTTCCATGTAACTTTCCTCGAGGAATGTCGCATGTGTCGAGACGAAGACTTTACTTTGTTTTGGATTATAAAACATGCCACCTTTTGTCGCTTTTGGATAGCCAACAAACAAGCACACTTCTAATCGTGACTCCAACTTCTTCGCTTCCTTATCCAGGACGTGTGCCGGACAACCCCAAATTCGAATATAATTCAAATTAGGTTTCCTACTCGTCCATAACTCGAAAGGAGTTTTAGGAATCGATTTAGAGGGAATGTTATTCAGAAGATAGCATGCAGTTTGTATGGCATGCCCCCAAAATGACAAAGGTAATGTGGAGTAACTCAACATAGACCGGATCATATCCAATAAGGTCCTATTCCTTCTCTCAGCTACACCATTTTGTTGAGGAGTACCAGGTGCAGTCAACTAAGATTGTATCTCGTTCTCTATCAAATGTCCTAAGAACTCATCCGATAGGTATTCCCCACCTCGATCCTATCGAAGTGACTTAATGGATTTGCCTAATTGTTTCTCTGCTTCAGCCCAAAATTCTTTGAACTTGTCAATGGTTTTGCTTTTGCGAGTCATCAAATAGACATATCCATACCTTGAATAATCATCAATAAATGTGACATAATACTCATACCCACCACGTGCTTCTTTGTTCATGGGACCACAAACATCCATATGCATAAGTTCTAAAAGTTCTTCGACACGACTACCTTTGGCAGCAAAGTGCCTTTTGGTCATCTTGCCCTCCAAACAAGATTCGCATTGTGGCCAAGGTTCAATCTCGTACAAGTCAAGGCAGTCCTCCTTTACCATCCTTTGAATTTTGTTAAGGCCTATGTGACCTAGTCGTAAATGCCAAAGATATGATTTGTTAGAGTGAGAAGACTTATGTCTTTTGGAGTTCCTCTCCAATTCTGTATCAAGCAGTGAGTGCATCTTAGGTTTGATAAAATAAAAATTTCCATGCATCCATCCATTACAGATAAGAGAATTGTTTTTCCTAATAACAACTTTACGATTAAAAGAAACTGAATAGGAGTCTTTAATCAAACTAGGAACATAAAAACAATGTCTCAAAACAATAAATCTAAATTCATCAAAGTAAAGATGCACATCTCCCACTGCTTTAGCTCGTACCAACGTCCCATCACCAGTTCTTAACGTGAAGTTCTCCTCACACAGACTTCTTGTTACCTTGAACCCTTGCAGAGAAATACAAACATGGTTAGTGGCTCCAGAATCTATAATCCAAGTTTCCTTAGATTCTTCCACAAAACAAGCCTCAAGATACAGGATATCAAAATTACCTCTTTGCTTTTGCATAGTCAGGTGGTCTCTGCAATCCTTCTTGAAGTGTCCTTCTTCCCACAGAAAAAGCACTTAGCCTTCTTAGGATCCACCTTCCACTTCTTAGTCTTGGTAGACTTCTAAGGAGCAGGTGCCTTCACCGCTGGCTTGTTCCCTTTGTTCTTCCCCTTTGCCTTCTTCCTTTTAGGATTAGGCGTAGGTGAACCAGGTTCAGCCACATTTGCCTCAACTTTAGATCTAGAACCCTTGAAAATGTTCTCAAAGGCTTGCAACTCCTTCATCAATTCCGTTATAGACATCTCCTTCCGGTTAAGGTTGTAGGATGCCTGAAACAGATCGAAATCTTTGGACAAGGTCTAGAAAACCATGAAAAATTGGTTGAAGCATCGATCTCAGCTCCATTCATCCGAGCTTCAGATAAATAAGCCATGATTTTTATCATGTGCTCCTTGATGGGTGTTCCAACCTTTTGCTTGCAGTTCATGAGACCTTTGATAGCATCGGTCTTAGCCTGGATAGTTTGTTCACCAAACATCTCCTCCAGGTTGTCCATGATCTGCTTAGCAGTTTAGTGCTCTTCATGCTATTTCTGGAGCACGTTAGACATGCTTGCCCGAATATAGCACATAGCACGAAGGTTGGAATTGTCCCAGCGCTCAAGCGCTACAAATTCCCTATCAGGAGCATCGATCGTAGGTGTGGGCAGTCGAGGTTGGGTTAGGACGAAACTGTGTTTCTCAAAATTAAGGACGGTAAGCAAGTTCCTTTTCTAGTCATTGAAATTCTCCCTAGTTAATTTATTTTGCATAAGTATCATAGATAATGGGCTCGACATTTTGATCTATACTAATAAGATAACATGTAATAAGTATGAGCAAACATCCTTTTTAATTTTCAAAAATTTGGTTTTGTAATGAAACAACAAGATCTAAATGCAATCTAAATGTTTTTGTATAAAGCCCTTAAAAAACACATACCTTACCGTGATAATGTTGGTTGCTGAATCGAATTCGGCGGCGGAAATGCAGCGGAATAGCGGATCGTGTATAACAAAAATTTTCATAAAACTTTTGAGATACTCTATAGATTATATTAATTTATGCACCAATAAATTAATCTCATTAATTTATAAGATTCAAGGATCAACCAAAAAATACCTTGTAGCCGACTCGGATGATATCTTGATTTTCTTTGACCACGAACAGTCCTAGATCCAAGCTCTTGTGTTTAGTACACCAAAGTCTTCCACGTCAATTCCTTGATTCCACGTAAACGTGTGTGTGGGCACATGTGAGACAAAACGGTTTCTAAAACACTCGAATTTCCACAAACACCAACGCATGCACGATGTGGAATTTTTTGGAGAGAAAAATTTTCACTCTCTTTTTTGCTATATGAGAATTTCGGCCACACACTTTCTCTAGGGCTAAAAAGTGTTTCAAAATTGTCTCACAATTTTTCATTTATCTCATATTTAAAGAGAAGAAGTCAAACTTCAAAATAGGATCAAATCCTTATCTCCAATTTTGAATTTGGAACAAAAAATCCCTTCCCCTTATCCCTTAGGTGGCCGGCCACACACTAGGGTTTTATCCCTGTGTGTGGCGCCTAGATAAGAGAGGGATGGAGAAGATATTTTATCCTTTATCCAAGTGGTCAATTTAATTGATTCAAATTTGAATTTAAGTCAAACTTAAATTAATTTGAATTCTAAATTAAACAACTTATCAAATAAGTTTAAATGGATAAATCTAGATATGTTCAAATTCAAATTTAAATAATCTCATTATTTAAATAATAATTAATTCAAAATTAATTATTCTTGAGTATTTAATTTTAGAATTCCGTAATTCTAAAATTCCCATTTTGCCCTTTGTGTATGCGGTAGAATTACAAGGACGACGGGGACTAATGGACCTATAATTACGAGCTCCAATAAAATTAATAATTAATTAAACACTTTAATTAATTAATTAATTCTATTAATTCAATAGTTACTCCACTATAAACTTGGAATTGCACTCTCGGAATTATAGACATTAATTACTTCTAAACCGTGAAGTGTCCATTTGATATAGTCATTGCATATAGATCGATCCTCCATAAATAATTCATAATTAGAGTCAGGTAAAATCCGTTAACCTCTCTAATTACATCTTTATCCTTGAGTACCATTGATTCTCTAATGGATAGTGATTCACAAAACACATTCATGAACGAGTATTATTTGTTAGTAATCCAAGTACCGAATCAACACTCAAGAGAATTATTTATCTGCTTCTCTCTCAAGAAGGAATGGATTCCATCTCGTATAATAACATTCCCAGCTACCTATTTCATTATGTCTCCAAAATACAAGGAATAGGATTCAGGGTCTCGAAATCCGTACCGAGTAAATCAAAAGACATAAATCCATAAATAGGAGTTTGTTAAGAACTCAGGATTAAGATCATTCTATATATGACCATCGGTAGACTCAATTAGAACTTCTATGCTTAACGGAAATTATTAGAAATTCATATTGTGTCTGTGTCCATGTTCCACATAATCTCATTATGCGAAATACACTCATTCAATATCTCGCCATATTAACAGTGTGGATAACACCGTTCCATTCTAAATGGGAATGACATGTATTTATAATGTTTTAATTAAAGATTCCGAACTTTAATTAAATTCATTATGAACAGTTACTTTTGATTATTATCCTTAAACATTATCCTCTTGTATATAACACTTATATACAATGTTTAAGGTTACATAAATAATCAAGGAATTTTATTTGATATTCATAAAATATTCATAAATATATGCACATAAAATGATGAATAAACTATTTTATTAAATAAATAATAAATATCCTTTTACATCTCATGCTTTCAGGACACTATTCCCAACAGATAATTCCTAGCAACTACTTTCCAAGCTACTGAGGGGTAGTCATGGAAGAACTAGCCAAGAACACGGATTGCTTCCGATTAATATATATTCCTCCATGAAGCATAACCCCATTAAATATATATTAACTATCACTTATTTGGCCACCACTTTAAATAACAGAGCCTCAAGGGAGGGTTAATAAAAAAAATTAGCGTGAGTGTATAACCATCGTTTCTAATTTTGAATCCATATTTTACATCCGCCACCGAAGGGTGATCTAAATATAAAATATGCACAAAATTGTTATCCTTTCAGAAATCCAAATTAGTGTGTGCTCTGGGTTAGATACCCATCCAAAGGGAATTCCTGGGTCAAAACCGAGTAATAGGCACTACCATGCATAACTATTGGACCAACGATGGAGGCCGTAGGTCTTAGTGTGTAAAACCGTCTCCCACTCAATCTTTTGAATTAGGGTTTTTGTTTTTTATGCATAAACAATATTTATTGAGTGGCACTCCCTAGTCTATATGGCATGTTATCAATACATCATGAAATAGTACATCATATTTATCTAGCATCGCATCATCCATGGTTTGCAAAATATGTAAATAGCCATGGATCATAATTCCATCCTAGAGAAAAGAAAATTACAAAATTTACAAAAATTAACCAAAGCATATATCGGCCTTCTTTTGTAGATCCATGCGTTGTATCCTTCTTCAATGCATCATCCTTCTCCAATGTTACGTCCTTTTAAATTTAAATTAAATTTAAATTTCCAAAAAGATTATATGTGACTTTTAATTTTAATCAAAATTACAAAATATCAAAAATTTAACTAAATTTTGTTTTTAATTTAAAATTCAAATTTTAAATTTTCATAAATGTGATTTTCGAATTTAATTAAAATCACATAATTTAAAATTTTCAACAAAAAAGTCCATTAAATTTTAAAATTTAAATTTTGAATTTTGACTTTCCAAATTATCAAGATCACATATCATTGGAAAATTAAAATTTTCAAAAGAATTTAATGTGATTTTTCTTTAAGAAAACGTCAATAATATGAAATTTGAATTAATTAAAATTTCCAAATTTCCAAAAATCACATCCTTTGAAAATTTCTCATACCTTCGTTCATCTTCAATCTCCTTAAATCCATTGCAGCCTGAATTTACAAAAAAAATTCCTACGCCGTTTCCGGGTTACAAAAATTCTAGGAATTGAAAGAATGACCTAGCGATGATAATAGACCGCATCTATTACATTTGAAAAACCTAGATACAAATTCTATCCTCTATGGAGTCATGACCGGCAGGATTGAATAAGCATCATATATTATAAAAAAAATAATATAAAGCATTCATTCATAATATATTAAACATACACAAAATTAAACCTAGAGTGCCAACTCTCTAAAAATATTTCATTAATGCATAGAGAGAAATTCATTTGATCCAATAATTTATGTTATATACATGATCATAAGTTGGCTCTGATACCAATTGTTGGAAAAACAGATCCGGTTATCAGAGTTACGGTGTAGCGGAAGTTTTAAAATTTTAATGCCAAACAAGGAAAGAAGACTCATGATGTATATAACAATAAATTAAATGCATGAACAAACATACCTTGTTTCTTGGACTCAGAATATTTAGAGCGTCCACCAACGAATCTTCTCCACTATTCTCGATATCCTAATCTCAGAGTGTGTGTGGGCACACGTGGTAAGGTTCCAAGCAATCAGTATTGCACTACGAACCCTAGATCCCGCTTTCTCAACCTTAACGTACTTTGTTAAGATAGCGATCTAGATTCGTTCTTCAAAACTTCAAGACAGGAACAAGTTGATCTCGATCTTTTTCGCTCAATAAAACCTTTCCTCTTAGTTTTGATTCAATGGAAATTTCTCTCTTATTTTTCCTCACACCATGAACGAATTCTTAAGTCCAGAAAATCCCAAAAAAACGTTTTTCCCTTATCCTGAAGAAAACCAAAAATGTTTTTCTCTCTCTCCCAAAAATTCATATATCACCTTTTGTGATCTATTATCTCATGTTTCATGAAGCACTAGCCCTAATATAATATCTGGATCCTATTTCAAAAAATAATTTTTCTACCCCAAAAATAAATAATAATTATTTTTTCTAAAAAATCTTTTTGAACCAAAAGATCACAAACTTTTTGGGCTAGGTTCTATGAACCTTATCCACGAATTTCCTTAGGAGAAGGACTCCAAAAATTCATCCACTTATCTTGTGGAGTTTCAAATTTTCGCCCCTTATCATTAGGAGATATGGTTGTTGGTTTCAATTCAAATCAAGATCGTTTGATCTTCCAAAAGTCCAAATCCTATCTTGATTTAAACTCCTTTTAAAATTTGAATTTAAATAAGATTCTCTTGTTTGGATTAAATAAATATTTTCCACAAACATTATCCATATTAATTAATTTAATCAAATGGAATATTCTAGATTTTCTTTCCCTCAAAAAAACGTGAACCATCTTTTTTAAATAAAGAAAATCTATCAAATAAGCTCCATTGTTTAAACTAATTAATAATTAATATTAGGAATATATTTTAAACTATTTTGAAACAAAATCTATTTCCCTCCATCCATTAAAATTCGCTCACTTTAAATAGGAGAGAATAAATTTTTTTTTTCCAAAATTAAACAATTCAAACACAATCTTATTTCTAAAATTTAATTAACCAAAATAGTTAACAAATAATTATTTTATCCACAACCAATCATATGTCGACAAATCATTATGTTTGTCCACATTAATTTCACATGTCCAATCCTTTCAGAATTGCATGCAACAGAGTACCTTGTCTTTATCAGACACTACTTAATTTCCATTTAGCTTACCAATCTCATTAAGAACGAATCCCGAGTCGCTTTGTGGAACTACATGAGCTAGTAGAGGGACCCGATGGAAATATGTAAAGAGGCTCCTATAATTGTGAGAAATTAATCCCTGATTAATTATTCAACAATTATCAACTTCAGGACTATACCACTACAAGTCTAAAGCTGAACTCCCGTTTACATACCGTATTACGAAAGCTCTCTTATGTAGTGCTTCTTCCATGATCATTCATCACTCGCTTAATCCCCATATGTTATCCATGATTAAATTAAGGACTTATTCCGTTTTACCTTTTCAATCATTTTAACTTAAAGTTCCATTATTCACCATTGAAAGAACCACCAATTGTAAAACCATACAATCGATATACCACCAGAGGACACAAAGTAAACCGATGGCCAAGGCCTTGTTATTCTATCTTTCAATCCCCGAATAATGCCTTCAAGTAGATAACATTTACCATCTATAAGATGGCTGTGGAGTCCGTATCTATGAATCTTGATTTCTCCATCCATATGTCATACACCCAACACACAAGTATATTGACCATCAATTATCAGTGTCTCACCTATAGTGGATCAAAGTGCATGAGTCATGGATGCGAACTCAAGTATCCATTTCAGGATTAAGATTAATGAAGGATGATAATCAAAGCGTCATTGATTCTTATAAATGGAATTATTAAACCAAATCAATTAACACTTTAGGTCCAGTCCAATGTCATACCTCAATACTGGTATACATCAAGGTTTCTACTCAGAACTGATCCGATGGTCACGACAAACCATCCCTCCAAGGAAGTAGACAACCTTTACAATCTTAACATGAATAAGATCCCCAAATCTTATTCCATCGATTGCGGACCTTTTATTTAGACTATTATCGAATTACCATGCCTTATATGTATACCCCGTATACAACGGTAATGTGATATGTTACCAATAGCCTAGGAGTATTTATGTTTGCTCAATTAATCATACATTCAACAAATGAAAGTAAATAGGACACCACTTATTAAACATGAATAACCTCTTTTATTAATATCAAAATGTCAATCTACAAAAAGTCCCTATAATCAACTTTCTATCCTTAGGGCACATATAGATCCCAGCATTTAGTTAATAGGTTAGAATCAAGAAATTAAAAGTATTTTTGATTTACGTATATTTTTTATGAGAAAAAACACTGCAGCGAATTATGAACCATGATTCAAATCATGTTTTGAATCTTCTAGCCAAACGTCAGTCAAGTGTGTTTTCAGAGTCTATTTGTTCTTCCGGAGAGACGATTACCAATTCTGGGTCCATGTGAGAACTTGTTCCTCCAGGAGAGATGAGTTACTGTTGGAAATGTTTCCATAAAGTGGGATGTAATTTGTTATTTATGAAATGACAAATGTAAGACATTATTGTTTTTTTGCTGATTTTATAAAATGAAATAAAGTTATGTTTTGACACATACTCAAGAGTGTTAGTGATATTGCTTAGTCCATAAACTGTTACCAACGAAAGAAGAGTCAGGGGAACCCTGCCGGACAAACTCTTCTGATACAGTTTAAAATAGATATTCACAGTCTTAGGATTGATTGGGTAATCGAATCTGATTATGACTGTTAGATCAAACCATGTGATGCTAGTCTCGGGGCATGGGAGTTGGACTCTGTGGTTGATCTAGACATGCTCGCAACATGTTGAATAGACCATGTAACTGATTAGGTTAGAATAAAAACCGTTTACACAACTCTAAACCTAATAATCACAACTTAAGTATATTTGTATAATTATCTTAATCCTGAAGTGGATGCATAGCTCAACTTAGTATCTCATGATCTTTGATTCACCAATGAGATTAGTTCACAGTTATTGAACGACATCTCGGTCATTGGGATCATGACATTATTGAGTTGGAGTTGTGTGATTCACAGATATAGAATTCATAAGAAATAATATCACCTCATGCTTTATTGACGGGTGTGTGAATAAATAAACCAGGCCTGGTATTCAATGATGATATTCATTGATTAAGACATCGTGACATGTGCGAGACATCTTACGAACATGTGTCTTTCTTATTCACAGTCATATAAAGGAGTTGAGGAAATAATGATTGGAATGGTAAAATGGTAATATTATATACCATTCTGATCACTGATATTTACGAAGGATAATAATGCATTTACACTGTGGACTGTGTGATAAATTGTATCAACACCATTAGAAAAAAATAGTGCACATGAATCGAGAGATTATTCGGCATCAAACTTTTAGTGGAGTTGTGCGATGTCAGAATTAAATATGTCGATAACTTATCGGGATAAGTTAGTCGAGTATTGTAATTCCATAACTTTGTTCATGTGGGTCCATTCGGTCTCAAGGCTAGCTCTGATAAATGGGAAAACAGAAACTGATGTTTGTTATATAATTATGTTTAAATTCATTATGTTATTTTTCATTTATTTGATAATTGAAAAATAAAAGGAATGAGTTTTGAATTTCAAAATTAATAGAGATTAATTTAAAATTCAAAATAAAATTTAAACATGATTTTATTTGGCAACTAAAGGAGAGAGAAAGTTGATATATTATTTTGGGAAAATTCAAAAATCCCTTGCCATAAGGAGATTTCGAATTTTGCTCCAAAATGGGAAGGAAATTCGGAAATCCCTAGCCATGTAGGGATTTTCGGATTTCAATCCAAGGGTTAAGGGGAAATTCGAAAATCCCATCTAGGGTTTTGAGTTTTTGAATTTCGTCCTATATAAGGATATTTTATTGAAAACCCTAGAGAGAGTTCTTGAGAAGAAAAATATATCACATACTTTTCTCCTAGGGTGGCCAGATTTTAGAGACATAATAGAGGGAAAATTGTTTCCTTAGGTTTTTGGAAAAAGAGCCCACTCTCTCATCCCAAATACCATAGAGTCATAGCCTTGAATGAACGAGTGGTTTTTGGTGTGATCGTGTCGATAAATCAACGATCTTGTTTCACGGCAATTCTCCATCTCGGAACGTGAGATAGTGAGGCAAGATCCTTGCGGTCATTTATTTCAATCGTCACAAAGGTATGTGTACTATTCTAATCCTTTGTCTATAAACATATATCATGCATGCATCTCTCGTTGTGGTTTACGTTTAATTTAGAATTAAATGGATATGATAAAATTTTTTGAAATTCCGCCTACAATATTGTTGTTGTTCAAATGATTTTTCATCTATAAATCACAACAAGATCCTACAGTTACCTCCATGAAGGTGTTATTTTGCGATCTTCTTCAGCGGATCAAATCTAAATCCACCCGTAAATTGGTTGTGATGCAAGCTCTCTCCAGAGATGAGTTACCTCTTGAGGCATTATTTTACGAATAATTTCTAGCTGGCCCTGCCATTCCACGAATACACTATCTTTTAACTTCTTCTAGAGAACCTTGTAAATCTCTGGAGATGGAGAATCCAAATAGACACTGTTTAAACTTGTTTCAAGAATCTAAGGAGCAATAACTATGTGGATTGCTCTGATGCAACATTGTGATGCAATATGACATAGATGATGATTGTTCGCTCGGACTATCTCGCTACTTGCATAGCCCTCACAAGGGCTAATGTTGATGGTTGATTTCGTCGAGAATGATGTCCTAGAAGCATGAGATGTAATAGGATATTTATTAGTTATTTAATAAAAGAGGTTATTCATCATTTTATGTGCATATATTTACGAATATTTTATGAACATTGTTGATACCGAAAATTTTACAAGATGTCAGCTCGGCCCAAATCAAATAAATGCAACTCCAGGTGTGGTACGTGGACCCAAGCCATGTTCGGGGACTTCTATGTGGGCCATGGTTTGGCAGGTCAAGGAATGTGACCAGACCCATTAGATCCTTGGCCCACTTGGGGTGGTCCTGAGTCTATGAGGGAATTAGGATAATATGTATTAAGGAGAAAATTAGATAGAGTAAAGCCTATTATAGACAGTCTAGGAAAAACCTATTAACCCATTACCTCGCACTTAGACACAAAGCAACATTTCTCCACGTCTTTCTTTTCCTTTTTTCGTTCAACTTCTGCCTTCCCAGGGGCTCAAGGCAGTCCATTCCTCAAAAAACCATGAAAGGCCAGAATACATATGAATGAGAGGGGGGAATCTCTGTCCATCTTGCTGCCACTCCTTGACCTCACCCCAAATTACCACGAAGCTATTGGAAATGTGTCCATAAAGTGGGATGTAATTTGTTATTTGTGAAATGACAAATATCAGACATTATTGTTTTTGCTGATTTTATAAAATAAAATAAAGTTATGTTTTGACACATACTCAAGAGTGTTAGTGATATTGCTTAGTCCATAGATTGTTATCAACGAAAGAAGAGTCAGGGAAACCCTGCCGGACAAACTCTTCTGATATAGTTTTAAAATAGATATTCGCAGTCTTAGGATTGATTGGACAATCGAATCCGATTATGATTGTTAGATCAAACCATATGATGCTGGTCTCGGAGCATGGGAGTTGGACTCTGTGGTTAATCTAGACATGTTCACAACATGTTGAATAGATCATGTGACTGATTAGGTTAGAGTAAAAACTGTTTACAGAACTCTAAACCTAATTGTCACAACTTAAGTATATTTGTATAATTATCTTAATCCTGAAATGAATGCATAGCTCGACTTAATATCTCATGATCTTTGATTCACCAATGAGATTAGTTCACAGTTTTTGAACAACATTTCGGCTATTGGGATCGTGACATAATTGAGTTGGAGTTATGTGATTCACAGATATGAAATTCGTAAGAAATAATATCACCTCATGCTTTATTGACGGGTGTGTGAATAAATAAACCAGGCCTGATATTCAATGATGATATTCATTGATTAAGACATCGTGACATGTGCGAGACATCTTACGAACATATGTCTTTCTTATTCACAGTCATATAAAGGAGTTGAGGAAATAATGATTGGAATGGTAAAACGGTAATATTCTATACCATTTCGATCACCGATATTTCTGAAGGATAATAATGCATTTTACTTTGTGGACTGTGTGATAAATTGTATCAACACCATCAGAAAAATAGCGCACATGAATCGAGAGATTATTCGGCATCGAACTTTTGGTGGAGTTGTGCGATGTCGGAATTAAATATGTCGATAACTTATCGGGATAAGTTAGTCGAATATTGTAATTCCATAGCTTTGTTCATGGGGTCCATTCGGTCTCAAGGCTAGCTGTAATAAGTGGGAAAATAGAAACTGATATTTTGTTATATAATTATGTTTAAAAATTCATTATGTTATTTTTCATTTATTTGATAATTGAAAAATAAAAGGAATGAATTTGAATTTTGAAATTAATAGTGATTAATTTAAAATTCAAAATAAAATTTAAACATGATTTTATTTGGCAACTAAAGGAGAGAGAAAGTTGATATTATTTTGGGAAAATTCGGAAATTCCTTGCCATATGGGGATTTTGAATTTCATCCAAAAGAGAGAAGGAAAATTCGGAAATCCCTAGCGTTGTGGGGATTTTCGGATTTTAATCCTAGAGTGAAGGGGAAATTCAAAAATCCCATCTAGGGTTTGAGTTTTTGAATTTCCTCCTATATAAGGATATTTTATTGAAAATCTTAGACATGAGTTGATTAAGAGAAGAAAATATCACACACTTTTCTCTCCTAGGGTGGCCGGATTTTTGAGACAAAATAGAAGGAAAAGTTGTTTCCTTAGGTTTTTGAAAAGGAGCTCACTCTCTCGTCCCAAAACACTTAGAGTCATAGTCTTGAATCAACGAGTGGTTTTTGGTGTGATCGCATCGATAGATCAACGATCTTGTTTCACGGCAATTCTCCATCTCGGAACGTGAGATAGTGAGACAAGATCCTTGCGGTCATTTTAATTCAATCGTCACAAAGGTATGTTTGTTATTCCATTCCTTGGTCTATAAACATATATCATGTATGTATCTCTCGTTGTGGTTCACGTTTAATTTGGAATTAAATGGATATGATAAAATATTTTTGAAATTCTGCCTACAATTTTGTATTTGTTCAAATGATTTTTCATTATTAATCACAACAAGATCCTACAGAAGCTACGTCTAGCTACTAGTCCCTGACCTCTCCCAAAATGGCCATCAAACCATGTCTGGCTGCCACTCCCTGACCTTACCCAAAATGGCCACGAAGCCATGTTTGGCTACACAGGGACCTATTACATTCCCTTCTGGGCTAAATATTCTTCTGCGATCATCGAAAGTTGTCCCTAAATCCCTGATCGCCTTTTTTTACCATAAGCCTAGCCTATAAATACCGTTGCCCAAACCCCTCAAAAGAACAACAATACATGAGAAAGGAGGGAGAAGGGCAGATCAAAGTACTATGTTCTACTTCTTCTAGATTTCTGGTTTCTATCAGAGCGACCGATGGAGAATTATATTCTCCATAACTTCCGGCGGAGTTCCTCTAGAACAAGTTTCTAGGTGTTTTCCCCATTGGAAGTGGTAACAAAAGCTCCCGAAACACTAAAAACCCAGAACCACAGCCGAACACCTCGAGATTGACTATTTTTGCTCCCTTCACACACTACGTCCGTTGAGATCGTTTTGTTCACAAACAGAGAAATATAACTCTGTTACCCACTTAGAAACCTCGTCCATAAACTGGTCATATTCCTCTCCCACACTACACACTCACTGGGAGATCCCCATCAGAAATTCCTCAACGTCACAGAGCTAAAGCCGCAACGGGTGTCACCCTCGGAGACTGTCTTCCTCGGGGAATCCAGGTTTTGCCTACCTCAGCCGGGGCCAATCTTATCATCCCGGCCACCGTCGGTGCCAGGAGGTACCCTCAGTAGCTCTCCGACCACGTTAGTCGGTAAGGGTACAATCATAACGAACCAAATGAGGCCACGAGTTTCACACCTTCCACGTTAGTTGTGGATTACGTCTGTCGCTTTCCGGACCTGGTGTTAGACTATTATGATGGAAGTGGTGAAGGAGATCTGGTTGAAATATGTATCAACAAAATTATCCCAAAATAGAGGATGTATCTGGAAAATGTCAGGATTAAGAAATTCTCAAAGCTACTCGAGGCTGCCAGGAGGACTTCCTCGTCGGTAAGGATCACATCAGGACCCCTTAACTGGAAGGAAAAGAGGGAAGTACCCCACTCATTGGCTATATCAGAAAGACCACTGCAGAGTTATCCTCGAGAGAGGAAGGAAAGGTACAGGGAAAGGCCAGAGCAGCCACCCGTCCCTTGCACAGACGAAGAATTTCACGCTATCCTCGTCCAGTGGGTCCAAGATGGAATAGTCCGTCTTTTTGCACCACGAAGGCAGCTAACAATGGATAATAAAAAGCATCAAAGGTACTTCTGGCTTCACTAATATGTCAATCACCCCACGGCGGAATGTCAAATTTTGCGAAAGATTTTTCATGCCAAAATCAATAATGGCACTCTTGAGCTTCCATCTAAGAAATAGATGATCAACCTAGACCCATTATCTCGCCACTAGGGCAGAGAAACTTGCGCTATGTTGTCCTGCCTAAGGAGAGATAAGGGGAGGGGGAATCCAAATGAAGAAACACAATCGTGACAGGTAGAGCAAAAGTCACCTGAAGGAGTATGGGAAGTGACAAAGGACAACGAACGAACCTTTTGGTGTACTTACAGTCCACCGGAACATTGCGGTACATCCCTCTCGACACCAAGTGGTTGGGAGGATGGCTCCAGAACGGAAGAGAGAGGATTGAAAGAAGTTCCAGTAGGGACCGACACTCTGAAACCTAAGCCTGCAAAGGGTGGTATGTCCGATATGAATACGCCACCATTAGAAAGTGGCATGCATGTTTTAAGAATGCAGGAGTTGTTGGGACATTGCCAAAAGGCTAATAAGGGGGAGACGAGGGAAAGACGCTTGTAAAATGACAGGGAGATGGGTCGGTGTCACGCCCCCCAAACGGGGTGGGTGACGTGGAGCTCGATTAGGGATTAATAAAGCAGATCCCCAACCGGGTCCCACACTTAGCTGCATTAAAATATAAGTAAATTACATAATCCAGGAGCCTCTGACACACAGGGCTCCACCCCACAGAACATACAGTATCGTACATACATGCTCATGTAAATAATCATTACAACAGACATCAACCACAGTCTAGTAAATCCAAATATTAAATAAGTTTACAGAGCTTTTCTCAATTCCTTACATTTTATAACAGAGGATGAACGCGATCCTCACTTGCTCGACCCGTATACGACTGAGCTGCGATGCACCGCTCCTCGAATCTCCTGGGAGGGGTTAAACATTTGAAACATGAGCGAAAGGCCCAGTAGGATATAATTTAAAATACTTAAAATAGAAGAGTGCGTAGATGAATAAATAAATAAAATAAGACATTCAGTCCCGACAGAACAGCCGGAACCTCACATCCTTTTTCTCAAAGGAAATATAACAGTAAATAATCCATATTACAGGCTTCAGCGAGTAATTAGTACAAATTACTCACCTCACCAAGTGCCTCGCCTACCCAGACCGGTTTTGGGTTCTGCCCCAGAGGATGCACTCTCCACATCCTATCTAGGCTTACAGCAATAGACTCTATTACCAGTTCACAAGATCTCTTATCTTAAGAAATCATCCGTTTAACATTATGAAATCGTTCATATGACCCCACGAACTACTCAAGCCGCGGGCCCCATGACTGGGCAAGCCATGAGGTTCCATGACTAGACAAGCTATGGGTTCCAAGGATAGGACAAGCCAAGGAATTCCATAAACTAACAAGCCATGGTTTTTAAAACATTTTTCTTTCGCAAACCAACCCCTTTCTTTAAAACATTTTCAAGGCCAAAAATCCTTTTTAAAACAGGCTCACAAAGAAGAAGGTTAGAAATCCTACCTCGCACAATCAAACCTGGGACTAGTGTTGCCTTTTCCGGCTCCCGCTTCCTCAAGCCCCTTCAGTCTGAATCCACAGCGAGCGCTGATACAAAACACCACTTTAGGATCATATACCAAGATTTTCAATTAGTGTGCCCTAATCCATTTTCATGTTTCAAATTTCATTCCAAGGGTTTTAAATATCAAATCAGGGATTAAAGATGCTAATCCTGTCATCCCAAGTCCCCAAATGAAGCTAATTTGGGTTCTCCCCGAAAACAGGGGTCAAAACAACAATTTCAGGCCAAACAGGGTCAAACCCCGTGTACGCCGGTTGACTGGTGACAAAGAAGTGCATCACCACCGGTCGGCCGGTGGTGTGTATCCGGTCGACCGGACCGGTCAGCCGGTGGCTGTAGTAAGATTCGGTCGACCGATGCGGTCGACCGGTGGAGAACTCCAGTTCGCGAAAACTCACGGAAATCAGTTCAAAAACCTGCAAATCCAGTCCCAATTCACAAAATCTCTAGGGACAACCACTAGATCCGAGTTCTAGGTCCTAAAACAAGTCCAAAGAACCCAAGATCTCCAATTTCTACCCTAGTTTCACTCAAAATCCATCAAAATCCGTTTTGAACCAAAAGTAAGTTTTGAATCCAAAAAACTTGAAATCCAAGAGAGGTTCTTTCAGTAATCTTACCTTGAATCCTTCTCTTGATGTTGAAAACTCTTTGAAATCACTCTTGGTTTGAATCCGGTTTTGATTTGAGACACAAATGGGAGAGAGAGAGGGAGAGAGAGCACGGAAGTGAGAAGAGAGAGAGAGGAAACGCACGGGAAAGGAAAAAGGAAGGAAGAAAAGGAAGGAAAAAGAAAAGAAAAGAAAAAGAAAAAGAAAAATAAAAGAAAATGACATGTGTAAAATATAACAGTCCAGAAATGCGCCCATACACACTTCTGGATTAAAATAAATTACTGTAAATAATTTAAATACCTTGGAATCATTTAAACTCAATTAATTAAACCAGATTAGGCACACTAATAATCTTAATTACCTTAATTAATCTTAATTAATTCTTCAGGGTGTTACAGCTTGTAGGATCTTATTGTGATTTATATATGAAAAATCATTTGAACAACAACAATATTGTAGGCGGAATTTCAAAAATTTATCATATCCATTTAATTCATAATTAAACGTAAACCACAACAAGAGATGCATGCATGATATATGTTTATTGACAAAGGATTAGAAAAATCTCACATACCTTTGTGACGATTGAATTAATTGACTGCAAGGATCTTGTCTCACTATCTCACGTTCCGAGATGGAGAATTGCCGTGAAACAAGATCGTTGTTTATTGCCACGATCACACCAAAAACCACTCATAGATTCAAGGCTATGACTCTACAATTTTTAGGATGAGAGAGTGGGCTCTTTTCAAAAACCTAAGGAAACTTTTCTCTTCTATTTTGTCTCTACAAAATCCGGCCACCCTAAGGAAAGTGTGATCTCTTTTTCTTTTCTCCAAAAGACTCTCGGAACTCCCTCTAGGGTTTTCAATAATATCCTTATATAGGAGAAAATTCAAAAACTCAAACCCTAGATGGGATTTTCGAATTTCTCCTTAACCCTAGGATTGAAATCCGAAAATCCCTACATGGCTTAGGGATTTCCGAATTTCCTTCCCCATTTTGGAGCAAAATTTGAAATCCCCTTAAGGCAAGGGATTTCCGAATTTTCCCAAAATAAATTCTCACTTTTCTCTTTCCTTTAGTTGCCAAATAAAATCATGTTTAAATTTCATTTTGAATTTTAAATTAATCTCCATTAATTTCGAAATTCAAAACTCATTCCTTTTATTTTTCAATTATCGAATAAATGAAAAATAACACAATGAATTTAAACATAATTATCAGTTTCTGTTTTTCCCATTTATTAGAGCTAGCCTTGAGACCGAATGGACCCACATGAACAAAGCTATGGAATTACTAACTTATATAAGTTATCGACATAACTTATCCTAACTCCATAAGTTATCGACATATTTAATTCATGACATCAACAACTCCACTGATATTAGTTTTGAAAAGTTATCGACATATATGTTTGTCTATAAACATATATCAAAGGTATGTGTGATTTTCGATCAATGAAATGTCATCATATATCTCATCGTTGCGGTTTACGTTTAATTTTGAATTAAATGGATATGATAAAATTTTTGAAATTCCGCCTACAAATTGTTGTTGTTCAATTGATTTTTCATCTATAAATCACAACAAGATCCCACAGGAATCTCACGATGACTTGAGACTCTTCATCTTCCTGTCAAGAACGATCTTGAATGGTTCCTCCTCGTGAGGTGACGCGCCATATCAGACGTAACGTCAAACCACCGCACTGCACCGCTTCCGGCTCAAGGTTGACATTTCCAAAGCATGGAGACATGAAACACGTCATGCACGTGAGATAACTCAGGCGGTAAAGCCAACGGCACGCCACCACTCCGACTCATGGAGACATGAAACGGCCATCGGGAATGGTCCCACATACCTCGTTGCAAGCTTCCCTTTCACACCGAACCGAACAACTCCCTTTCGTGGGGAAACCTTCAGCAAGACAAAGTCGCCTTCTTGAAATTCCAAAGGCCTACGCCTCCTGTCAGCATAACTCTTCTGACGACTTTGAGCTGTCAACAGACGTTCTTGGATCACAGCTATCTTCTCGCTATTCTCTTGAATAACATCCGGTCCAGTTGTAAGTCTATCCTCTGGTTCCAACCAACAAATAGGTGACCTACAAGGATGACCATACAACGCCTCGAATGGTGCCATACCGATACTGGCCTGATAGCTGTTATTGTAAGCGAATTCAGCAAGGTGCAGGTATTTCTTCCAGTTCTCGCCAAAATCCAGAACACAAGCACGAAGCATATCCTCCAGAATCTGAATAACTCTTTCAGATTGTCCATCAGTCTGAGGATGAAATGTTGTGCTGAAGTTCAATTCTGTTCCCATGGCTTCCTGGAAACTTCTCCAATACCTTGCATTGAAACACGTGTCACGATCAGACGTGATAGACAGTGGCACCCCGTGTAACCTCACGATGTGCTCCAGGTACAATTCTGATAGAATCTTCTGAGAATACGTCGCACGGAACGGTATGAAGTGCGCAGACTTCGTCAACCTGTCAACCACCACCCAGATGGCATCGTGCTTCAACTCGGTTCTCGGTAGTCCCATCAGAAAATCCATCGTGATATGCTCCCATTTCCACTCCGGTACAGGTAGAGACTGCAACTCTCCAGCTAGCTTCTTATGTTCAGCTTTAACTCGGAGGCAAGTCACGCATTCTGAGACGTACTCACGAACATCTCTCTTCATGCCTCTCCACCAGTACTGTCTCTTCAAGTCCTGGTACATCTTGGTACTACCCGGATGAATGGCGTACCTCGATTTGTGAGCCTTATGCAGAATTGCTTTCTTGATCTCACCCAGTTTAGGAATAGCGAGGCGGTCGCGAAAGTACAGCGTCCCGTCTTCTCAGATTCTCCAATCCTCAAACTGTTCTCCATTCTGGATTCGAGTCCAGATTCCTTGAAGATGAGAATCTTGCCACTGATTCTGCTTGACTTGTTGCATAAGGGCAGGTGCGGAGATCAAATTATACACCACAGCCTGGTTATAATCCTCATGGTACTGAAGATCATACTCACTCACTACTTCAATCCTCTTCCAATCCTCCAAAGCTAATGACGCCAGAGTCCCTGACGTTTTCCTGCTAAGGGCATCAGCCACCACATTAGCTTTTCCAGGATGATACTGCAAAGTGAAGTCATAATCTTCCATGTACTCTACCCATCTCCTTTGTCTGAGGTTCAGATCTTTCTGAGTAAACAAGTACTTCAGGCTCTTATGATCAGAGAAGACCTGAAACCTTGCTCCATAGAGATAACATCTCCATATCTTCAGAGCAAATATTACTGCTGCTAACTCTAAGTCATGCGTGGGGTAGTTCCACTCGTGCGGTCTTAGTTGGCGAGATGCGTAAGCTACTACGTGTCCGCCTTGCATCAAGACACAACCAAGTCCAACCCCCGAGGCGTTAGAGTACACCTCGTATGGCTCCTCGGTATTAGGAATCATCAGAATCGGTGCACTTGTCAACCTTACCTCCAATTCCTGAAAGGCATGTTCACATTCGGCATCCCACTCGAATCTGACTTCTTTCTTGGTTAACCGAGTCATCGGTGCAGCGATACTTGAGAAATCCTTTATAAAACGCCGGTAATACCCCGCGAGTCCGAGAAAACTTTGGATCTCTGCCACATTCTTTGGCCTTTCCCACTGTAGCACAGTTTCAATCTTAGAAGGATCTACAGAAATTCCCTGTTCAGAAATCACATGGCCAAGGAACTTCACTTCTGTCAGCCAGAAGTCACACTTCTCCTTCTTCGCATACAACTGGTGTTCATAAAGAGTCTGAAGAACAATTCTAAGGTGCTGCGCATGTTCTTCCCAAGTCTTCGAGTAAACCAGTATGTCATCAATGAAGACGATTACGAACCGATCCAAGTACGGCCAGAAAACGCGGTTCATCAAATCCATGAATGCAGTAGGGGCATTTGTCAACCCAAACGGCATTACCAGAAACTCGAAGTGCCCGTACCGAGTTCTGAAAGCAGTCTTCGGAACGTCTTCGTCCTTGATTTTCAACTGATGGTACCCAGATGTCAAATCAATCTTAGAGTAGAACTGTGATCCGCCCAACTGATCGAACAATTCATCGATCCTTGACAGTGGGTACTTGTTCTTCACAGTTACCCTGTTCAATTTTCGGTAATCAATGCACAACCGAAGAGATCCGTCGTGCTTCTTCACAAATAGCACCTGTGCACCCCAAGGGGAAGTACTATTCCGGATATATCCCTTCTCTGCCAGCTCTTCAAGCTATGTTCTTAATTCCTTCATCTCCGCCGGAACCATCCGGTATGGAGGAATGGAGATAGGTGCTATTCCCGGAACCAAATCAATGCAGAATTCAATCTCTCGATCTGGCGGTAAACCCGGTAAATCCTCAGGAAATACGTCTGCAAACTCATCCACCACAGGGATTCCCACACTATCTCTGATCACTTTAGATTCACCTCTCGAGACAAGAAGGGAAAAGAAACAGGCTAGATTCTTTCGTCCCCCAACGTTGTACTTCAACAGTCGTTCCCCAAGGACTGGGTTCATCTCTGCCTGATAAGCAATCACTGTTCCGGAATCCGTTACCAAGGTTACTTTCCTACGGTAGCAATCAACAACTGCACCGTGCCTTGACAGCCAATCCATTCCGAGAACCACATCAAACAGGGTCATCGGAAGGATAATCAAGTCTGCTCTCAATCGCTCACCACCAATCATGATTTCACACGATTTACACACACTCATCACCTCCACACATCCCAGTGGGGAGTTCAAAGTCATCGGGACTTCTAAATTCTCAGATTTCAGTTTCAAAGTCCGAACATAAGAACTTGATATAAACGAGTGTGTCGCACCTATATCAAATAACACGTGAGCAAAAGAATGAGAGATTAGAATCATACCCTCAACCACCGCGTTGCTGGTCTGACCTCCAGAGCTGCCTCCTGCCAGGGTATAAGCTTGTCCTTGTACTTTCCCCTTTCCTCTGTCACCAACATTAGGCCGCTGAGCTGGAGGCCTATACTGTTGTGGTGGAGGCGGTTGTGCCGGTCTCGGTGCTTGAGGCCGGAACTGTGTATACTGAGGCAGTTGATAAGTCGGCGCAGGAGGGTATGGCATCTGTTGCGGCTGGTATGGTGGCATGTTCTGTGGTGGCCCTTCTTGGCTGTAGGAAGTGTCACTTTGGGCTTGTTGAGCCGGCAGCCGATTAGGACAATTCCTCCTAATATGACCCACCTGCCCACAATGGTGACACCTGGGCCCGTAAGGAGCACTTCTGTCACTTCCAGACGAACTACTGCCACCGCTTGCCATTTCCCCAACCATCTGCCTCTGGTTGCGGTTTCTTCTACCACTCCGCTGTGGCCCACCTGAAACAGAAGGTCTGCCAGGGACAGAGACTCGACCCGCCTCTTCTTCCTTACTTTGGCGATAGGCCAGGTTATCCTGTTCCACCCTTGTAGCAGCAGCTACCAAATCCCGGAAGTTCCGAAGTCTTAGAGCCACCAAGGATCTCCTCACAGAGTTCTTGAGGCCCCTCTCAAACTGGAGACATCTCATGTGTTCAGACTCCACTAGAGATGGCGCAAACCGGGATAGGTCATTAAACCTAGCCTCATATTCCCTCACAGACATGTCACCTTGCTGCAGCGACATGAATTCCAATGCCTTTTCTTCCCTGTAACTCTGAGGGAAGTACTGGTCATTGAACAGCGTCTCAAACTACTCCCAGGTCATCCCTGTGACATCCATTCTCCTCTTGACCTGTTTCCACCAAGTGTTTGCTAACCCTTCCATCTTGTACACCGCAAATTCCACCCAGTATTCATCTGGGACTCCCATAGTACTCAAGTACTTAACTATGGAGTCAATCTAGAACTCCGCCTCCTGGGGTCCTACCTCACTGTTAAACAAGGGTGATGACGGGTATTTCTACCAACAAATCAAGTACTTTTAAGCTTGAATATTTGTAAGTTTTCAAGCATTTTTGTTAGTTTAATGTCTTTTGTGTGTTTTTTATAGGAAATATAAATAAATGCCAACTTGGATGATTTTGCATGAAGAAAAGAAGAATATTTGCCTAACTTGTGAATCAATGAAAAGAGGATGTGAAAGAGGATTTTGTGGCACAAAAGAGGAGGCTTTGATTCCAAGAGAAGCGCTTGTTGCATGCGTCTTCATGGGCTACACACAAGCAAAGAAGAAGAGAGTAGGGGAAGCGCAGGCCGCAAGCGCACAACATGCACCGCAGCGCGCTGCAGCCCCTAGCCTCAGAGACACGCGCTGCAGCAAGACCAAATGGGCGCAAAGACGCCCAGCGTGTTTTGTTGCAGCAAGAACGCGTTAAACAAGACCAAATGGGTGCCGCAGCGCGCCCAGCGCGTTTTTTGTCAGAAGCAACGCCGCACCGCAAATAAGACCAAATGGGCGCTGCAGCACGCCCCAGTCCGCTTCTCTGCCAAAAGACGCAGGCTGCAGTGCGTTTTCGCGCAGGCTGCAGCGCGCCTAGGCCTAAAAACGCGCGCTGCAGCGCGTAATCACGCAGGCTGCAACGCGCATCTGAAGCCCTAGCTTCGAAGTGTTTCATTATAAAAGGAAAAAGTTTCCATTCGAGAGGGGAGCCCGGGAGAAGTGAAGAAAACATCAAAAGGAGGCCGAAATCCTTCATCTTGGAGGTCTTTGGAAGCTCTTCAATGGACATTGGGTTTTATCTTCTTTCATCTATTTTTCCATGTTGAGCTAGACATTAAATCTAGGACTTGATGTAGTTTTATTTGAACTATGTTTTGAATATTTTGTTGATTGTTAATTTAATTTCATTTTCAATTCATTTTTGTTTTTCTATGCTTAATGCTTGTAATTTATTTTGCCAATGAGTTAGATGAATTTTAGGTTGCGAATTTGATGCTCGGGAGAGATTGAATTCTTTATCTAGAGCTGAGAAGCATAGTCTAGGTTGTTGTGAGACCGGGAGGAGATCAACGCTTAGATAATCAAATTAGGATTTAGGTTGTTGTGAGGCCGGGAGGCGATCGACATTCCTATTTTCTAATCATAAATTGCAGTTTATTTTTTTATGTGCCTGCCATAAATTCAAAGTAAAAATGAAAATTACGATGAATTCACACATTATGGAATGATCCTCTTGATTCACAACCGACATAGAATGATTGATTAAAAAGTACACAAACTTTTGACTGGTCATGGCAGTAAACAAAACGTATTCATGAGATTTTCATAATTCAGACCAAATCCTATGTAATTGTACGGTGGGTCATGAGTCGCACCATATGAAGTATCTACTTCCCTTGTCAACAATTATACGGCAATACTACTGGATTGTACCTTTAGCAAAATCGTGTGCCTACCAATCTTTTCCAAGTTTGAAAGCTAAATTGATGCAAATCGTGGCACCACTTCAAGTGATGGGAACACGGTTAGGGCTAGCACATGACATCAATATCCGTTTTAAGTTCCGGTAGGATCAATCACAAGAACTCGGATCAAACGGTTTAATCAGGCATTTAATGGATTAATCTAAGAGGTTCAAAAAAGAAAAGCATGCGTCGTCACTATTGATGGTGAGCCGAGATTGATCCAAGTCAACAAAGCAATTCCAGATAAGGATCATTAGGAGTTGGTGTGTGCATTAACATGAAGGGGCGTGTACTGTTCACGCGTGATAGTTATCCAAGTTCAAGAAAAACTAAATGTTATCTTTAATCACTATTTTGATAGCTATCCATTTTAATAGTTATATTTTGGTTTTTTTTTTAGATTCAGAATTTGTTTAGAAATCAAAGGCATATTCATCCAAAAGGATAAATTTCTTTTGTTTAGAATAGAGTTTGAATTTATGTAATTCAGCCTATTGATAGGTGTGATTCAAGAGTTAATGAAAGACATCAGTATATTTTTTTCAAAAAAGAATTTTTGCATTTTCTTTGGTTCTGTAAGAACTTCTTGAACTTATCAAAATTCTCCGTGGCATTCGCCCTTGACTTATCAATCAATTCTTCCATCATTGATTGTGGCGTCTACGCTATACTAATGTTCTTGCTTCCATATATGCAACGAGTCGATTTTTCCACTCAAGCCTGATTTTAGATTGATCTTAGAGACTTTCTTGATTCAGGTTTCGTCAATTTCCTGGCGGGGCTCATATCAATTGGTATTAGAGCATAGGCTCTAGTCTCAGGTTTGCCTGTCCATTGATTATTTTGGTTCAAAAAAAAAACGAAGCTCATAACTTTTGAACCGGGTATCGTTATGGGGCTCATAATTTATCAAATCGAAGCTCTTTTTCAACCCTACGATCTTCAACTGGGTGAAACCCATCGGCCGCAATTTTCAGGCCTAAATTCGCTCGCTTTCTTGAGTTTCGGAGGCTTTTAAGTTTTTTTTAGGGCTATCTTAAGAGCAAGAATTGTTGAAAATAGAGATTCTTGATAAGTTCGTGTTGAATTGTTTCGGAGATTTTGGTTCTTGTTTGAATAGTTTGCAAAGAATCTATAGAGATTTAAAATGAGCAAAAGAAAAAAAAAAAAAAAGGTTGAGTGATTCACATTCTTGAGTGAAACACGTGAGGGAGTGTTGTGAGGTCCCATTGTTTCTTTTCTAACCTTGTTTTGCAGCCAATATGTCCAACATGAAGGAGAAGAACACTTCTGAGGAAGCATCGGGGAAGTTTTATCCTAAACTTTTCATGGAGGCTATGATGGGGGAGATGTGGAGATTGATGAGAGAAGAGTTGGACCTAGTTCATGAACAAATAGATCAGATGGAGAATACACGTGTGGAGCAGCCACAAAACACTCCTAATGTGACTAGGATGGAAAGAGTTCAACCGAGGGAAGTGAGGGTTGAAGATGAAGAGTATTATAGGGTTGGTTTCGATGAAGAAGATGATCGGGATTTGATTATTGGTAATAAGAGATATGGAGGGAGATTTAGAGAAGCTAGGAATCGGGAAGACAACAACTTGGGTAGTATTAAGATGAAGATTCTATCATTTCAAGGTAGATCTGATCCTGAAGCATACCTTGAGTGGGAGAAGAAGATGGAACCACCCCTTGGAAACCTAGTTTTACAAAGAAGGAAGACAAGACACAAACGTCCTCAACTCCCAAGCACAAATCCAAGCCTAAGTCTGAGAACACTAGCAACATTTCTAAAGGTAAAACTTACAATTCTACCTCTAGGAACCGTGATATTAAATGTTTTAAATGCAAATCCAAACAAGTGGGTTATGGTTATGCTAGACAATGGTGAGATTGAGACTGACGCTGAAGATTTTGACACCGACGACATGCCACCATTGGGGGATGTCCCCGAGGAGGAGTATTTAGCCCCTAATGGGTTAACATTGGTGGCCAGGAGAGTGTTGAGCTTGTAGGCAACAGAAGTTGAAGAAGCGCAGCGAGAGAACATCTTTAAATCTCATCTTTCATTGAGCTAAGTGCTACGTCAAAGACAAGGTGTGTAGTGTGAATATTGATGGTGGTAGTTGTACTAATGTTGCAAGCACAACAATGGTGGAAAAATTAGGGCTACCCACATTGAAGCACCCTAGACCATACAAGTTGCAATGGTTAAATGATAGTGGTGAGATAAGGGTAAACAAGCAGGTGTTAGTTGTGTTTCAAATCGGTAAATACGAAGATGAAGTGTTGTGTGATGTAGTACCGATGCAAGCTGGACACTTACTGCTAGGGTGTCCATGGCAATTTGATAGGTGATTGAAGCATGATGGCTTTTCAAACAAATACTCCTTTGTACTTAATCAACGACAGATCACTCTTGTACCTTTGACACCACAACAAGTATATGAGGATCAAGTGAAATTACAAAATGACAGTGATAAAAAAAGAAAAAGAGTGAGAGAGAGAGAGAGAGAGAGAGAGAGAGAGAGAGAGAGAGAGAGAGAGAGAGAGAGAGAGAGAGAGAGAGAGAGAGAGAGAGAGAGAGAGAGAGAGAGAGAGAGAGAGAAAACAAGAAAATGAGTGAAAATTCAAGAGAAAAAAAAAGTAGAGAGTGAGAAAATTGAGAGAGAGAAATAGGGCAGATTTGGCCAACGAGAGAAAAAAATAAATTTCTATGCAAAAAGCAAGTGAAAGAAAAAAAGTTTTTAAATCAGCCAATGATTGTACTTTTGTACAAAGAGGCGTTTTTAAACACTAATTAGATTGACCTTTTTTTACCTAGTTCTATTGTTTCTCTTTTGCAGGACTATCAGGATGTCTTTCCCGAGGATACATGTCACGCTCCTAAACGGGGTGGGAGATGTGGAGCTCGATTAGGAATTAATAAAGCAGATTCTCAACCGGGCCCCACACTTGACTGCATTAAAATATTAATAAATTACAGAGTTCAGGAGCCTCTGACACACAAGGCACCACCCCACAGGACATACAGCATCCTACATACATGCTCGTGTAAATAATCATTACAACAGACATCAACCACAATCTAGTAAATCCAAATATTAGATGAGTTTACAGAATTTCTCAATTCCTTACACTTTATATCAGAGGATGAACACAATCCTCACTTGATCGATCCGTAGCACAACTCAGCTACTCCGTAGCAAATATCCAACTACTGTGCACCGTTCCTAGAATCTCCTGGGAGGGGTTTAACATTTAAAACATAAAACGTGAGTGAAAGGCCCAGTAGGATATAATTTGGAATACTTAAAATAAATGAATAAATAAATGAGCGCGTAAATAAACAAATGAATAAGTAAATAAAATAAGACATTCAGTCCCGACAGAACAACCGGAATCTCACATCCTTTTTCTCAAAGGAAATATAACTTAAAATAACCGTATTACAGGCTTCAGCAAGTAATTAGTACAAATTACTTACCTAACCAAGTGCCTCGCCTACCCGGACCGCACTCTCTGCATCCTATCTAGGCTTACAGCAATAGACTCTCTTACCGATTCACAAGATCTCTTATCTTAAGAAATCATTCATTTAACATTATGAAATCGTTAATATGACCCCACGAACTACTCAAGCTGTGGGCCCCATGACTGGGCAAGCCATGAGGTTCCATGACTAAACAAGCTATGGATTCCATGGACAAGACAAGCCAAGGATTTCCATAAACTAACAAGCCATGGTTTTTAAAACGTTTTTCTTTCGCAAACCAATCTCTTTCTTTAAAACATTTTCAAGGCCAAAATCCTTTTTGAAAACAGGCTCACAAGGGAAAGGGATAGAAATCCTACCTCGCACGATCAAACCTGGGACTAGCGTTGCCTTTTCCGGCTTCGGCTTCCTCAAGCCCCTTTAGTCTGAATCCTTAGCGATCACTGATGCAAGACAACACTTAGGAATCAATTCTCATTCCTAAAGAAATTCAATTTCACTTATGTACCAAGATTGTCAATTAGTGTGCCCTAATCCATTTTTTTGTTTCAAATTCCATTCCAAGGGTTTTAAATCTCAAATCAGGGATTAAATATGCTAATCCTTTCATCCCAAGTCCCTAAATGAAGGTAATTTGGGTTCTCCCCAAAAACGGGGGTCAAAACGACACTTTTTAAGCCAAACAGGGTCAAACCCGTGTGCACCGGTTGACCGGTGACAGAGCAGTGCAACACTACCGGTCGACCGGTCAGCCTGCAATCCGGTGGACCACACAGGTCAACCGGTGGAATCGATTGCGCGAAAGAAGCTCGCGAAAACCAGTCCAAAAACCTGCAAATTGAGTCCCAAATCCAAATATTTCAAAGTAAAACCACTAGATCTGGGTTCTATGTCCTAAAACAAGTCCAAAGAACCCAAGATCTCCAATTTCTACTCTAGTTTTATTCAAAAACCATCAAAATCCGGTTTGAACAAAAAAATAAGTTTTGAAATTCAAAAACTTGAGATTCAAGAGAGGTTCTTCCAGTAATCTTACCTTGAATCCTTCTCTTGACATTGAAAACACTTTGAAACTCGTCTTCGGCTCAAAAATCCGTTTGATTTGGGACACAAAACGGGAGTGAGAGAGAGAGTGAGCGGGAGAGTGAGAGTAAGGGAGAGAGAGAGTGCACAGGAAAGAAAAAGAAAGAAAAGAAAAGAAAAGGAAAAATACAAAAAGAAAATGACATGTGTACAATATAACAATCCAGAAATGTGCCCATACACACTTCAGGATTAAAATAAATTACTGTGAATAATTTAAATACCTTGAAATTATTTAAACTCTCATTTCAGAAACATTTATTAATCAAAACTAAATTAATTAAATCAGATTAGACACACTAATAATCTCAATTACCTTAATTAATCTCAATTAATTCTTCAGGGTGTTACAATACACCACACGGATTGCCTCCTATCCGAGGGATTGAACATCAAATTGATTTTGTACCCAGTGTGACAATTCCAAATCGACTAGCCTATAGTAGCAATCCTGAGGAGACAAAGGAGCTTCAAAAGCAGGTAAGTGAGTTAATGGATAAAGGGTATGTGAGGGAGAGCATGAGCCCGTGTGCCGTTTTGGTTTTACTTGTACCTAAGAAGGATGGGACTTGAGAATGGCATTGACTACTAAGCCATCAACAACATTACGCACACAAGGAATATAGGTTGATGAAGAAAAGATCCGGGCAATTCAAGAGGAGTTGAGTCCCACAAGCATAGGTAACGGATGGAGTTTTCATGGACTCGTTAGTTTCTACCAGCCGTTTGTGAAGGACTTTAGTACTTTGGTAGCACCACTCATTGGCTCCGTTTGGTAGAGCTTTTAGGAAGTTAAAAGCACTTTTTTTTTCAGCTGAAGTTAAAAAAAGTGTTTGGTAAACACATAAAAGCAGATTTTGAGAGAATCTAAAAGTTATTTTTAAGCTGAAATCAGAAGCAGCTAATGAGCTGCTTCTGATTTCAGCTTGTGCGGGAAGCTGAAGGGTTTCATTAACAAATTTTTTGTTATTCCCAAAATAACCCTCTGTCTTCCCATTTACAGACTTCCGTAGCGCTTTCCACTGTTGAGTAGAAAAGCCATTTGTTTGTTTTCTTTTCTTCCCCGCCTCCCCACCCAAATGAATTTTAAAAATGTATGGCATTGAAGATATCTATAGGTAATCAGAATTTAAGCATGATCATTAAAAATTGTTCTTGACCGGGCTAGCGTATGAAAACTGAAAAGAAAAAGGGCTGAAGAGCTATAAAAATAGTGCCCATTTGCCAATATGCACACAAAACAAGCTTAAGCTGTGTACCACCAAAAGCTTAAAAATGAAAGCAAAAAAACAAAACATAAAAAACATTTATTTATCCTATGTTAACCTAATAGTTTGGTAATGCTGTGGATTTTAAAAAAAGTGCTTGCAGAAGTTTCTTGTAGATTTTTGAAAAGAACCCCACCAAAATTGATAATTATGATATTTGGTTGCATTAATAAAATTGACAATTTATCATTATGTTATTTTTAGTTATAATTTTATTGTGAATAAAGAAATGAAAAAAAGAGAATTAATTATCATAAATTTATTGTTAAAAAATTTAAAATCATAACATTATGTTTTTTTTAAGTTAAACAACTATTTTTAAATATCAAAAACAATTATATATATAAAAATTACATATCATGTCTATTTTGGTCATTTTACATACCCACAGCAATTCTACCTCAAAATTTACCAAACGCTATTTACTGATTTTAGAACCAGCACAGCTACTATAATTACAATTTACCAAACACTCAGCCGCTTCTTAAAACAGCTGCTTTTTTTTTCAGCACAGCTAAAAGCACTTTTTTTAAAATCCACAGCATTACCAAACTAAGCCATTGAGGTAATAAAGAAAAATGTTGGCTTCAAGTGGGGTGAAGAGCAAGAGAAGGCGTTTCAGTTCATCAAGCAAAAATTGACAAACGCTCCCTTATTATCTTTACCTAACTTTAACAAAATGTTTGAGATTGAATGTGATGCTTCCGGGATAGGCATTAGCGCCATGCTTATGCAAGAAGGATGACCGATTCCGTATTTCAGTGAAAAGCTAAGTGGGACAGCTTTAAACTATCCGAAATATGATAAGGAATTATACACATTGGCATGGGCTTTGGAAACATGGCAGCATTACCAATGGCCTAAGGAGTACGTGATTCACACTGATCACGAATCGTTAAAGCACTTGAAAGGACAACACAAATTGAACAAGAGACATGCTCGTTGGGTGGAGTTCATTGAGACGTTTCCATACGTCATCCGTTATAAGCAAGGTAAGGAGAATGTGGTTGCAGATGCACTCTCTCACCACAGGTACGCATTACTCTCTACTCTTGATGCTAAATTGCTTGGTTTTGAACATATTAAAGAGCTATATCCTCTAGACCATGACTTTAGTGAAGAGTATAGCGCTTGTGAGAAGACCGCCAATGGTAAGTACCTTAGGCACAAGGATTTCTTGTTTCGGGAAACTAAGTTGTGTATACCGAATTGTTCTGTACGAGATTTATTAATAAGGGAATCACAGGGTGGGGGTTTGATGGGACAATTTGGGGTAGCTAAAACACTAGACGTCTTGCAAGAACACTTCTTTTGGCCACACATGAAAAGAGATATTGAGAGAATTTGTAGTAGATGTGTCACATGTAGGCAAGCAAAATCCCGAACGCAACCCCATGGTTTATAGACGCCATTGCCCATTCCTAGTGAGCCTTGGATTGATATTTTGATGGACTTTGTGTTAGGTTTGCCTGGGACTACACGTGGTAGAGATTCAATTATTTAGGTTATGGATAGATTTTCTAAGATGGCACACTTTATTCCATGTTACAAGACGGATGATGCCTCACATGTTGTTGATTTGTTCTTTAGGGAGATTGTGAGATTACATGGTATGCCTAGAACAATTTTTTGGATAGAGATGCTGAGTTCTTGAGTTACTTTTGGAAGACTCTGTGGGGTAAGTTAGGTACTAAGTTATTGTTTTCTATTACTTGCCACCCACAAACTAATGGTCAACCCGAAGTAGTAAATAGGACTTTGCTTACTTTGCTACGGGCTATTATTATAAAGAACATTAAAACATGGAAAATTGTTTACCACATGTTGAATTTGTTTATAACCGTACTGTTTATTCTGCTACGAAATTTTCACCATTTGAAATTGTGTATGGATTTAATCCATTAACTCAATTAGATTTATCTCCTTTACCTATGACTGAGTGTGCTAATTTAGATGGAAAAAAGAAAGCTGAATTTGTTAGGCAGATTCATGAGAAAGCAAGATTCAACATTGAGCGAAGAACGAAGCAGTATGCAAAACAAGCCAACAAGGGGCGTCACAAGCTGGTTTTTGAACCCAGAGATTGGGTTTGGTTGCATATGAGAAAAGAGAGATTTCTAGTGCAAATGCATTCCAAAATTGCTTCCAAGAGGAGATGGTCGTTTCCAAGTCCTAGAGCGCATCAATGACAATGCTTACAAGCTAGATTTACTGGGTGAGTACAATGTAAGTGCTACTTTTAATGTTATTGATTTGAGTCCTTTTGATGTATGTGATGATTTGAGCACAAATACTTTTCAAGAGGAGGGGAATGATGCAAATCATGGCACAACTTCAAGTGATGGGAGCACAGCTAGGGCTAGCACATGGAACCAAGATCCGCTTCAAGTTCCAGTAGGACCAGTCACAAGAGCTCGGGCTAAACGGTTCAATGAGGCACTTAATGGATTAATACAAGAGGTCCAAAAAAGAGAAGCATGCGTGTTCACTACTGATGGTGAGCCAAGATTGGTCCAAGTCATCAAAGCAATTCCGGATAAGGATCATTAGGAGTTGACGTATGCATTGCATGAAGGGGTGTGTACTGTTCACATGTACTGTTCACGCGTGATAGTTATCCAAGTTCAGGAAAAAGTAGATAGTTATCTTTAATCACTATTTTGATAGTTATCCCTTTTAATAGTTATCTTTTGTTTATTTTTAGATTCAGAGTTTGTTTAAAAGTCAAATAAGGCATGTTTATCCAAAAAGATAAATTTCTTTTGTTTAGGATAGAGTTTGAATTTATATAATTCAGCCTATTAATACGCGTGATTTAAGAGTTAATGAAAGACATCAGTATTTTTTTTTTTTCAAACAAGAATTTCTACATTCTCTTTGATTCTTTAAGAACTTTTTAAACTTATCAAAATTCTCCATGGCGTTCATCCTTAACTTATCAATCAATTCTTCCATCATTGATTGTGGCGTTTATGCGATACCAAGATTCTTGCTTCCATATAAGCAACAGGTTAAGATTTCTACTCTAGCCTGATTTTAGATCAATCTTGGAGACTTTCTTGATTCGAGTTTCATCAGTTTCTTGGTGGGGTTCATATCACAAATTAATCAAGCAGGGTCAAAGTCTAGAAAATTAAACTTCACAAACAGAACTACTTTCTATACCAATAATGCTCCAAAATAGTATCACTTCAGATCATTATAATAGTGAATATTAGAAGTAAAAGATCCATTACATTCCGTTTACAGTGTAAAATCTGATCATACATGCTATTTTTTTGTGAGCAATTCAACTACAATTGTGAGGGAAGAGAGAGAGAGAGAGAGAGAGAGAGAGAGAGAGAGAGAGAGAGAGAGAGAGACTCTGGCTCAACAAGGTGATAATCCAAACAATTTGGCTTGGCTGAAGGTAAAAATATGTAACTGGAAAATTTTGTAATAAAATTCTAAAGAAAGTTATTATCCTTCCCAACCCATTTGGAGGGCACGCTGTTCCCACATTGAGGTTGCCTTTCTCTCCTTGATGAGCAATGCTTCTGCACGCTCTCTGGCCCCCTCACAAGTTTCTGTCGCCGCATTGCACTTTTCTGCCTCCTTTTGGTACTGAGAAGCTATCCTTTTCGCTTCAGCAAATGTAACATTCATATGTCGGTTGTGTTCCTCGGAAACGGACTCTTGCAGTTTAAGCTCCTCAGTCAGAAGGTCCACAAATTGCTTCTCCATCTCCTGCTTGAGATCTGGGTCATTACTTCCACAATCTGCCTCAGCATTATCAGGATTAGGCCATGTATTAGTACATTATTTAAAAGAAAACTTTGGAAAGGAGCATGCTAAGATTCAAGCAGTTCAAAGCGAATCACTTTCCTTAAACCTATAAATTCACCTTGATTTCTCAGAATGCACACACATAGAGATAAGGGTGAATTTGATAACCAGTTTGTTATTCAATAAATCTAACTAGTAACATGCAAACTGACCTGTGATAGAGAGATTGGCTAAACCTGCAAAACAACAATAAGAACCAAAATCACAAAAGTTAGTATATGTTAATTCAGAAAGAGATCTCTTTTATATAGCAATGCAAACTTAACTCAATAACATAAATCTATTCATCAATCGCAAACATGACAAGAAAAGCAATAACAAAGTTTCACTTTTGCACACAATCTAAAAGGCCTAAATAACTTCTGCTATTAGTGGAGATGGAATTGATTATGCAACGAAAACAAGATCATGAACTTATGACACAACAAACATATTCCCACATTGAGAGTTCCACAAAAATATTCACGAGGCCAAACCTGCAAATAAAATTTAATTAAGAGAAACACAGAGAAATCAAACTTTTCTTAGATCGTTTGAATGAAAGATAATTTTAAATTGACCATTCTTCAATTAATCTATTCCTAAAGTTCTCCTCCCATTAGCCTTTACAGCTAAAGTGAGTAATTTATTTATACATTCACGTCCAAGACAACTTCATAATCCCTTTCACTTCTTAAATATTGCAATATTATCATAGATATCAACTATTTCCATTTTGAGCCATAATTTAAAACTGTTGTACATGTAAAGATTACTCAGCAAATATGGATATAACAAAGTTTGATCTTTGATGTTCACCAACTTTTTAAGGAGGAATACAGAAAACACAATAAAAGGACGCAAAGTACAGTAAACTTTACTGTGCTAAACTCATACATCAAAGCTGGGAAAGGAAATGGGTGTTCCCATTACAAATAACGCGCAAACTATTCCGGAACCACAACAAAATCAGTAGATAAATAAAAAACAAAAAACAAAGTGGTACCAAAATAACACCTGAAATAATCTATTAGATTCCTCTTATTTTTGTCTCAACGACAGGAATCAGAAGAGAAAAAAAAAAAAAAAAAAAAAAAAGGGGGGCATCACAACCTGAAAAGCGGATTTCACTAACTGAAATTCGAGGCTCAAACAAATACCCAGAAACAGAAAAATATGTCAGAGGGTAGAATAAGCAATGCCCATAAACGAATCCTTCAAATCGGCAAACGGGTATTCTTAATTTCATCTTACTCAGCTCAGAATCAAACCAAATTTTGAATCATTAAGCAAAAATCCAAACTGGGTCTCACTCATTTAAATTGAAAAACGTAATCTGAACCAACCCAGAATCAGAATCAAAACAAAGACGTACTCACCAGGAGCAATCTTGAGGAGGGACAAAGGAGGAGGGCAATCGCAGATACAAGGAGGACAGGAGTTCTTGGAATTGCCCAGATTTATGCCCTTCTTGAACCTCCAATACAGAGCTGGTCCGCAAACGGCGAGAGCCGACACAACGGCGAAGATTACCAGACAACACCTCAACCAAGCCCCAGATCGCCTCGACATCACTCTCCTCTCTCTCTCCTTTCCCTTTTTTCTCTCTCTTCTCTCTATTGGGTGTCTTCAATATTTTGATGGTTTTGTGTTCCTGAGTGTGAAGCGAGATCCAGAAAATGGAGTGTGTGAAATGTGATTTTGGATTGAATCTACCCGCTCGTAAACACTCTTGATGTTTAACTGTTGTTGAAAAGGTCAGTGTCAGTGCATTAATGAGCCGTGTGTAATTAGAATTCGGGTTTAAAATTTGAGTTTTGTTACAGTAAAAAGCTCTCACAAATAATTATATTTAATTTTTTTATTATAGTAAAAAGCTCTCACATAAAATTAAATCTCAACTCGAATTAAAAACTCAAATCAGTGAGCTAAACGGGCCCTTAATCACGTACTCGTCCGTCTATTTTATTAATTTGAGTTTATAATTCAAATTTAAATATAATTTTATGTAAAAAAAATTTATTATAATAAAAAAATTAAATGTAATTATTTTTTAAAAAAATTTTATTGTAATAAAATTTAAATTTAAAACTCAAATCAAGATGAACAAGACCGAAATATCACCACGAACCTTTACCAAAAAATGGCATACCCACTCTTCCACCTTTTTGTTGACTGAAAGCACTTGTTATAATTTTGAACACTAAAAAGAAAAAAAAAAAAAAAAAAAGAAAACACAAGTGCAATAACACAATTTATGTCATTAGTAAATTATAGCACAAGTTTTAAAGAAAAAACCTATGGTAGGGAATGGTATTTTTTTCCTATTGGTAGCGAACGATTTTAAAATCCATCCGATGAAGATCAACGGTAAATGAGACCAGATAAGTTTGATACACTCCTTCACTTGCACGCATGGGATTTAGCCCCGTGATTGCATAGATCCAAATATTCTTAAGAGTGCACAAAAATGACCAAGCTCACCACAAGAGCTTCAAAACCCTATGAGCAAAAAAAGAGCTTCAAAATTGTCAAACTGAAACGAAGCATTGTCTTACAAGTCCCACTCAAAATAACTGAAGGAAACTTTCATGTTTAAACAATAATAATCAACAACTAAAATTTAAAGACATTGTTGCACCATAGTCGAAATTTTCAACTATTCCTCCCAATTAAGTCGTCGAGAATTTCAGAAGTCATGATTAAGCTTAGCTATCGATAGGTACTGGTTAAAGAAAGATCCTTGTGTTGAGGAAGTATCATACAACTTTGTGAATGTGGTTGAGAAGTCCCCAAAAGGGTCCCGAGGATATCTGTGTAGAGAAGTCGACAAATTTGAGATAGGGCAGAGATCAACCAAAAGCCCGCCAAATCAAGAGAAGATAACCCTCACTCATATTCACATTTGAATTGAAGATCAAATGTGGATTATCATCAACAACCATATGTTTAAATTCAAATAATTAAATGTAGAGATAAAGCTACGAAAATCCCTATCTGAGGAAGGGATAGAAAGCTTATCTCATAATGTAATTTAGAGATAAGAGATATCATGTACAAGAGAATCTTTAAATAAGGGTAAAACTCCTCATTTAGTTTCTACGCACAATTTTCTACTCTAAGAGAAATCTTCTATACTCTTTGAGATTTAGTGCATCCACAAGTGGACATACGCAATGATATTCTATTGAACCACTATAAATTTTTTTGTCTTCTTTATTTTCTACATTTATATTTCAGTCAATTCGCGAGTGTCATAACGTTAGTGTTCTCAAAGAGATTAAATTTCGAGTTGATGAATTTTCACCATCAACAAACATCCTTTTAACAATTTTTTATCGAGGAGCTTTTATGTTTGCCTTGGACTTGGAACCCATGACACCATTGCCCCACTTCTTGTTCTCTTCTTATTTCTCCCCTGCATAATCTTTGATGGGTTGTTGGATTTAGTGACGAAGGGCGGCAGGCTCTAGTATAGGTTTTGCGAGCAATTAGGGGCGGTGGGTTTTGCAACAACTACAATTTACGAGATTGAGTGGCTGTTTTTTGAGATCTGTGCAAAAGGTCACCGTTTTTTGGGTTTTCGTGGCGAGCACTAGTTGTTGTTGCGAGGGACGAGGAGTGTTCTTGCGAGGGTGGTTTTTTAGTGCTGGCGTCCAACTACCGACATTGGTGAAATGTTGAATGGAGTAGAGAGAACTTCTCAAGGATGATTGTCCAGCATGGGAAGGTTTATGTCTGATAGAGATGTGAAGAAGAAACTCAAAAGTCAAATTTGAATTTTTTTTTAATTATCTTTTAAATGAATATTGTAATAATGATGTGAGAGATTTTATTTTTGTTTGGTAGTCTCTTATGCTATGAGGAAACTTTTTGATTGGTAGCTATGTTTAAGTCCATCGGATACTCCTAGCCATAACGGCATATTTTGACTATGAGATATGACAAATGGATGTCAAGATAGCTTTTCTGAATGGCTATCTTGAGAAAACCATCTATATGGATCAGCCAGAGGGTTACATAAAGGAAGGGCAAGAGCAGAAAGTCTACAAGCTGTAGAGATTCATTTATGGATTGAAGCATACATCTAGATCATGGAACATTAGGTTTGATGAAGCTGTTAAGTCTTATGAATTTGATCAAAACATTGATGAACCATGTGTCTACAAGTACAAGAAAGAAGAAAAAGTGGTCTTCTTAGTTCTTTATGTCGATCACATTTTACTCATTAGGAATGATGTGGAATTGATGACAGATGTAAATAAGTGGTTAGCCAACCAATTCCAAATGAAAGATTTGAGAGAGGCAAGCTATGTTCTTGGGATCAAGATTATTCGAGATCACAAGAAAAAGCTGCTGGCATTATCTTAGGCATCGTATATAGACAAAGTGTTGTCTAGGTTCTCGATATAGAACTCCAAGAAAGGAAATTTACCTTCTAGGCATGTTATCCATCTTTCTAAGGAGTAATATCCAAAAACTCCATAGCAGAAAGAAGATATGAGACGGTATCCCTATGCATCTGCCATGGGAAGCCTCATGTATGCAAGATGTGTACAAGACTAGATATCTACTACGCAGTGGGAGTAGTTAGCTGTTACCAGTCCAACCTAAGATTATATCATTGGGTTGCAGTGAAATGTATTCTCAAGTATCATAGGAAAATGAGAAACTATATGTTGGTATATTTCGGAGAAGATTTGTCTATCACCGGATACACAGATTCTGATTTCCATTTGGACGGAGATAGTCCAAGGTCAACATCTAGATTTGTGTTCACTCTTAATAGAGGAGCTGTGGTATGGAGAAGTGTAAAGCAAAAGTGTGTTGCTGACTCTACCATGGAAGTTGAGTATGTTGCAGCTTGTGAAGTCGTAAAAGAAGCTACATGGCTCTAGATGTCATTCTGGATATGGAAGTCATTACGGATATGGATCAACCAATTAAGCTTTATTGTGACAACAGTAGAGCAGTGGCTAATTCAAAAGAACCTAGAAGCCATAAGAGTGTTAAACATATAGAAATGAAATATCACTTGATCAGAGACATTGTAGAGAGATGTGATGTAGCGATTCTGAAGATCTCGTCAGAGAACAACCTTGTTGACCCATCATGAAGACATTGCTACTGAATGTATTTGATCGACACTTAGAAGGATTTGAGATTAGAGACATGACACGCCTACTTTAGAACAAATGGGGGATTGTTAGGAATATTGTCCCAGAATCATGAGATGTAATATGATATTTATTAATTATTTAGGAAAAGAGTTTATTTATTAGTTTATGTGCATATATTTATGAATATTTTATGAATATCAATGAAAATTTCATGATTATTTATGTGACCTTAAATATTGTATATAAGTGTTATATGCTAGAGGATAATGTTTAAAGATAATAATTAAAACAATGTTCGTAATGAATTTAATTAAAGTTCAGAAACTTTAATTATACACGTCATTCCCATTTAGAATCGAACGGTGTTATCCGCACTGTTAATATGGCGAGATATTGAATGAGTGTATTATGTATAATAAGATTATGTAGAATATGGACACAGACACAATATGAATTTCTGATAATTTCTATTAAGTATAGAATTCTAATTGAGTCTATCGATGGTCATATATGGAACAATCTTAATCTTGAGTTCTTAGTAAAGTCCTATTTATGAATTTGTGTCTTTTGATTTACTCGGTATGGATTCTGAGATCCTGAATTCTATTCCTTGTATTTTGGAGGCATGATGAAGTAGGTAGCAAAGAATGTTATTATACGAGATGGAATCCATTCCTTCTTGAGAAAGAAGTAGATAAATAATTCTCTTGAGGGTTGATTTTGTACTTGAATTGGTAGGAGCTGCGATTCATGAATTTGTTTTATGAATCACTGTCCCATAGAAAATCAATGGTACTCAAGGATAAAGATGTAATTAGAGGGCTTAACGGATTTCACCTAGCTCTAATTATGAATTATTTATGGAGGATTGATCTATATGCAATGACTATATCAAATGGGCACTTCACAGTTTAGAAGTAATTTATGTCTATAATTACGAAAGTGCAATTCCAAGTATATAATGCAGTAACTATTAGAATTAATAGAATTAATTAATTAATTAAAGTGTTTAATTAATTATTAATTTTATTAGAGCTCAAAATTATAGGCCAATGAGTTCCCACGTCGTCCTTGTAATTCTACAAGACACTAAAGGGAAAAATGAGAATTTTAAAATTATGGAATTCTAAAATAAAACACCCAAGAATAATTAATTGAGAATTAATTATAAATTAAATAATTTGATTATTTAAGTTTAAGTTTAAGTTTGAATTTTGAAACACACATGTGAAGGTGTTCACATAGTGTGAATGCATGGCATAGTGTGAACGTATGGCATAGTGTGAATCTCTTTGGGCCGGACTTATTGTATAAGGGAGAGATGATTTTTTTTTCCAAATTTGAAGTGAGAGATAATTAACAAACTTTATCTTGGAGATTATTTGACTCCTTCTGGGAGTCTGATTGTTACTTTATAAATAAGAGATTGTAGAAAATTATGAGACACAGTTTTTTTCTCTGCTAAATGATAGTGGCCGAATTTATTATAGAGTGGGAAGGAAAAAATTTTCTTCAAAAATTCCACATCGCGCATGCGTTGGTGTTCGTGAAAATCTTGAGTGTTCTTGCTAATCCCTTTTTGTTTCAAGTGTCTTCGTGGATTCAAGGAATTGATGAGAAAGATTCGGGTTTTTAAAACTAGCATTGGAGCAAGGCGTGTTTGAGGTCAAAGATCACCAGCTATCATCTTGATCAATTGCTAGGTATAATTCCTAATCCAGTTCTAGGTAAATAAATTAATGTGATTAATGTATTTGTGCATAAATTAATATAATCTATAGAATATCTCAAAGATTTTATGAAAATTTTTATTATACATAATCCGCTACTCAGCACATCCGCATCCAAAACCGTTTCAGAAACCAACAAAAACGTCCTTACCTTTTATAAACTCAAATACTAAATACTAAAGGTCAGGATTTTTTTTTTTTTTTGAAAACTTATTTTAAAATAAACTATCCTTTAAACATACGAGTTTCGAAATTCACTTAATAGACTCATCAATATAAGTTCAAAAATAAATTATTAAAAAGGCATAATGAAGAAACAAATAGTTTCCAGTTACTCTTTAACTTAACATAGTCAAACATATTCTAGTAAATAATCATTTAGATCCATTCTTATAAACTAGACTTTGTCATGTGCGCAATCGAATTGTATGAAAGCATAACTTCAGAATTTAAACCTAAAAATAACTTTGTCAAATTCATTGCATGGTGATATCCGGCCCAAACCTTCGCCGTACACTTGTCACCCACCAAGTCCATTATAGGGTCGTAAATTGTTTACCTACATCATGAACAAACTAGGGAGCCAAAGCTCAGCTAGTACAAATATACTCACAAAACATTTTGCACACAAAAACATAGAAATGCATGATTGTTTATGCTAGATTATGGAATATCCGGTTATTAATGTTGGGCCTTGTGCATGTACTATTGGGAATAGTGTCCTGAAAGCATGAGATGTAAAAGGATATTTATTATTTATTTAATAAAATAGATTATTCATCATTTTATGTGCATATATTTATGAATATTTTATGAATATCAAATAAAATTCCTTGATTATTTATGTAACCTTAAACATGGTATATAAGTGTTGTATACCAGAGGATAATGTTTAAGGATAATAATCAAAAGTAATTGTTCATAATGAATTTAATTAAAGTTCGGAATCTTTAATTAAAACATTATTAATACATGTCATTCCCATTTAGAGTGGAACGGTGTTATCATACTTGTTAATATGGTGAGATATTGAATGAGTGTATTTCGCATAATGAGATTATGTGGAATATGGACGAGACACAATATGAATTTCTAATAATTTCATTAAGCATAGAAATTCTAATTGAGTCTCTTGATGGTCATATATAGAATGATCTTAATCGTGAGTTCTTAACAAACTCCTATTTATGGATTTATGTCTTTTGATTTACTCGATGCACGGATTCGAAACCCTGAATCCTATTCCTTGTATTTTGGAGACATAATGAAGTAGGTAGTGGGAATGTTATTATACGAGATGGAATCCATTCCTTCTTGAGAAAGAAGCGAGATAAATAATTCTCTTGAGTGTTGATTCGGTACTTGGATTAGTAAGAGCGCCGGTTCATGAATGTATTTTATGAATCACTTTGTCCATTAGAGAATCAATGGTACTAAAGGATAAAGATGTAATTAGAGAGGTTAACGAATTACCCGACTCTAATTATGAATTATTTATGGAGGATCGATCTATATGCAATGACTATATCAAATGGACACTTCACGGTTTAGAAGTAATTAATGTCTATAATTCCGAGAGTGCAATTCCAAGTTTATAGTGGAGTAACTATTGGAATTAATAGAATTAATTAATTAATTAAAGTGTTTAATTAAATATTAATTTTATTGGAGCTCAGAATTATAGGTCCATTAGCCCCCGTGATCGTCCTTGTAATTCTACCGGACACAAAGGGCAAAATGGGAATTTTAGAATTACGGAATTCTAAAATTAAATGCTCAAGAATAATTAATTGAGAATTAATTATTATTTAAATAATGAGATTATTTAAATTTGAATTTGAACATATCTAGATTTATCCATTTAAACTTATTTGATAAGTTGTTCAATTTAGAACTCAAATTAATTTAAGTTTGACTTAAATTCTAATTTGAATCTGAATTAAAATTGGACTACTGGATAAAAGATAAAATATCTTCTCCTTCCCTATCCTGTTTAGGCGCCACACACAGGGATAAAACCCTAGTGTGTGGCCGGCCACCTAAGAGATAAGGGGAAGGGATTTTTTGTTCCAAATTCAAAATTGGAGATAAGGATTTGATCCTATTTTGAAGTTTGACTTCTTCTCTTTAAATATGAGATAAATGAAAAATTGTGAGACAATTTTTGAAACACTTTTTCAGCCCTAGCTTTCTAGCGTGGCTGAATTTTCTCATAGCAAAAAGAGAGTGAAATATTTTTCTCCAAAAAAAAAAAAGAAAAAAAATTCCACATCGTGCATGCGTTGGTGTTTGTGGAAATTCGAGTGTTTTAGAAACCGTTTTGTCTCACGTGTGCCCACACACACGTCTACGTGGAATCAAGGAATTGACGTGGAAGACTTTGGTGTTCTAAACACAAGAGCTTGGATCTAGAACTGTTCGTGGTCAAAGAAAATCAAGATATCATCCGAGTCGGCTACAAGGTATTTTTTCGGTTGATCCTTGAAGCTTATAAATTAATGAGATTAATATAATCTATAGAGTATCCCAAAAGTTTTATGAAAATTTTTGTTATACACGATCCGCTATTCCGCTGCATTTCTGCTGCCGAATTGATTCGGCAACCAACAATTGGTATCAGAGCGGTCTACAGACGATATTAATTTATGCTTCGATTATTTGATAATCATAATTGATATTAAATATGTGATATTTAATTATGTATGTATGTGATGAGTAGGCACTTGCATTTATGGATGTTTATTCTTATTCATGATGATGAATGTATGAATGATGGATTTGGTCGTTAATTATACGGTTCCATGGATCGGTTATATTCATTCGTTAATAAATTATTTGTAATTTAATTCGGGATTAGAATTATTGTAATTCTAGGATTTGGGTAGAATTAGGGTTTTTGATTTTGAATCAAGAAGGAGGCCTTGAAAATCATGTTTGAAGCCTTCAAAGAAGCCCAGAAAAAGTGCTCGGAAAGTTCCAGAGACGCGGCCCAGGCGCGTCCCGGATCTTGCCCAAAGCCAAGACCCCCCACCGCCCCAGTAGCAGGCTGTGCCGCTGCCCGGGCGTGGCTAGGCGCTGCCCAGCGCGCCTGGCGGCCTAAGTTCGGGATTTGATCCCGAATGGGCCAAGGTTTCAAAACCCTCGTAAAAGCGTGCCGACGAGCCGGAAAAGTTTCGGATCCCAAGGAAGGTGAAATCCAACCCGGAGACAAAGAATGAAGCCGAAGAATAAAGAATTCAAGAATCGAAGACCCGTTGATGTAACGGAAGAACATAATTATTGTAATTATTTATTTATTCGATTCGATTGAGTTGTAATTTATTTTTCCATGGGACCCGGTCCAATCCATCTCAATAGTTGATTGCATATATTTATATTTTATGTTGATAATTATATATTATATATGTCCATGCATATAACATGCCATGTAGATATAATGTGCCTACTCATATGTTTTTATAACATGCCATGCACACGCGCGCATAATTGTTATTGTTTATTTTATTTATTATAAAAGTGTTTTAGAAAAATAAAATAAAAATAAGAACATCATCTTTTGAAAATCGATTTAATATGATTAAATTGATTTAAGTTGCAAAATTGATTTGCAAAATAATGTTACATGTGAAATTGAATTTAAAAGTTAAATTTTTTGAATTTCACATATCCGAAAAATAAATTGTTTATTTTTCGATTTGAAAATTATGAGATGTTTTTTCAAACAAAATACATGTTCTCAAAATAATGAGTGGGAGAGGGTTGTATGACAATACGATCCACTAGTCTCCGCCATTAGCACAACACCGTGAGATCCGGAAAGGGGCTTTGCGGTGACATTGAATCGCCCTCCTAAAGGAGAGTGTCCTTGCCGGATCAATAACAAGGTTGGCTTCCTAGAGATGAGATTTCAGGATGTATTTCCGAATTGACTACCTAAAGGTAGCAATCCGGAGTTAAGTCTATGGGATCTGAAACGGTGGGTTACACTCATAAAATATAATCAAATCTGTTGGTTATATTTTGACTGAAAATAACGGTAGTTAATAAATATGAAAATATGAGATATTTTGACTATATTTATTAACTGAGAAGAGTCTCGGTCTAATTGACATATAACTTGACTACCCAAAGGTACACTTTATATGTGGAAAATTGGATTATCGTTGGCACCTAAAATTAGAACATGATTTATGTATTTTCATGTGCATTATGCATCATATTTAATTGTGCCTAAATTAACATGCCTTGATATTCATGTACATAAATTAATTAGATGAATATTCCATTTCTTTCCAGCAATATGTCGAATCCCATTATCACACTACTAGCGACTGAAAAATTAGACGGTGATAATTATGCTAAGTGGAAAAGTAACATGAACATACTATTGGTCTGCGAAGACTATAAGTTTGTCCTAGCGGAGGAATGTCCTCCCCGAACCCGTGGGCAACCTGCATCCAAAATCGCGAGGGAGCCTTTTGATCGCTGGATCAAGGCCAACAATAAAGCAAAGTGCTTTATCTTTGGCCAACATGAGCGATGTTGCCAGAAGAAGCATGAGGAGATGGAGACCGCTTATGAGATAATGGAGTCTCTAGAAGCCATGTTGGCGCTCCTTCCGAAAAGGCTCGTTTGGATGCCGTAAGGGCTTTCATGAATGACAAGATGAAGAAAGGTTCTTCGGTCAAGGCACATGTTCGAACATGATTGATCACCTCCACGATGCGGATCTCAATGGTGCCAAAATCGATGAAGCCACCCAAGTTGGCATCATCTTGGAAAGCCTGTCCTCCTCGACTTTCATGAGTTCGTAAACAACTTTGTTATGAACAAGAAAAAGTGCAATCTCTTGAACTCATGAATGACCTGCAAAACTTGAATCCACCAACAAAAGAAGGGGAGGAGAAGCAAATGTTAGAAGTTTGCAGGATGTTCGGTAAAAACAAAAGGAAAAACCGAAACAGGGAAGAGGAAAGAAGGGAAAGAACAAGAGACCCAAGAAAGCAAAGGGCCCCATCCGAAACCCAAAGGAAAGTGTTTCCACCGCAATGGCGAAGGGCACTGGAAGAGAAACTGTCACAAGTATCTCGAGGAGCTGAAAAAGAAAAAAGAACAAGGTAAATCAGATTTACTAGTCCTTGAAACATGTTTAGTAGAGGGTGATACCTCAGCCTGGATAATTGATTCGGGAGCAACTAATCATGTTTGTTTCTCTTTGCAGAGTCTTAGTTCTTACACTAAGCTAGCCGATGGGGACTACACGATGAAAGTAGGCAATGGCGCAAGAGTTTCGACAAAAGCAGTGGGAGAAGTTAGACTTCGTTTTAGGGAAAATAAATTTTTAGTTTTTAACAATGTTTATTTTATTCCAGACATTCGCAGAAATTTGATTTTTGTGGCCAAATTATTTGAACAATTATTTAAAGTTTATTTTGATAATGAATTTGTTCATATTTCTCTAATACTCACAACCAAATTGGTCTCCTAACTTATTTAGTCTTGTGCCTAACTCATTGACCTCTATTAGGGTCAGGTTGGATCCTCTAAACCTCAAGTCCTGACTTTGTCACTAAGAACATCACCTTCGGTAAGCCTAATGATTTGTGCATCCTCAAATTGGGTTAGGGCGCATCTGATCTGTTTAGCTTATAAGTATCGTTTTACCCCTATCGAGTTTGATGATCCTGAAATCATAAACCTAAAGTATTTGTTACTCTAAACATTCTAACTTGTAGGAACTTTAGCTGCAATTCGAAGCTCAGTGCCCTATTTGACTATTTTGCTCTTGCGGTCGAAATTACTGTTTTGCCCCTAACGGCTTTCAAGGAGACCTAAGAGCTCTAAACTCGATTTTTTATATCTTTTACTATTTAACTAAGGTTCTGGACCCCTTTAAACATAAATATCTAAATTTTTCAGAAATTATAATTTTGTCCCTAATGACAGGAATTTTAACGTTTTTTTTCTCCCGACGTCAGTTTTGACGATTTTTCTCTCGGAGTTAGTTTTGACGTTTTTTCTCCCGGAGTCAGTTTTGATGTTTCTACACCAATAGACTCATCTTAGTACGAGGAACAAAGCTCTTAACAAGGCCTAAGGCTAATTCTCACCCTTAAGACTATTTTAAACTCAGTTATAGCTTGGTCAACAAAATTTCCAAACGCGATAATGTTTTATCAGGATAGAATATGTAAAAACTCAATAAATGACACTTCCTGTCCTCAGTCGGATGATCATTTGGGCTCAGGTAGCCATTCCCTAGAAAGCAACATACATCGTATCCACAAACTCCTTGTTCGGCACCGTCGGCGGATTAGCGGTTCTACGGCGCGGCGGCATTCTCTAGATTGAAAAGAAACTAGATTTTTTTAGTGGCTTCCTAATGTCATTCATGTATGCACAATCCTAAGGTTCTTAAAACCAAGGGCTCTGATACTAGGCTTTGTCACGCCCCCAAACAAGGGTTAGTGATGTGGAGGCTTGTTTAGAAATTAAACATGAATTAAGAGAGTGGTTAAACATATAATAATGTTAAAAATCATTTTCAAGGATGAAACATTTAAGAATTTCCAAACAAACCCCACTATTTTAAGAAATTAAGTTTTAAGAAAATAGTAAGGTGGACATTACAAAACCATAATCACAGTCAAATCAATTTTAAAAGTCACCCTCTGGCATCCACAGAGTTTCCATATTGTGCATACATAAACAAATACAGAAAAGTAATATGCTGACATCAATCACAGTCTAGTAGAATTTAAGATTACAATCCATAAAATCATACATGCCCTGTAATAAATGGAAATGAAGAAAACACTTCACCGCTTCTTCTCTTCCTGATTTAATCTCCTCACTGGTACTCACAATCTCTTCAACACTACTTCTAGCGTCGCTTGGGAGGGGTTTATTGCATTTAAAACAAAGGAAACAGTGAGCGAAAGGCCCAGTAGGATATAATTTTATAAAATTGAAGCAATAAAAAAGGTACATGGCCCAAACATATCATTTGAAACCAAACATCCTTTAAATAATGGAAAAAATCACAAATCTTAAATTTCATATTGCAATAAGTTAATTCAAGATTAAGATGAATCACTTACCTTGTCGCAAAGCCATAATCTCACCACCGAAGTGGCCGTAAGGGTTTCAGGACCTGCCCCTAAGGAAATGATCCCCATATCCCAATCTATAGGCCATTAACGTGTTACTGTTTCTTAAAATATCTCATATAACAAAAAAAATAACTCAAAACTCTTCTTTAAATCCTAATGATGCCAAATAGATTTGTATCTTTAAAACATTTTCATAAGGCAAAATCATTTATAACAGGTTAACAAGGATGTGGACAAGAACATCCTACCCCTCGGATGTCAAATCTACGGATAACTTCACGTTGTCCAACTGTCTATTCCTGAAGCTCCACGTCCAATTGTGCCACTAGGTTTGTTGTCAAAAACATTGGTTTAGGCTTTAAACCTTTCCTCTAAACAATCTAGCTTAATTACATACAATTATATCATACTAGTGTACCTTGACTCAAATCAAATTTTATAAATAATTTCTTAATGTAAATCATGATTCTTTGAGAATTTACAATTAAAACAAGATAAATGGAATGGAACAAGGATTGATATGGCTAATCCACTCACTTTAAGTTCTCAAATGAAGTTAAGTTGGTTCTACATTGGGTTTCGGGGTCAAAACAGGGTTTTTGAACTGTTTTGGGTCATATTTAGTGTGCGCCGGTCAACTGGTGACAGAGGAGTGTCCACCGGTCGACTAGTGGAGTGGCGACCAGTCAACTACCCCGGTTGACTAGTGGGAGGCGGACAGACCAAACAAAATGGTCGATTTGTCAAGAACAAGGCCAAATCCTACATTTTTGGGTTCGATTTCTAGATATTTTCATGAAAAATCAACAAAACCAGGTTTGCATTCATCAACTAAGGTTCAAGAATCAAAAAGCCCCAAATTCTAACATGGTTTCACCCAAGATCCATTCAAAATCAAACTTAACTCAATATTTCATCAAAATCCAAACCAAGAACCACATTACCAAGAGAAAATCTGAGATCAAGAGAGAGTTTCCAAAGTATTTACCATGATCTCTACTTTGGTGTTGAAAACTTTTTGGAAACCTCCTTTTTGGTTTAGATCCAATTCAAAAGCTTCTTAGAGAGAGGGAAAACTTTCAGAGAAAGAGAAGGACAAAGAGTGAGACATGAGACAAAGAGAGAGAAAGTGTTGGATGAGGGAGAGAGAAGAAAAGGGAAAAGGAAAGATAAAGAGAGATAAAAGATAAAGATGACAGTAAAAGATATTTTAAAGAATAGGTAAAAAATATGTTTCCACACATTTCTAGGGTGGAATTGTAAACACTGAAAATAATTTAAAATTTCTTGACTAATTAAGAAAATCAAATTAGGCACACTAATAAATCACAATTAGATAATTAAACCTGCTTAATTCTTAGGTTGTTATAATATCTAACCACTTTTGTTAGAATTCCATGCAAATTTTTAATTGTTGCATCAATGTGTGACAATCATGCGTCTTCACTATAACAATCTTCAAGTCTTTCACTGACACCAAATTCTTGGAAATACCCTTCCAGAACTTTGACAAAAGTAGGCCACGACAAAACTTTTTCTTCTCTTGTCTCAATAGTGTATACTCAACCAAAGGTAAGTAAGTGCGAACACCTCTTTTTTCAGGACCCAAGTCACATCTAATATTCAACTCCACAAGATCCAACTATGTTTTGAGACCGTCTTTTGTTTAATAATAGGGATGTCAAGTAATGTGTCAACTATGGAGTCACAAACATTCCTCTCAATGTGCATGACATCCAAACAATGATGAATGAATATGAACTCCAATATGGAAGTTCGAAGAAAATTGACTTCTTCTTCTAAGGGCTAATCACCGGCTCATTATTTGTTCCTTTCTTCTCCTGAAAACCACTTTCACGTTCTTGACCATCTCAAATACTTGTTTTGTCAATAGTTTTGGAGGTGGTCTTTCTTTAGTCTTACCGTTAAATGCTTTTTTTATTTGTGGTATCAATGATTTATAGGCAAGAATCTCCTTAGCTCATTGATCAACGGTGCTGAGTAGATATCAATATCAATTCCTAGTTGATTAGATCCCGAGATCAAGAATGTTAACATTAAGAACTTTCGCTTCATGCACAAGTCTTGAGGAAGATAGTAGTTTGCCAAAATGATCTACCATATACTATGCTTGCTATTCAAATTACTATGCGATTCATTTCATCAACCAATAAAGCAAGGCGAGCATTTCTAGGCTCAATTCGGGATACTCTACATTAAATGTCTTCCATTATGGAGAATTAGCCAGATGTCATAGCATGTCTTTATCGATCCTCTTATCATGATGCCAAGTTAAATTTTTTGCATGTGCCACAATCTTACACTATTGCTTTAACTATGGTTCCATTAGAATGTACCATAACACCTTTACCAACACTCATTTTCTTCTATTTGCGGTTTCTTACCTTTCTTATACCTAGACTCATGGTATACCGGACACTCATCCAAGTCTTCACACTCTTTCTAGTATAGAATGCAATCATTCGAGCAAGCAGGTATCTCATACTCCATCCCCATAGTGCTGAATGTCTTCTTAGCCTCGTAAATACTACCCCACAATTGATTATTATCCAGAGGTTGGACCACCCACTTGACGCCTTCAAGTTCTACAATCTAACAAACTGGACAATTTGGTATACTTCTTACACCCATTATACTATGGTGTCTCCGCCTCATCTATCATCTTTTCAAACAACTCCGGTCGTTCCACAAATTCTTCCTCCAAATCACTCATCATTTCAACCATGTTACTATCATTTTCTTCCTGATCCATATAAGCATCTTCATTGCCCCCAACCATAGATGATGAAGTAGGAACATCTTTACCGTACCATATTCATGTTAATAAGTCTGATCAATCTCATATCCGAACAAATGAAATACCACAAAAAGGGGCAAACCGCATTCTTTCTTTGCTTACAGTCTTATTGAACTATCGATATGAATGTGTTGAGGAATGCTATTCTAATATTGTCTTTAGTCTTTAGGTGGATTACCAATTAATAATTATGGTATGTTTTGATGGTGCTTCTTAACCTTAGCTCCTCCCTCAAAGATTCTGTTTTCGGCTTGTTTTTATTTTCATAAGAAAAATGGAAGATGAGCCACCGCACCACACGCCAAGCCTATTGGATTAGACCATAAAGATCTCACCTAAAAATTCCACTACTGACTACTAATCAATATGATTTCTTTGAATTGAATAAAAAAACTTTGGCACCTAATATGTGACGTGGACCAAAACCAAATTCTACTTTTGACTTTATAGGTTTAATTATTGGACTTAGAGAAGTCACTTATATATGGTCACTTGAGCCGTGTGGTGAGTCTACGGCTCATTGCATGCCAAAGAATAAATTATGCTCAAAGCACTAACCGGCGCCTGCGTGTGTCGTCCTTTTTTTTTTATTTTTGTTTTTCAATTGTTCGACCTTTTTCTTTCCTTTTTTTTTTTTTTCCCCCTTTGTTTCCCCACTTTATTTTATCTTGTCATTTTTTTTCCACTACTATACATTCTTTTTGTTTTTTACCTTCTTTTAAATATTGGTCCTCATAAATATTATTTCCCTAATTGTCCTATTGAAATAATTTTTTCCTTTATGCATACCTATTTTTTTAAGAAACTATTCAAGCACATTTTTACCTGTTCCTAATATATACTCTTCAATATATATATATATATATATATATATATATATATATATATAAAAGCCGTTTTTTAACGGATCTCTTTTTTGTTTGTGTATGTGCATGTATTTTTTTTTTCTGCATTAGTTTTTAGTCCCGGGCATCTTTTGCGCCTTTATTTTTTTCCTCCTCAGTTTTTACTACTTTCTATTTTTTTTTTTCCTTTTATCCTCATTTAATCTTATTATCATTTTAGTCCCTCATTTTTATTGGTTTTTTTACTTTTCTTCTTTTTGGTTTTTTTGGTCCTCTTTTTTTATATGCTTCTTTAATTCCACTTTTTTTCTCTCAACCTTTTATCATTCTTTCGCCACTGTATCTAAGTTTTTTCTTTCACTTTTGCTTTTGATCCTTTTTGTTTTTTTTGTTTTTGTTTTTTTTTTTTGGATTCTCATCCCCTTTTTTATTTGCTTCGTTAGTCCCTTATTTTTGTTTTTTCTCTCTTTCTTATTTAATCTTATCATTTTTTCCTACATCCTCATAAATATCATTTTTTTAATTGTCCTGGTGAAATAATTTTTACGTATTAGTTGTGTACTAACTAACAACTAATTAATATTCCATTTATTAAAAAAAATAAAAATAATAACACAATAATCAAAACTTAATATAAGAATAGAACTTAATTACCCTATATTCATACATTGTGACCTCAACTAGTATCCTTTAAAAGTATGAAAAAAAAAACTGTGAACACTTTTTTGTTCACTAATAATATGGTTGAAGTCATTCAAACTAACAAGAAAAGATTCAAACGGAAAGTATTGTTTTTTTTTTGTGTGTGTGTGTGTGTGGGGGGTGGGGGGTGGGGGGGGGAATACGTTCAAAAGGAAAGATTAGCCAAAAACTAACGACAGTACATCTGTTTAAGAAACCGATTTTTAGATGTGGTTGTGCATCAGGATATTCACAAAACTATTTGAGATCTTAATTTTAAAAAGAAAAATAATTTCAATTCTTAAATATGCTGCGATGCTTAAGGTCTCAATAAAATTTTCCAAATCAAAATCAAATTTGAAATGTAGGCCCAAGGTTTTGTTCTATAGGGCATGTTTATTTCCGTTTTTGTTTCCCTTTTTACGTTTCTTAAGATAAAAAATGAAAACGCATAAACAAAACATGTTTGGTGCAAAATTTTCTAAAAATTAAAAACAAAAACATTTTTGTCTTTTATTAAAAATTTGAAAACGGATGAACATTTTCCCCATTTCATTTTTTTTCCTCCCATTCTTCTCTCTCTTCTCCGACTGCTCTCTTCTCTCTCTATCTCATTCTCTCTCCCCTTCTCTCTCCTCAACCTCGTTTCTCTCTCTATCTGTCGCCTCTTCCTTTTCTCTCTCCTCTCCTGCGTTCACGACTGGCGGCCATAGCTGAATCTCGCCGGAGCATCTTTTCTTCCCAGATTTCTCTCTCTTCTATCTACTCTTCTCATCTCACGTCTCTCTCTCCCCTCTCTGCGCCTCCTTCTCTCTTCGCCGCTCTCTCTCACCTGCTCTGATTCACTCTGTCCCCTACTCAGAGCCGCTCTCTCTCTCTCATACCCTGCGCGCCACTCTCTCTCTCTCTCTCATACTCTGATTATAATAAAAGTTAAAATTCCATTTTCACGAGTACGAGAGAAAAAAAAACAAACAACGTTTATAGATCAAACAGATAGAACTCTGTAATGCAAAGAAAGTCTGTAATGCAACGTTTGGGGACAAAGTGAAAGGAAAGTCTTCAAATTAGGCTCAGATCTTCCTTGATCTATCTATAGAACTCTGTAATGCAAAGAAATAGCAACAAAATGAAAAATTTTATTCTATTAGAACTTACAATAACATCATAGCTGTTGTGTGGGAAAACGTGACGAAGACGTGGACCACCAAAATCACGACACGTGGCGACATGCTCTCTCTGCCAGTCGCATTACTCTCGACGCTTCGACACCTCAAGATCAGCTGCCGAGCCCAAAGCCAATGTCCATATTGAAACAACGTCTCCATGTGGCGTCGACGGATTCAAAATGCCTGAATTAAGGCGTTGGGATCCGTCGACTGCAGAAAGGGTCGCTTGAAGAAGACGAAAAAGGCTGGGGCGGTGCTGACGACGAGGGAATATCTTGTCGAGACATAACCGGTTGCGTGTGAAAGCACGAGACTGCTGATAGCATTAATGGCAAGATTACAAACCGCCACAGGGGACACAAAAGCATTACGGAGACTCACAGAGTCATAATCGAAGACTAATCAATAGAGTGAACAGTGCTGATTAGTAGGCTACTGGGCTATCACTGGGCCTAAAAAAGGAGAAGCACTTGAGTGCATGGGCCTACGGAGGAAAACCCCCAGTGAAGGAAGCCCGACTATATAGGGAGAAAAACCCCCAATGAAGAAGGGGGAATGCACTGAAAAAGAAGCGAATTCTTGAGAGGAAAAAGAGATAGCTTGTGTAAATTGTAAACTCTCTCTAAGCAATATAAATCGTACAGTGGATGTAACTCTGATTTCAAAAGAGTGAACCACTATAAAAAGTTCTCTTGTGTTTTTACATTCAGTTTATAAAAACACTATTTCACTGTCTTTAAACACATTAACCAGCCGGTAATCCAAGGGAAAACCAAGGGTAACCTGGCCGGTTTATTGTTGGTGAAATTCTACCGTCAACAATTGGCGACTCCGCTGGGGAACGAAAGCGTTCGACCCCCAATAATATAAAGTTGCAATCAGCCATCCACCCAAGGAGATAGGAGGATGGAAGGAGATATGCGTCCAGACGGAAATGGAATTCCCCCTCTTGACGCGCCACGACCGGATCCGATGCAGATGCAAGCCCAACTAGCCGCTTTAACTGAGCTGGTGCGTGGGCTAGTGACCATAGTGGAGCGACTTGACGGGAGGAACTCCATGCCACCATTAGAAGATGCCCCAACCCCTCAAGGACCGGCCGTAATGGAGAATCCAAATCATGGTGAACACCCACATGTCCAAGAAGGAACCGGGGAGAGCGAGCACCGCCAGGGCCTTCCCAGGCCTCGGCCCACCCACTCTTCTGGCAGCCAATTGAGGGCTGCTGGGATTTGAGCCATCGAGGAACTTCCTCAAAATCTGGGAGGAAACCCGCCGGGAGACTTGGGTTTAGTATAGGCGGGCGGCCAGGCTAGGGGCGGATCCATCACTCAAAGGCCGGAAGCACTGGGAGCTGCTGGTTCGGTCGTCTCGACGGAAGAAGCCCGGACCCTCATGGAACGCATGGCCAACCTGGAAAAGAGACTGACCGGGGATGTTGTGGGGCTGAAAAAGAATATTGGGCGGGTGGCCGAGGTGGTGAACGTCGACATCACACCTAGCCGCACTCACGACCACCCGTTCACTATGGAGATAATAGCGCTCCCCCTCCCCGATAAGTACAGGTCGCCGTCAATTCCACCCTATGACGGACGAGGGGATCCCGACGATCATTTAGAGATGTATACGGGACATATGCTCTTGCATGGGTACGCCGAGGAGATCATGTGTCGAGCCTTCCAGAACCACCTGACTGACTCCGCCCGACGATCGTTCCGGACGCTGAAGCCAAACTCTATCTCTAGCGGGATGAGTTAAAGGAGGCATTTTTCTCCAATTCATCGTGGTCAAGAAGTATGTGCCCCAAAGCAAAACCCGACAACGATATACCAAAAGCCAAATGAGGGCCGAGGGAATGGCTTGCCAGGTACGGAGAGGCCATCGCCGCGACGATGGATATCACCGACAGGGAAGCCCTGATGGGGGCGCTATCAAGTATAAAGAAGACAACTCCCTTCAAAAGGGAGCTGAATCGAAAACCTTCGTCCAGCTACAAAGAGTTCCTTGCGCGGGCACAAGGATACATCAACGCGGAAGAGGCGGACGCTAACGACCCCGACCACAGATCCAACAAGGGTAAGGGGGTCGAACAAAGGGCGGCACCATCAAGGCCAGATGGGAGGAAGCGTCGAGGGGAAGGAAGCGGCGATAAACAACCAACCTCGACACAAAAAACACTGGAGGCCAAGAAGCCGAGACAGGAGGATCCCCGCAGGCCTCGGCTATTCCAAAAATACGACACCTACCATGAACTAACAGTAGGCATCGAGGAAATATTTAACCAGATAGGTCGCGGAAACATGCTACGCTGACCTGAGCCAATGAAGTCAGATCCTAATCGAAGGAACCAGAGGAAATTCTGTAGGTTCCACGGCGAAGTCGGCCACCACACCAATGACTGCGCCGACCTCAAGGATGAAGTCGAAAGAATAATCCGTGAGGGAAGGCTGCAGGAATTCAGGGCTGATCGAAGGCCTCGTAACGACGGCCATGGTGGGTAAAATGGCAGTCGACACCAAGAGGAAAACCACCGACCAGAAGATCGGGAACCTGTCGGCGTCATCCGAACAGTCCTCGGTGGCCCTTATATAGGAGGAGACACCCGAAGGTCGCAAAAGGATTACGCCCACGAGGCCAAGGGGGTTTACCAGGAATGTCTCCTCCGCAAAAACCTCAAGATACAACCACACAGATGTGGCCTTCAGCGAGGATGACGCTAGCGGGGTTCATTTTCCCCACAACGATGCATTAGTGGTCGAAGCCGTGATCAGAAACCACACCGTGTGTCTGATACTGGTGGACAATGGAAAGTAGGTAGATCTCCTGTATTCCGACTGCTTAGACAAAATGGGAATACCCAAGGAGCAGTTGGAACGAACCACCCGACCATTATACGGATTCACCGGAGACTCCGTCATCCCTCAAGGAACTATCCGGCTACCAGTGACCGCCGGAGAAAAGCCCCGGCAAGCAACAATAATGGCCAACTTTGTGGTCATCAAAGAAGGCTCTCAATACAACGCTGTCATCGGGAGACCGACCCTCCAGGCATTAATGGCGATAACCTCCATCTACCAGCAAAAAGTTAAGTTCCCCACCCCGAATGGTGTAGGGGAAATTAAAAGCAATCAATATGAAGCCAGGGTTGCATATTCTGATGCCCTACGTGGGTATGACCAGCCGGGGAGACAAGAAATGAGGATGGTTCAACAAAGCCTCATCGAAGATATAGACCCCAGGGTTCAAGAGGAAGTTACTTGGTCCCAGCCTATCGAGCAGTTGGAAGAAATTAAAATCGACCAAAATGGGAGCATTAAGGTACTAAAGATTGGCTCGGACTTGACTCCTAACCTCAAAAGCGAAATTGAGAAATTCCTTAGGCAAAACCTGGATGTCTTCGCTTGGAGCCATTCCGACATGGAAGGAATCGACGCCGAGGTAATATGTCACTCCTTAAACATCGATCCTACGTATCCTCCCAAGCGCCAAAAATGCCGACCCATGAACCCCGAGAGATATGAAGCGCTGAGGGAAGAGGTCAACAAATTAATCAATAATGGCTTCATCAGGGAGGCACATTATCCACGCTGGATATCCAATCCGGTCCTGGTAATCAAACCTAACGGGAGTTGGAGAACTTGTGTCGACTTTAGCGACCTCAACAAAGCGTGCCCGAAGGATGGCTTCCCCCTCCCTCGGATAGATCAAATGGTCGACGCCACGGCGGGACACGTGATGCTAAGCTTCATGGACGCTTACTCTGGGTACAATCAAATCCCCATGAACCCAGTCGATGAAGAGCACACATCTTTTATAACCGACAGAGGCCTCTACTGCTACAAAGTAATGCCATTTGGCCTGAAAAATGCAGGGGCAACCTACCAAAGGCTAGTGAACAAAATGTTCGCTCAACAGATTGGCAAAACGATGGAGGTCTACGTCGACGACATGCTCGTAAAAAGCGCCAAGGCCAGCCATCACGTCAACCATCTGGGAGAGATGTTCAGAATATTGAGAAAATACCACATGAAGCTCAATCCCCAAAAATGTGCCTTCGGAGCCGGATCGGGTAAATTTCTCGGTTTCATGGTCAACAGCCGAGGGATCGAGGCTAACCCGAAAAAAATCAAAGCCTTGCAGGATATGCGGTCGCCAACTAAACCCAAAGATGTACAAAGGTTGACAGGTTGCGTTGCCGCTCTGAACAGATTCATATCAAAGACTACTGACAAATGTGTCCCTTTCTTCGACGCGCTAAAAGGAAATAAGCACTTCGAGTGGACACCACAGTGTGAGGAAGCTTTTCAAAGGCTAAAGGAACATTTGGGCAAGCCCCCGATCTTGTCAAAACCGAACGCCGATGAAGAACTCAGCTTGTATCTCTCCGTGTCCCGGCACGCCGTGAGCTCCGTCTTAATAAGGGAAGAAGGGAAAGTGCAATTGCCGATTTACTATGTGACCAAAAGGCTCCTCGACGCCGAGTCCAGATATAGCGAAATGGAGCGCCTAGCTCTCGCTTTAATGATTGCCTCGAGGAAGCTCCGGCACTACTTCCAATCCCACTCAATACGAGTCCTCACCAACCACCCGCTGAGACAAGCCTTACAAAGACCGGAAACCTCCGGACGACTTCTCAAGTGGTTGGTAGAACTGAGCCAGTTCGACATAAAGTACATGCCGAGGACCGCGATCAAAGGACAAGCTCTCGCTGACTTCCTAGCTGAGTTTTCTCACAGGCCTGCTTCCGCTGCATCTGAAGAAACCAATGATACAACATGGAAGCTTTACGTAGATGGAGCGTCGAGCGAAAATGGATCAGGAGCCGACATTCTATTAATCAGCCCCGAGGGTCACAAAATCACCTCGGCGGTACGATTCAAATTCAAGGCTTCAAACAATAAAGCAGAATATGAAGCCCTGATTGCCGGATTACGCTTAGCCAAACACTTGAAAATCGAGAGAATCAGCATCTACAGCGACTCCCAGCTGGTCGTCGCCCAAATCAAGGAAGAATACCAAGCACGCGGCAAGAAGATGGGGCCCTATCTAAGAAAGGCAAAGGAGGAACTCGTCAAATATAAGAAGTACAAAATATTCCAGATCCCTCGGGCCGAGAATGCAAACGCAGACGCACTAGCAAAATTAGCATCATCGAATGCTGATACACTAGGCGTCGTGCCCATTGAAGAGCTAGAGCGTCCAACCGTCGAGGAACTGGCGAAGGCACTCAGTGTCCAAGAAAGAGAAAATTGGATGACTCCCCTCATCCAATACCTAATGGACGCACAGCTGCCAAGCGACAAAGTTGAGGCCCGACGAATCAGGTATAGAGCTGCCAGGTATTTATTATACGACGGCCTGCTCTACCGTCGAGGCTATTCAACGCCCCTACAACGATGCTTGGATGATGCCGAAGCTCAAAAAGTCCTCCAAGAGATACATGAAGGGATCTGTGGTAATCATACTGGGGGACAATCTCTAGCACTAAAGGTCTTGAGGCAAGGGTACTACTGGACTACGCTAAAAAAGGACGCATTTCAGTACGCCTGGCGATGCGATAAATGCCAAAGGTACGCCACAATTCCCCGAGCACCCCCGGAAAAACTGACCTCCATTCTTAGTCCATGGCCCTTTGCCAAATGGGGAATCGACCTAATCGGACCATTGCACGCTGCACCTGGGGGGTTGAGGTTCACAATTATAGCAGTGGACTATTACACAAAGTGGGCAGAGGCCAAGGGCTTGACTACAACAACCGAAGCAGCCTACACTAAATTCCTATGGGATCACATTGTGTCCAGGTTTGGGGTGCCCCACTCAATAGTCTCCGACAACGGAAAACAGTTCGATAACGCCGTAACGCGCAGATTCTATGAAGGCTTGGGCATCCGAAAGGACTTCTCGGTGCCGATCCATCCACAGTCAAATGGACAGGTCGAAGCAGTCAATAAAATACTCAAGTATACTCTCAAGAAAAGACTCGACGACCTAAAAGGAAGATGGGTCGAGGAACTTCCCAAAGTCTTGTGGGCATATAGAACAACCAGCCGAACTACAACAGGAGAAACCCCTTTCTCCATGACATATGGCATCGAGGCTGCGCTTCCTATAGAAATCGAGACGCCGACCCTAAGAACCGTTATTCACAACGACGAGGATAACGCAGAAGGTTTGAACGGAGAACTCAATTTATTGGAAGAAAAGCGACTCAACTCCTAACTACGTCTCGCCGCTTATCAGCAACGAACGGCGCGGTACTACAACAAGAAGGTTCGGCAAAGAAGGTTCACCCTAGGAGACCTAGTATTAAAAAGGGTAACGCAAAGCATGAAACCTAAAAATACTGGTCCCCTGGGCCTAACTTGGGAAGGACCCTGCCGCATAGGAGAGACGCTGCGACCCAGCACCTACATCCTAGAAAGCCTCGACGGCAAGAAGGTTCAGCACCCATGGAATGCCGAGCAGCTAAAGATATACTACCAGTAGCGTATGAAGTTGTTTATACATTTTATATTTGTATATTCATTACAAATAAAATAAATTAATGTGTTTGCAGTATGAAACAGATTGATCCCCTAATAAACGTGTTTGCTTAAAAGAAAACCCAAGGGTGTGTTTAAACAACACGGGGGAAATGAAGATGATGACCCCAAGGGGTAACTTCGACGTCAGAAATCCTCCAAGGAGAAAAGACGTAATACTTAGAAAAATTCCAAGGAATTTCCTAAGACGACGACCCCAAGGGGTAACTTCAACGTCAGAAATCCTCCAAGGAGGAAAGATGTAATACTTAGAAAAATTCCAAGGAATTTCCTAAGACGATGACCCCAAGGGGTGACTTCGACGTCAGAAATCCTCCAAGGAGGAAAGACATAATACTTAGAAAAATTCCAAGGAATTTCCTAAGATGATGACCCCAAGGGGTGACTTCAACGTCAGAAATCCTCCAAGGAAGAGAGACGTAATACTTAGTGAAGTTCTAAAGAAATTCCTAAGACGACGATCCCACCGGATGAGTTCGACGTCAGATCTTCCCAAAAAGAAAGTAACAAAATGACTAACAATCAAGGTGTGAACAAAAACCATTGCCATTAAATAAAAAATATATATAGAAGTACAGATAAATTGTCTGGAAGAAAATAAAGTTAGTTACAAAAAAAAAGAAGGGGGCTAAAAAGGGCTCCTTAAGCCTCGGCGCCACCAGCTGCGGGCTCTTCATCACCACCCGCCGAAGGAGCATCTGCTGCTTCTGCCGCAGAAGGAAGCATCTCCTCGTCAACGGCCAGAGTAGAGGAGTTATAAAGAAAGCTCAAATCCCACCCAGGACGCTCTTTTTTAATCAAATCGACTATTTGATTACCCGCCGACTGAAAATCACTGTTGCGGATATCCAAGAACTCCTGGGAGACCTTGAACTCCTCAAGCATCTCCACTCGTCTGGCATTGAAAGCTGCTTCAGCCTCAAGCTTCCCCTCGGCCCTGCCCTCAGTATAGCAGTTCTCGGCATCAACGAGAGCCGCGGCCAGTTTCTTCTCGGCCGAATCCATTTGCCGGGTGAGATTTTCTATCTTGGCCTGCAGCTTGGCGAACTCACCTTCCAGACTCTCCAATTTGGCCGCTGCCAAATCCCTCTCATCGCGGGCGTCATCCCTATTCTTGTTGGCTTCATCAACAAGGTACTTCAGCCCGGCCTCCAAATCATCCATCACCCCCTGGCGCTCCTCAACCTCAATAAGGTCAAGAAGGTTGAGGAGAGAGAGGACCAGGCTCTGAAAAATCACAAAGAGTTAAGACAGAGCGCCAAACAATCTACTTTCAGAGAAAATGTATATACTTACATGGATCTGAAAGGAAATCTTCTTCCGCTGGCGGTCGACCATAGAAGACTGGGAGGCAGCGACCCAGTGCGGCTCGAGGCAGGACTCGTATAACGCCTGGAAGACAAGAGAAAAGCGAGGAGGAACTTTAAGCATTGCCTCGACCTCGGCGTCAGAAAGGTCCGAGACTTGAAAGTTCCCATCCAGGACCTTCCCCCCGGGAATCAGTATATATTCTCTTGGGCCCGGGGTGATGGGAACATCCGAGACAGGCACCGCTGGCGTCCACCCTTTACCAGTCGGTGCATGAACATCCGCCGAGGCTTCAGTGCGTTGCCTCTTGTTTCTGCTCTTGCTCTTCTTTCCCTTTGAGGCAGGATGGGACGAGCTAGCCTTCTCCTTCCCCTTAGCCGACGGTGGTTGGTTCGACAAGGGCTCCACGGCAGGCGGCGCTTGTTCTCTCGGCGCCTGTTCTCTCGGCGCCTGTTGAGGGCTTGGCATCGGCCGCGGGGCCCCGGGGAGTTGAATCCTCAAAGACGACATTTCTAACGACGAGAAGAAGATATTATAAAAAAAAAAAAAAACGAGGCGTCGAGAGAAGGAGTTACCTTCGTCGCTTAAATGAAAGTATTCACGAACGGCGTCAAGGTCCGAAGGTTCGGGGAGGTCGAGGACTAAACCGGACTGGCGGAGGTTCTCTTGAGTCAGAAGGGTATCAATGTGACAAACCTCCGACGGAAAGGAGAAAGCTTCGTCGATCCTCTCCAAGCTGTTGGCCGAAAACTTTGGCCGGTCGTGGTTAACTGCATAGAAAAAGGGCTCGTCGTTAAAACGAAAGGAAAAAAGAAAGGAAATGAGGCAAGACAGCTGAAAGCACGGTCAATAGACTTACTCATATTCCCAAACGCCGCCTGCGTCAGCCTTCGATGAGACCGACGGTCGTTAGGATGAAAATTGAATGGCCCTCGGATCATGAAAAACATGGGCTTCCACCCATGTGACGACGAGGGAATGCCCAGAATGAGCTTCCCAAACCTCGGCTGGGCCCTCCCGTGTCCGTTCAAAAAGTACCAACCGTCGCACTTGGCGACGTGGCACAACTTGTACATGAAGCGGAACTCGTCCAGCGAGAGTTCCATATCAAACTTCTGGTGCCACAAGATCCAGGCCCCTGCGAAGCAGTACCAGAAGTTCGGCGCCAACTGGGCGGGAGAGATGCCATAGAAATGGCAGTACTCTTTAACAAAGGGATGAATCGAAAGAGTCATCCCCGCAGTCACCGCCCTCGTATAGACTGGAAGATATCCAATCGGCGACATACTGGTCCTAAAGTGCTTATCCGGAAGGAGATACTCGAACTACCTCCCATCGATACTTCCTTCCTTCACAGCCCGGATGATGTCCTTATTCTGAACCCTCAACGCTACGTCGTTAGCTGTGAAGGAAGGTCTATCCGGGTCTCCGCTCATAGTGGCCAGGGGGGCGTTTACCGCCGCGGCAGCCACCCCGCTAACGCTGGCCCCGGTAAAAGGAATCTGCGCGACCCTTTGGTCCACCAGCTCCTCGAACCTGGCGAACTCGCTCCTAATGTCGTCGACGGGCTCGAAGCTTCCCTCGACGTCTTCAATATTAATAGGGAAAGAGCCGACACTAGACGACGAGGAGCTCCCTGAGATCTCCACCACTGAAGGCGGGTCATAGCGAACAACGGAAGACGAATCCTCTCGACTGTTAGAGTTTTAAGCCATTGTTCTGACAAAGTAAAGGACAGAAAGCTAAGTTAAAACCCTAACGTCGAGAGGAGTAAACGACGACTACTCTAAAACGTCGACCGTTCATATCACAATGGAAGCGACGAATATTCATGGGAACCACGGGTCCCCAGAACACAGACACTGAAGGCAAAAACAAGCAGGAAACTACATGCGCATAAAAACCAGGTCATCCAGTGCGACAGAAAAGTAAGTTTCCCTAAACTAAACATATACTTTTACTCTGTATATATATATTCTCACATTCCAGATATATCGAGAAGAAATCCCGCGAGTACAACCAAACAAATAAATAAGAAGAGGTTTCAAAAACTCACCAGAGAATGAAGTGAAGATGGTTCTATGACGACGTACACCTCAGAGAATGGGAAGAGCAACATCGGAAGTCTGGCAAGTAAAGCTCCGGTACGGTGCAGGAATCTCGTCGGAAAGCAACGGGAGTTCGAAGTTTTGAAAATTCTAAAAATGGCTCTCGGATTTTCGAAGGGATATTTATAGGCGGAACCCATCTTCGACCCCAACTGTTGGATGAAGAATTCGAAATCCCATGGTTAGGGATTTCTGCGCAGATCTAACGGTCGGAACGTTAGGCGGGAAATCGAAAAGGCGCAGATCTAGCGGTCAAGGGTCGACCTCTCGAGGAACGGATACCATCATTAAAATCAGAGCAATCGATGCGACGGTTGCGTTCCCGAACCAGCCGGGCACTCATTGCAAAAGGAGGTTCGGGGACGGTTTCCCACACCCGAAGCACAGAAGGAGAGAACCGAGCCTAGAGGTCGAGGCCACCAAAAAGTGGAACCCTCGACCTGGGGGGTAGCTGTTGTGTGGAAAAACGTGACGAAGATGTGGACCACCAAAATCACGACACGTGGCGATATGCTCTCTCTGCCAGTCGCATTACTCTCGACGCTTTGACACCTCAAGATCAGCCGCCGAGCCCAAAGCCAATGTCCATATTGAAACAACGTCTCCATGTGGCGTCGACGGATTCAAAATGCCCGAATTAAGGCGCTGGGATCTGTCGACTGCAGAAAGGGTCGCTTGAAGAGGACGAAAAAGGCTGGGGCGGTGCTGACAATGAGGGAATGTCCCGTCGATACATAGCCGATTGCGTGTGAAAGCACGAGACTGCTGACAGCATTAATGGCAAGATTACAAACCGCCACAGGGGACACAAAAGCATTACGGAGACTCACAGAGCCGTAATCGAAGACTAATCAGTAGAGTGAACAGTGTTGATTAGTGGGCTACTGGGCTATCACTGGGCCTAAAAAAGGAGAAGCACTCGAGTGTATGGGCCTACGGAGGAAAACCCCCAGTGAAGGAAGCCCAGCTATATAAGGAGAAAAACCCCCAATGAAGAAGGGGGAATGCACTGAAAAAGAAGCCGAATTTTTTTTTATGACAAAAGCTCATAAAAGGACATTTTGGTAATATGAATTTTGGGTCCCAAATCAAATTTTAAAACGAGCAATTCCATTTTCCCTTATTTTATCGACACTCTCTCTCCCCCTCTCAAGCTCTCACGATATTCTTTCTCTCTTTCTCTATCTCGTTCTCTCACACACTCTCTTTCTTGTATCTCTCTCTCTTTCCGACCCTCTCTCTTTCTTTGTCTCAACAAATGCCTTAATTAAGAAGATAAAGCGAGGACTTTTGTTCAATTTCCCTTAGAAATCCGGTTTTGAGAATGAATTTGTAGAACCTTAAAGTTTTGCATGTGATTTTCATGATCAAGGAGGTATGAGATTTTGATTTTAGTTCTCCTTAGTTTTTAAAATCAGTTTTTAGTTTGACCTTTGACCACTTTGTTTTATTGGTAGATCAATGGGGTTCTAATTCCATAAACAAATTAAATGCACCGAATTGGTCCACTAGGGTTGATGCAAATTGAGGTTTTTAATTAATTTTGGTGGGTAATCCGAACCTAAGGAAATTCCTTGGAGGTTTTGTGCTTTTCTTCAAGATATGAAGAAGTTTGAGGGTCTAATCTGAAAATATTATGTTTCCTTGATGTCTTTCCTTTGACTTGTGATTTGGTGATGGTGTCTTCATCTTGAGATCTTAGTATGTTAGCTGAGTCTATAAATCTTTAACTTCCTTCCCCAAGGTTGAGTCAAAGTTGTTAGAAATTGTATTATCTCTTGAGGTTTTTGAGTTGGAACATGTTCGAATCATAAACTAGATATCTTAAGCTTCATATATATGCAATAATCACCTCAAACAGACAATTATAACTCAAGTTATTCATTTTTAAAGTTAAGCATGATTTCTAGAAATTTTGCAGAAAAACAGCCACGTTTTTATCAGGTATAATGTGTTTTTAGAGACCTTAACAGACCCGAAACTAAGCTTGTGATAGCTCTTTGAAATGTCCTATATGTCTACTTTGATTAGGCACTGATTTTCTTTTCGGGATGGTGCACAATATTTTATTATTATTCCTATAACAGTCGCCAAAGCTGTCTTTTCTAAGAATTGATAAAATAAAGAACTCAGACCCCTACTTTTTGAAATGGGATTGCTATACCTAAACCACCATTACTACAATTTAGAACATGTTATTAGTGACGTGTGGGAGTTAGAGTCACGTCATTTGGAGTTTTGTAACCAGAGTTGTGCTCATTGAAAGTTTCATGTAGAAATTTCCCGAAAGCTGTCAAAACCAGGAAAAGAAAAAAAAATATAAGTTTTATTACTTGAAAACTATTTTTGAGGCACTTAGAGAACTCAGATTTGGGCATATCATAGCTCGTTGGAAAGATCTACGTGTCTACTTTCTTATGGAGTTTATTTTGGAATTTTTAGAGACCTAGATAATAATTCCCATAAGGTTGATGAATTTGCCAATTTACTGGATTCGTGTTAGAAACTAATTTATGACTGAACGATTGGTAGTTTGGAACCTCTGTGGTTGTTTAATATTAAGTATAAGGTTCTAAAGGGAATATGATGAAAAGTGTTGAAAGAGGATAAAACAAATACTTGATAACTCTGATATCTCAAGGAGACTTAATGGATCTTATTGGAGTATGACATTTTCGCGTTGTTGTTTATGTATTCATGGATATTTTATAAATTATTGAACTTAGCATTTTCATTTCTTGAGTTTTGATCTTGTTTGAGCATGAGATTGCATCTCTCTTCCCTTTTGGACATATTTCATGGATTTCCACTTGTCGGTGTAAAAGCCAGTTTTCACTGATGTTGAGACATTAAAAGTGATTCTAAAAAGTATATTTGTGAGTGTGTGTGTGTGTGTGTGTGTATATATATATATATATATAGCGATTATGTATATGGAAAACCTTCCCGAAGACCTGACTTTCACGAATCATGGTTTTCAGAAGTGAATTTTAGAAAACAGATTTAGTCTCGAGTTAAGATAATTCGACCATGATATATTTAAGTTTTCAAACACTATCTAATGAGCATTTTAGATAGTTGACTTCAGCATGATGGCTTAGAGATCAGAATATGGAGATCATATCCTTAGGGACAGGTCCCGAAACCCGTATGGGCCACTTTCATAGTATGGGTGGTGATATCAAGGCTTTGCACTAAATTACATATCGGTACTTTAAAAGGTCATTTCAAACTACCGACGTATGATCTTTATCTTTCTTTTATCTACAAATTACTTGGATATCCTAGTGTCTAATAGAATTACATATACTTAGTAGTTTTAGACTACTTAGACACTGGGTACCTTATCACTTTTAAAATGGATTTGAAAATGATATAATTTTTGAAAGAGTTTTCAATACTTGATTATCCGCTTTACTCTAGATTTGACTGCATCAGTCATGATTAGGTGTTTTTCACATATTATCATCTCCTGCATTTGAGTTATGCATTCTATTTTCGATGGTGTTCGAGTCTTTATGATTATTTCAACTTCCTTGTTTTATTGTCATTTTTTCTCTTTACTTGGCATTTGGCTCACCCCTCCTTTCCATGTTTTTCCCCTCCAAAGTTAGCCGTTTGATTTGCTGCGTGGCAAGTTGATGCCATAGGATTGAAGGCACGAGATTTGAGGTGGTTCATTGTATTTTTAGTCTTACAAATTTAATTCTAAGTTGTAATGTATTTCTGTATATAAATTGTATTGATCGATATTGTCCCAAAGTTGTATTATCTTTGGATTCTATTGACTATTTTAAGTATTATTTGTAAAAGAAAGACTCCGGAGGAATATATTCTAATATTTATTTCAAAAATATGTATTTTCTTGGATTTTGTTAATTATTCTCATTTTGTTAAATGTAATTTTTCCAATAGTCAAGGTTCTTCTTTTAGGGTCATGACAAGTTTTGGTATCAGAGCACGACTTTAGATTCCATGAGAATTAAGCCTATGTGAGTTTTTTATTGAGTTATATTCTTATTTATAACAGCCTTAGTGTCAGAATATGTCGTAAAATACTAGTTAATACATGATACAATTACACTTGAGAATTTGACATTAGTGTCTGTTACATTTTCCTAGAACATGTGGATGGATGGATTGTTGGAAATGTGTCCATAAAGTAGGGTGTAATTTGTTATTTATGAAATGGCAAATATCAGACATCATTAATTTTGCTAATGTTTATAAATAAAATAAAGTTATGTTTTGATTCATATTCAAGAATGTTAGTAATAATGCTTAGTCCATAAACTGTTATCAATGAAAGAAGAGTCAGGGGATCCCTGCTGGACAAACTCTTCTGATGTAGTTTAAAAATTGATATTCGCAGTCTTAGGATCGATTGGGCAATCGAATCCGATTATGACTGTTAGATCGAACCATGTGATGCTGGTCTCGGGGCAAGGGAGTTGGACTCTGTGGTTGATCTAGACATGTTCACAACATGTTGAATAGACTGCGTAACTAATTAGATTAGGGCAAAAACCGTTTACAGAGCTCTAAAGTTAATTATTACAACTTAAGTGTATTTGCATAATTATCTTAATCCTGAGGTGAATACATAACTCGACTTAATTTCTCATGGTTTTTGATTCACCAATGAGAGTAGTTCACAGTTTTTGAACAACATCTCGGCTATTGGAATCATGACATAATTAATTTAGAGTTGTGTAATTCACAGATATGGAATTTGTAAGCGATAATATCACCTCATGCTTTATTGATGGGTGTGTGAATAAACAAACAAGGTCTGGTATTCAATGATGGTATTCATTGTTTAAGACATCGTGACATGTGCGAGACATCTTACGAACATATGTCTTTTTTATTCACAATCATATAAAGGAGTTGAGGAAATAATGATTGGAATGGTAGAATGGTAATTTTGTATACCATTCTAGTAACTGATATTCACGAATGATAATATCATACTTACTCTGTGGACTGGTTGATAAATTGTATTAACACTATCAGGAAAATAGCGCATATGAATCGAGAGATTAGTCGGCATCGAACCTTTAGTGGAGTCGTACGATGTCAAAATTAATGTAGGATCTAGTTGTGATTTTTAGATGAAAAATCATTTAAACAACAACAAACTTGTAGGCGGAATTTCAAAAAATTTAACATATCTTTTAATTCCAAATTAAACGTAAATCACAACGAGAGATACATGCATGATATATGTTTATAGACAAAGGAATAAAATGACAATCATACCTTTGTGACGATTGAATCAAATATGACCGCAAGGATCTTGTCTCACTATCTCACGAACTGAGATGGAGAATTGCCGTGAAACAAGACCGTTGATTTATGAACACGATCACACCAAAAACCACTCGTTGATTCAAGACTATGACTCTAAGTGTTTATGGGATGAGAGAGTGGGCTCCTTTTTTTGAAAAACCTAAGGAAACAATTTTCCTTCTAATTTTATCACAAAAATCCGGCCACCCTAGGGAGAGAAAATGTGTGAGATATTTTTCTTCTCTTAAAAACTCTTAACTAGGGTTTTCAATAATATCCTTTTATAGGAGGAAATTCAAAAACTCAAACCCTAGATGGGATTTCTGAATTTCCTCTTCCCTTTTGGATCAAAATCTGAATTCCCCTTTTGCCAAGGGATTTCCGAATTTTTTCCAAATAAATCAACATTCTCTCTCCTTTAGTTTCCAAATAAAATCATGTTCAAATTTTATTTTGAATTTTAAATTAATCACTATTAATTTCAAAATTCAAATTCATTCCTTTTATTTTTCAATTATCAAATAAATGAAAAATAACGTAATGAATTTTTAAACACAATTATGTAACAAAATATCAGTTTCAATCTTTTCACTTATTAGAGCTAGCCTTGAGACCGAATGGACCCATATGAACAAAGCTATGGAATTGCAATACTGGACTAACTTATCCCGATAAGTTATTGGCATATTTAATTCCGACATCGTACGACTCCACTAAAGGTTCGATGCCGACTAATCTCTCGATTCATATGCGCTATTTTTCTAATGGTGTTAATACAATTTATCACATGGTCCACAGAATAAATGCATTATTATCCTTCGTAAATATCAGTGATCAGAATGGTATAGAATATTACCGTTTTACCATTCCAGTCATTATTTCTTCAACTCCTTTATTTGACTGTGAATAAGAAAGACATATGTTCGTAAGATGTCTCGCACATGTCACAATGTCTTAATCAATGAATATCATCATTGAATATCAGGCCTGGTTTATTTATTCACACACCCATCAATAAAGCATAAGGTGATATTATCGCTTACGAATTCCATATCTGTGAATCACACAACTCCAACTTAATTTTGTCATGATCCCAATAGCCGAGATATTGTTCAGAAAGTATGAACTAACCTCATTGGTGAATCAAAGATCATGAGAAATTAAGTCGAGTTATGTATTCACTTCAGGATTGAGATAATTATACAAATATACTTAAGTTGTAAGAATTAGGTTTAGAGCTCTGTAAACAGTTTTTACTCTAACCTAATTAGTCACATGGTTTATTCAACATGTTGTGTACATGTCTAGATCAACCACAGAGTCCAACTCCCATGCCCCGAGACCAGCATCATATGGTTCGATCTAATAGTCATAATCGGATTCGATTGCCCAATCGATCCTAAGACTGCGAATATCTATTTTAAACTATATCAGAAGAGCTTGTCCGGCAGGGTTTCCCTGACTCTTCTTTCGTTGATAACAGTCTATGGACTAAGCAATATTACTAACACTCTTGAGTATGTATCAAAACATAGCTTTATTTTATTTATAAATATCAGCAAAATAATAATGTCTGACATTTGTCATTTCATAAATAGCAAATTACATCCTACTTTATGGACACATTTCCAACAATTAAATACGTCGATAACTTATCGGGATAATTAGTCGAGTATTGTAATTCCATAGCTTTGTTCATATGGGTCTCTTCGGTCTCTAGGCTAGCTCTAATAAGTGAAAAAATTAAAACTGATGTTTTGTTACACAATTATGTTTAAATAAATTCATTACGTTATTTTTCATTTATTTGATAATTGAAAAATAAAAGGAATGAATTTGGAATTTTAAAATTAATGATGATTATTTAAAATTCATGAATAAAGTTTGAACATAATTTTATTTGGCAACTAAATTAAAGGAGGGAGAGAATTGATTTTATTTTTGGAAAATTCAAAAATCCCTTTTGAAGGGAGAGTTCGAATTTTATTCCAAAAATTAAGGGAAAATTTTGAAAACCCATCTAGAGCTAGGTTTCGAATTTTCCTATAAAGAGAATATATTGAAAACCCTAGTTAAGTGACTATGTGAAAAATATATCTCACTCATTTCTCTCCTCTAGGTGTGGCCGGATTTTGTATTGAAAATTAGAAGGAAAATTTATTTCCTTAGGTTTTGGAAAAACGGAGCCCACTCTCTTCTCTCAAAAATTAAGAGCCATAGCCTTGAATCAATAAGTGATTGTTGGTGTGTTCGTGTTCATCAATCAACGGTTTTGTTTCACGGCAATTCTCCATCTTGGAACGTGAGATAGTGAGACAAGATCCATGCGGCCATATTTGATCCAATCGTCTTAAATGTATGATTGTTATCTTATTCTTTTCTCCATAAACACAACATGCATGAATCTATGGTTGAGATTTGTATTTAATTCAGAATTAAATGACATGTGAAAACTTTTGAAATTTCCGCCTACAAATTTGTTGTTGTTTAAATGATTTTTCACTTAAAAATCACAACATGATCCTACATGGGTTCCATGTTTCTATTTCGATGTTTATGTATATGAAGCTTAAAGTCAAAGTTTGACTTTGAAACTCTCATGAAGTTCTGATTTTGATCCGATGTTTATTGATTTGTTTCCGCAAGTGCTAATGACTTTTGTTAGTTTTTTTTTTTTTTTTTTTTTTTTTTTTTTAAATTTCAAAGCTAGTGTTAAATTTGGATTTTTCATAAAGATTTAGATTGTGAGGCGATATTTGTTTTGACTTTCATACAATTGAATTCTCAATATTGGCCCCTTCTACCTCTCACGCGCCTATTGTAGAGGTTTAAGTTGATGGAGAGCGACGACTTGGAATCTAGTGGTTTTTGACCATCAAAGTTTCCTCCCTCCCTGTTTTGCTTTTCTTGATTTGATTGATGCATAAGTTTAGTCTTGTGATCTATAGTTTATGTTCTAGCTACTTGTTTCAATTCGCTGATGTGTTTCTCTATCTCTAGAGGGTGATTTGTTCAAGAGTGTTTACTTCATAGGTTTTCTTGTGCCGGTGAGATTTCATTCTTTCTACAGTTGACAATGATAGATGCCATAGACTACGTTGTGAGATTGATGTTAGTATTTATGCACTTAGAAATAAATGTAACAATGTTATTTAAGACACTTTTGATTATTAATAAAGATTTATTTATTTTATATATCCATGTATTGACCTCTTTATGTTCATATTAGGTGAATGTGTGATAAGTAAACTAAAAGTCTAAGACCGTCATTCCAAATCTTTAGCTCATGGATGTAATGAGAAGAAGATGCGGAAGACAAGAATCTAAAGATGATAGTATAAATCATATGGCCCACAATCGTGGGAATAAAGCTAGGCACTTTATTCATGCTTACCGGTACATTGGGGGTATGACTCATGTATGTGTAGATTCGTTATTCATAGATAGTGAAATCTATAGCTCCTACAAAGAGTCAATGATATCCTCTTATGCATTATCTGTGGATTGGAAAATATTGCTCGGCCATTAGATGACGCTGTGGTATCTAATGGTTTACTATTTGTAATGGTACGAATAGTGGTTTTTAGATGGTATGGTAATGGAATATAAGATAAATGTAATCAGGAAGGTAAAATGGAACTTGACCTCAAGTTGACTATGGATATCCTATGGGGGTGATACACTAATATATTGAGTCATGGATGATAGCTATTCATAGCTTTGTAAAGACGCTATATAAATCGAGAGTGCAGCTCTAGGCTTTTACTGGAGTAGTGTTAGAGTTTTATAATCATGAGACAGACTTGTTGGTTTACAAGTAGCATTGTGCTTATAGGAGCTTGATTTATATATGTCTATCGGGTCCCTTTGCTAGCTCACATAATTTCCTATAATGATACGGTGTATTTCCTACATATTGGTAACTTGTGTTATTTCCGTAAAAAAGGTTCAAAGTTAATATAAGATTAGTCAATTCATGAGTGATTTATTGGGTGAATTAATTGATAAATTAATTCTAGATAAATTGGTTGAATTATTGTTTTAAGAGTTGTTTAATATGGGAAGACTATTATATGACTATTTTGACCAGGCAACTTCTATATTGGGTTGATTGAATCAAAATTGAGGCTCTATGCTAGTTTCCCGTGTTGAAAAACTAAGAAAATAAGTTTCGCTAGTGCAGACAAGTTGACCAATCGGGTAGATTGGTTCATTAAGACAGGGTGACCGGTCAGGTAGACCAATTCATGAAGATAGGTCAACTGGTGAGTTATAATGTCTCTATCACCGGTCGACCGGTTGTAACGTGTAGCGCGTGCTGACGTGGTGAAACCGACTCTGTAAACGAGATACACTTTAGGAAACCTAATTTTTATGAAAATATGACTGCCTAAACACTATAAATAGCCCATTAAGTCACAATATTCATTAGATCACTTGAGAGACTTTTTGGAGGCTATTGACAAAAGATTCCTGAGAGAAAAAATTGTTTAATTCTCAAGAATGATTTTTCCTTTGGCTCTCTTATGGTTGGAAGGAGTTCAAGAATATCAAGAGGAGATTGGATGACCTGTGCCCACCTGCACTCCGATCGTGGAAACAAGAATAGCAAAGAAGACCAGTTGGTCGAGGCTCTTTTGGTTGCTTTTTGGAGCGCTTTGATCTGTCAGATGTACAGTTTCCTAAATCTCAAAAGTATGATTTAGATCTTTAGCATTTATGTTCCATAGCATCATGAACATGTTCTTGATTGGATTTAGCATTGATTGAAATTTTTTAAAATTCCGTTGCGCATTTGATTTTGTATTTTCCAACAATTGACACTTACCCTTGACATTTATTGTATTTGACTTTTGCTTGGAAGCGTGGTAGGTCATAACCCACAAGTTCTAGGATCCAAAATTTTGAGTCATGTTCTTAATTTTTTTTTACCAGGAGTTGGTCCTTCTATTTGTTATTGGTGTTTCGACTCATATCATCTTCCTGTCACAACCCTTTGTCATTCAAAAAAATCAAAATTCTTTCCCGTTTTGAATGTTAGTTTCGGTGATTCCTATGCTAATCTGAAATGTGTCATTGTAAGACACTGACTATAGACATCAATTCTATATCGATCTCCACCATGTTGTTTTCGAGTTCAGTGTTATATTTAGCCTACTTCTAGAATTGACCATGCCACTTGTTTCCTTTCTAGTATATGGTTTTCCCTGGTGTGAGATTTGTAGTCAATTATTCATTTCAAAAATTCTCATTAAGTTTACCGGGTTTTGAAGGTTTAATCATTATTTAATTTTATATCTATTCGATTGTAATTATTGTCGGTTCTAACCTTGGGGTCAAGTTTTGTTTTGGAAAAAAAAAAAAAAAAAAACTTCTACTTCTTAGATTTCAAGTCGATGATTAATGTCCTTGTGTTCATTCATCTTTGGAATTGGGTGCCGCTATTCCAATAGTTGAAAGTTTGTGTTGATGATTGACTTTTAGCTGGAATTGATTATATCTAACTGGAATTGGGTGCCGCTATTCCCATGTCACATTCCATTATTTTGAATCTGATAAAGACTTGAATGAGGCGAGTGGTCCTATTCTATTAGGGTTGGAGTTTATTTCTTTCTCATTAATTAATTGATTAGTTGTGACAATTGAAGTATATCGTGCCAATGTCACAAGTCCGCTCACCATGCTAATGAAGATGCCATCTTTTTAACCAATGTGTTGATGTCGCCAGCAAAGTCGCGAGATGGATGTTCCCTTCCATCGTTGTTTCTTGTGAATCTCCACCGCAAAGGTGCATCAAGTCTTAGCTCATAGGTTCTAAGATGCCATCCCGACGAACCGTCATATTAGCCTCTCTTCCCCACCATGCAAATGGCATTCTTGTTGTTGATCTGTATTTCAAACTGATGTTTTAATGGAAAAATTGTTTAGCAGTTAGGAGAGCTTCCCTAAGCACTTGGCTTGAGATACTCAGTTAGATAATGAGAATCTAGAATGAATTGGGCATTGTGCAAGAGTTATGCCCGTGATGATTATGTCCATTTAATCTATAACCTCGCATAACAATTCGCATTAGAAGTTGATTGATTGGACAAGTATATAGAGATGAGAATTTGTCCAGCTTATTTATAAAAGGCGTCATTGTAGAGAAATCACAAGTTGGCATAAAGTGACGAAATCGTTAACGTCATTCGTTTTATAACATTTCTTTGTTTATGTTTTCTCAGATTAAGTCGCTACACATGTTTTATTCTAAATTTGAGGATGAAACTTTTTTAAAGGGTAATAAGTGCACAAATTTACACTTTTAATGTTCATAATTGTCAAATTATTTTATCAAATTTGTGATTTTAATTTCAAACATTCCTAAATTTAGATGATTTAATTTTAATTGGATTTATTTTATTTTTCAGGTTTTTGAAGAAAACAATTGGATTTGGGCTAGTTTACCAAGCAAAACCCAAAAGTTGAGCCCAATTCAGCCCACTAAGAAGCCCATCAGAAGCCCAGTCCGCCAGCCGACCGTCCAAGCCGCGCCGAGCTGTCCAAGCCGCGTCAGTCCATCTCACCACGTGTCGCGGACTGCACGAACCAGGCGCGGGCCTCAACTACTCCCCGTTGCTTCCCCACGCCAGCAAGCGCGCGTTGCGTGCACGTACCTTCTCCCCGCGTGACTTCTTCTCCCGTGCGCGTCCAGTCACCGTTTTCCGTGGGCCCCGCATCAGGTCCTCTACCCTCTCCCATGCTGCCATGTGTCCGTGACTTCAGCAGCAGCCCAACGTTCCTTCTCTCCGCGCGACACGTGTCCGGTTCTTTTGGGCTTCTTCTCAGGCGTTTTCTTCCATTGCCTTCTTCATTTATCAATTTTTACTCACAAAATTAAGTGTAGTAAATTTTCGTGCACCGTTTTTGTTGTTTTATTTTTGTTGTTAATTTTATTTTGTTTCTGGTTGTAATTTTTAGTTTGGCCCAAGAACTCTATAAATAGGGGTATGTCAAAGTGTTTAGGTGGTTGATTTTAGAGTCTAAATTCTCACATATTTTCTCTTATTTTCTTGTTCTTATTCTCATACTTTCTTTTTAGAATTTTATGAGAATTATGTGCAAGCTAGGATAGAGTATTTAGGTGAGGCTAGAGATGATCCTATATGTGTAGTGAACTTGTTTGGATTTTGATTGTCCAATGATTTGTAAGTTTTATACATTCGAGTAAATAATTTTCTTTTATCATATTTCTTTCTCTTATCATTATATTTTATTGTCAACTTTCATATAAATCTAGTCAAGCTCTTTTATGTGATTGTTGCAGTATATATATATATATTGATAGGAATTGTTTTATGAGTAGTCTTTTACTGCAATATTGCCAACGGTATATTATCGCTCTTAAATTTCTCATAAGATAATTTTTCTTAATTCTAAACGTTAGAATTTTATTTACTCGAATATATTTTTAATACATATGTTCTTCAAATATTTATTTTTCGGTTGATTGTTTGGGATGTGAAACTTTCAATTGAGTCAATTTATGAATCAAAATCCAAATAGGTGAACAAAGCATATGGAGGATTCTCAAAGCCTTACCACTTTTTATTATTAAATTTTCTCCATTTTAAATTGTTCAAAAAATCATCAAAAACACTCATTCTTTTTCTTTGTTTCATTGCTTACTTTCCTAATGCTTTTTATTTGCTAGTCATTTCTTGTTCAATTTAACACCTCCTCGTGGGATCGGCCGTTCAAATTGGCCTACAATTGACCGCTTGTTTTTGTACACGTTTGGGCGTAACTAAATTTTGGCGTCGTTGCTAGGGAGGTGCATCAACAAGATTGTTCAGTAAATAATTAGCCAAAGAGGTAAGTACATAGTTTTTATTTATTTGTCTTTTTGTTTGACACGTTTTCTTGTTTGTGTTTCTTGGTCAAGTTATTGGTTTTTCATTCTCTCAGTTGTTAGTTTAGTTTTCTTTCTTTAGTCTGTTAGGCTTTGTTTTGTCTTATTTTGTTTTCCAAAAAAATAAAAAATAAATAAATAAATAAAGTGGACGTTTCAAGGGAGGAGGACGTTTCAGAAAAAAAAAAAAAAAAAGTTTCTGTTAGTTTGGCTTTTCATTTACAATTATTATTAGTTTTCGTTTTTGTTACTCCAATTTTGTCCATTTGTCAATTTTTATTTTATTTTATTTTCTTAGTATTGCAGTAGTGTTAATTGATTTAGGATAGTCGTTAGTTTTCTCTCTAGTTGTTAATTAATTGTCAGTTTGTTTCTTCTTTGTTTCGTTACATTGTTTTTGTTTTATAATCTTTATTACATTTGTTTTAGTTCAATGATTTTATCAGTTTTTATTTTCTTTAAGTAAATACCGTTTGTTCTTTTTACTTGCTGTTTTTGTTTGCCTAGAATTGCTATTAAATTTTTCTTAATTGGTATTAATGTTTAGAATTAATTTTTAGGTTGTGACTTTTAGGTGACCAATTTAGATATTAAATTAGAACTTTTAATCTCTCATAATTTGTGTAACCTTAGATTTTAGAATAGTATTAATTTAGGGTACTAATATCTAACATTTAACATTTCATAAAACACGTCATAAAATACGTCATAAAACTTAATAAATTTTTCAAGCAATTTTGTGAAAACGTTGGAAAGTACAAACTAAGTGTTCTATGAACGTTCTACGCCACCAATCTTTCCTAGGAACGTTGCTCTGTCTAGGAGGCTGGTTTTTAAGGAGGCCTCGCCCCACCAATCTTTCTTGGGAGCACTCTTGGGGGTTGCGATTCGCGGTTCCACATTATTGTTTTCTTTGTTCAAGAAAATTAAATAAAAAAATAAAAAATAATAAAATAATAAAAAAAGTGAAACGTTGTAAAGTGAATGAATCGTTATAGAGACAAATTAGGGAGATTCGCAATAAGACCGGAGAACCCTAGTGAAGTTTCTTCTCACACGTATAGTCCTCTCTCGACCCTAGCCTCATTAGCAGTTGCAAATCCATTCGCGATGGCTCAAAACGAGGAGGTCCAACAAAAGACGTTGAACGATTATCTTTACCCTCCACGTACGGCCACACCATCATGCATAATGTTTCCCCCTAACACGCTGAATATGGATTTCAAGCCGGGCATGATCCAACTCTTGCCGACCTTTCACAGGTTAGAGAGCAAGAATCCATATGTGCATATTAGGGAGTTTGAAGAAGTGGTGGCCACTTTTCACAACCGAGCTGAGGCCGCGGATTCTGTGTGATTGAAATTCTTTCCTTTCTCTTTGAAGGACAAGGATAAAAGCTGGTTGTATTCTTTGTGACCTAGGTCTATTGGAAGTTGGGAAGAAATGACGACATCATTTTTCAACAAGTATTTCCCTCACCATAAGACTAACGATCTGAAGCGACAGATCTTGACTTTTACCCAGAAGGACAATGAAACTCTGTGTCAAGTTTGGGAATGGTTCAAGGATCTATTAAATCAGTGTCCTCACCATGGTTACGAGAGTTGGCACCTTGTCAGTTATTTCTACGAAGGACTGACGATTCGAGAGCACCAATTTTTAGAGATGATGTGCAATGGTGAGTTTCTCCAAAAGGATCCCGAGGAGGCTTTTGAGTATCTCAATGAGTTAGTCGAAAAAGCCCACACATGCACTGGTCCAAGTGCTACTGACAGCACCAATCGGTCCCGACCAGCTGGAATCTATCAACTAAGGGAAGAACACAACCTCAAGGCCCAAGTTGAATCTTTGACAAGGCTAATCGAGGCCCTCAAAGGCAAAGAAGGTAGAGGAATCCACATGGTCACAAGGGCAGAGACACATGAGCCATGCTTTGTCTGTGGTGGGGTGGAACATCTAGCTAAGGATTGTCCTGCTTATGGTGAAATGAGAGGGGTTTATGAGGAGCAATGCAATGCCTTAGGGGCATACAACAAACCCTTCTCTAACACATACAATCCTGGCTGGAGGAACCATCCAAACTTTAGTTAGAGAGATTCCAACTAAGTACAACCATCAGGAGGACAATGGAGAACTGAGCAACAGCCGCAACCACCAAAGGCGTATTCTGCACCTCAATACAATGTGCAACAGCCAAAGAGTTCCTTGAGAACACCTTGCAATCTTTCAACGAGGTGCAGAGTAAGATGAATCAGAAGTTTGAGTCACCGTTCATGCAAATGGTGGAGGAAAGTAAAGAAATGAAGAGCCAGATCACAAAGCTGACTAGAGCTTTGGCTGTTCAAGAACGCGGCAAGTTCCCTTCACAAGCTCAATCAAACCCAAAGGGTCAACATATGGCGTAAACCTGATGTCCTGATAATCAAAATGTTAAGGAGGTGAATGCCATCACTACTTGTAGTAGTAAGGAGATTGTCCTTGAGAAAGATGAGCCAACAAATGTTCAAATAAAGGTGCCTTTTCCCCAAGCTCTGCATCCAACTGGGAAAGTGCTGGAACACCAAAGTGAGATCCTAGAGCACTTGACTCAAGTGAAGATTAATCTTCCTTTACTTCATGTTATCAAGCAAGTGCCTGCTTATGCTAAGGTTATCAAGGATCTGTGCACTATCAAAAGGAAGCACCATGTCAAGAAGACAACATTCTTGACAGAACAAGTAAGCGCGGTGATCGACCAAAAAACACCGCCCAAGTACAAGGATCCTGGTTCTCCCATAATTTCCTGTCAGATTGGGACACATGAGTTCAACCAAGCTTTGCTTGATCTAGGAGCGAGTGTTAACCTCATGCCATACTCTATCTACTCATAACTTGGTCCTAGAGAAATTAAGCCCACATCTGTGGTTCTGCAGCTGGCTGATTGATCGATCAAGAAGCCTTGGGGATAGTTGAGGATGTTTTAGTTCAAGTTGATAAGTTCTATTACCCCGTTGACTTTCTAGTCTTGGAAACTCAATCCGTGGTGAGTATGGAGTCCAAGATTCCCATTATCCTCGGAAGACCTTTCCTTGCTACAGCCAATACTCTCATCAACTGTAGGAATGGTCTGATGAAGATATCCTTTGGGAACATGACTTTGGAGGTGAATGTTTTTCACGTTACAAAGTAACCATGTGATGATGACGAGTGTCACCAAACGTTTCTAATTGACACACTCGTCTCGGAGGAGGTTCCAGTTGTGTAGCAATTATGATGATCTTGATGATTTCCTCCGCATTTCTGAATCTGAGAGTTCCAATCCTCGTAAGTTGGCCAACAATGTTACCATTTTTAAAGACTCACAAGGCAGAGGAACCAAGTTTTGGCAACCACGCTTTGAAGAGCTACCTCGAGAAAAGGAAAAGCCAAAACCATCCATCGAAGAGATCGCAAACCTCAAGCTGGCTCAACTGCCTGAGAATCTAAAACATGTCTTCCTGGGAGCTGGTGATACCTTTCCTATCATCATTTCGTCTAAACTTGTTGCATTTCAAGAGCAGCGGTTAGCTGACATGCTGCGTGAACACAAATCGGCATTAGGTTGGTCGATTGCTAACATTAAGGGTATTAGCCCCTTAATTTGCTCCCACCACATTAAGTTGGAAGACTGGGTTAATCCACAAAGGGATCCCAAAAGGAGACTGAACCCGACGATGAGAGAGGTCATGAAAAATGAAGTCTTGAAGCTTCTGGATGCAAGAATCATCTATCCAGTCGCTGATAGTAAGTGGGTCAGTCCAACTCAGGTAGTGCCCAAGAAATCAAGGGTGACAGTAGTGGAAATTGAGAAAGGGGCTCTTATTCCCACAAGGACTTTAACAGGTTGGCGAATGTGTATTGACTATCGAAAGCTGAACGCCGCCACCCGTAAAGATCACTTTCTGCTTCCATTCATTGACCAAATCCTAGAACGTGTGGCTGGTCATCCTTACTATTGCTTTTTTGATGGCTACTCATGCTATTATCAGATCGAGATCGCATTGGAGGATCAAGATAAGACTACTTTTAACTGTCCTTTTGGTACTTATGCTTTTCGGCGTATGCCATTTGGGCTGTGTAATGCACCAGCCACCTTCTAGAGGTGCATGATGAGCATTTTTAGCGAGATGGTCGAGAAGTGTATGGAAGGGTTCATGGATGATTTGACCGTCTTCGGTGACTCCTTCGACTTATGCCTTCCCAACTTAGAGTTGTGCTTAAGAGATGTGAAGAGAAGGGTCTCGTGCTTAACTGGGAGAAGTGTCATTTCATGGTGCCATTTGGCATAGTCTTGGGGCATGTTATTTTTGAAAGAGGGATTGAGGTTGATCAGTCCAAAATAAAACTTATCTCAAAGTTGCCCACCCCAAGACTGTCAAAGACATTCGGTCTTTTCTGGGGCATGTTGGTTTTTATAGGAGGTTTATTCAAAACTTTTCAGCAATTTCTCGTCCTCTTTGTAACCTCCTGGCTAAAGATGCCGTGTTCAATTGGACACAAAAGTGTGAGGATTTTTCCGAACGCTTGTGGGGAAGTTCACTTCCGCCCCCATCATTCAGTCACCAGATTGGAGCTTACCATTTGAGATCATGTGTGACGTGAGTGATTATGCTGTGGGGGTAGTCCTTGGTCAATGAAGGGAAGAGAAGTCCTTTGTTGTGTATTACGCGAGTAGAACTCTAAATAGTGCTCAAATGAATTACTCAACCACTAAGAAAGAGTTGCTCACTGTGGTCTTTGCACTTGACAAGTTTCGTGCATATCTGATCAGTTCACCCATCACCGTCTTTACAGATCATGCCGCCCTCAAGTATCTCCTTTCAAAAAAGGATACTAAGGTGCAATTAATTAGGTGGATCCTTCTATTGTAGGAATTTGACTTGACCATCAAGGGCAAGAAAGGTGTCGAGAAAGTCGTTGCCGACCATCTGTCTCAACTCGAGTTCAATGATCCCGCCGATGGCCCTGCCATCCGCGATAACTTCCCTGATGAAAATCTTTTTGGCGTCACTAAGATGCCTTGGTACGCTCATATCGTAAACTACTTGGTGATGGGTGAACTTCCTTCTGATTGGAATGCACAAGATAAACGCAAGTTCTTGGTCAAAGTGTAGAACTTCTATTGGGACGATCCATATCTTTTCAAGTACTGTCCTGACCAAATCATGAGATGATGCATTCCTGATGATGAGATTACTAGTGTTCTGAACTTCTGCCATTACGATGCATGTGGTGGTCATTTTTCTGTGAAAAAAACCACCGCAAAAATCTTACAGTGTGGTCTTTATTGGCCTACTTTATTCAAAGACCGCCGCAATTCTGTCATTCTTGTGTCCGGTGCCAGAAGTTAGGTGCTTTGTCGCGCCGCCATATGATGCCTTTGAACTCGATTCTTGTGATAGAAATATTCGATTGTTAGGGGATCGACTTTATGGGACCATTCCACCTTCTTCTGAGTACCTTTACATCCTCCTCGCTGTGGATTATGTTTCTAAATGGGTTGAAGTCGTGCCGTGTCGAACCAATGATAATGCAACAGTTGTTAAGTTCTTGATGGAGAATGTGTTATCTAGGTTTGGCACTCCACGTGCTATCATCAGTGATCAAGGCACTTATTTCTGCAACCGTTCATTTGAGGCTCATATGCGCAAGTACGGTGTGCTTCATAAGGTTGCTACTGCCTATCATCCACAAATGAATGGCCAAGCTGAGTTGGCGAATAGGGAGATCAAACAAATTCTGGAAATAACAGTAAACCCCGACCGCAAGGATTGGTCCTTACATCTTCTTGACGCTCTTTCTACATACCGTACATCTTACAAATCCCCTCTTGGGATGTCTCCCTATAGGCTTGTCTTTGAGAAAGCCTGTCATTTACCTGTCGAGCTCGAACATAAAGCTTATTGGGCCATCAAGGCCTTTAACTTTGATCTCCATGCTGCAGGTATTCAAAGAAAGCTTCAATTGTCTGAGATTGAGGAGTTAAGGAATGACGAATACGACAATTCCAGGATCTACAAGGCAAAAATGAAAGCGGCTCATGACAAGCAGATCATGATAAGGAATTTTGAGCTGAATCAGCGGGTGCATCTTTATGACTCCCGTTTGCATCTCCACCCAGGTAAGTTAAGGTCACGGTGGACTAGTCCATTAGTGGTGAAACAAGTCTTTCCCAACGGTGCTGTTGAATTTGAGGATCCAAGTGATGGGAGAGTATTTAGAGTGAATAGCCAGCATCTGAAGTATTACATCGATCGGGTGAGCCAGCCTGAAGTGATCACTCTCATGGCTCCGGTTTACCATGCTTGAGTAGTTTGCTTCTAGTTCACTGTACATTATTTTGCTTTTGTGTGTTTGTGTTTTCTTTTGTGTTTCGGTGTGTTTTTCAGTTTGTTTTATTTGTGTGTTTTGGAGAGTCAATTCAGGCTGACTCAGTTCCTATGTGGCATGCTCATCATCCAGGTGTTCTCTCTCCCTATTCTCTTCACATTTTATATTTTTACACATTCAGGACACTATTTGATTTTGGGTTGGGGTGGTGAGCATATTCATGCGTGAGATTAATTTTTGTCTCGTTGTTATTTTGGATCAAAATTTTTGCGAGATTATCTTGTTGGGAATGGTGTCCTAGAAGCATGAGATGTAATAGGACATTTATTATTTATTTAATAAAAGAGTTTATTCATTATTTTATGTGCATATATTTATGAATATTTTATGAATATCAATGAAAATTCCATGATTATTTATGTAACCTTAAACATTGTATATAAGTGTTATATACGAGAGGATAATGTTTAAGGATAATAATCAAAAACAATGTTCAAAATGAATTTAATTAAAGTTCGAATCTTTAATTAAAACATTATTAATACATGTCATTCCATTTAGAATGGAGCAGTGTTATCCATGATTTATTAATATGGTGAGATATTGAATGAGTGTATTTCGCATAATGAGATTATGTGGAACAAGGACACAGACACAATATGAATTTCTAAAAATTTCCGTTAAGTATAGAAATTCTAATTGACTCTACCGATGGTCATATATAGAATGATCTTAATCCTGAGTTCTTAACAAACTCCTATTTATGGATTTGTGTCTTTTTATTTACTCGGTACGGATTCCAAGACCCTGAATCCTATTCCTTGTATTTTGGAGACATGATGAAGTAGGTAGCTGGGAATGTTATTATACAAGATGGAATCCATTCCTTTTTGAGAAAGAAGTAGATAAATAATTCTCTTGAGGGTTGATTCGGTACTTGACCAAAGTGGGAGCTCGATTCATGAATGTGTTTTATGAATCTTTGTCCATTAGAGAATCAATGGTACTCAAGGATAAAGATATAATTAGAGAGGTTAACGGATTCTACCTGGCTCTAATTATGAATTATTTATGGAGGATTGATCTATATGCAATGACTATATCAAATGGACACTTCACAGTTTAGAAGTAATTTATATCTATAATTTCGAGAGTGTAATTCCAAGTTTATAGTGGAGTAACTATTGGAATTAATAGAATTAATTAATTAATTAAAGTGTTTAATTGATTATTAATTCTATTGGAGCTCGGGATTATAGGTCCATTAGTCCCCGCGTCGTCCTAGTAATTCTACCAGACACAGAGGACAAAATGGGAATTTTAGAATTACGGAATTCTAAAATTAAACACTCTGAAATAATTTATTGAGAATTAATTATTATTTAAATAATGTGATTATTTAGATTTGAATTTGAACACATTTAGATTTATCCATTTAAACTTATTTGATAAGTTGTTCAATTTAGAATTCAAATTAATTTAAGTTTGACTTAAATTCGAATTTGAATCAGAATTAAAATTGGACTATTGGATAAAGGATAAAATATCTTCCTTCCTTATCTATAATAGGCGCCACACATAGGGATAAACTCTACTTGTGTGGCCAGCCACCTTAAGGATAAGGGGAAGGGATTTTTTGTTCCAAATTCAAATAGGAGATAGTTAACAAGCTTTATCTTAGAGGTGGAGATTGGATTCCTTTTAGAAGTTTGACTTCTACTCTCTAAATACTATTTTTTTTGAGACAATTTTCGGAATGCCTTTTTGCCCTAATTTTAGAGGTGGCCGAAATTTCTCTATAGAAATTTTGAAACAATTTTTTCAGCCCTAAAGGTTAAGGCTGGCCGAATTTCTCAAGTAGAGAGGAAGGAAAAATTTTTCTCCAAAAATTCCACATCGTGCATGCGTTGGTGTTTGTGGAAATTCGAGTATTTATTGTAACCCGTTTTGTCTCATGTGTGCCCACACACACGTCTTCGTGGATTCTAGGAATTGACGTGGAAGACATTGGTTTTCTAAACACAAAGCTTTGGAGCAAGGATTGTTCGAGGTCAAAGAACTCAAGTTATCAACCGAGTCGGCCTCCAGGTATTTTTCAGAATTGAGTTCTTAATAAATGAATAATGAGATTAATTTATTCGTGCATAAATTAATATAATCTATAGAGTATCTCAAAGGTTTTATGAAAATTTTTGTTATACACGATCCGCCTTTCCGCTGCGCTTCCGCATCCGAATTCGATTCGGGAGCCAACATATCTGAGTATGATTTCGAAATGTTCAGTTTGAGTCAGTTTTTGCTATCTTAATTACCAAGAAATGATTTCCAGAGTTATCTTTGAGCACATGCCAAACCCTTGTGGTAAGATGGTTGTTAAGACATTTGGTTGAGAAATATTTCTGAGTTTAAGTTTTTCATTTTTGGTGAGTTGTGAGAGTTGAGAAAACAGCTTTTTAAACTTTCATTAATCTTTTGAGTTGGTTGAGTCATTAACAGAGTACCTTTACTTGTCTTGTGACATTTGCTTGAGGGATGATTTCTGGTTAGGAATATCTTTTAGAATTGAGCCATGTGTTGTAGATAGTTATCATTTTTCTTTTGCAATTTTCTTTTTTTTTTTTTTTTTTAAAAAGTAAGAGAATCATTTATCATCAATGTTTACATAGTTTGGTTGCACTCACGTCTTGCGCTGCATAGCAGCCAATCAAAAGAATACCTTACTACATCAGCTTCATCAAACGTATGTTGTCTCTTGCCTCAGAAAAATAAAAAACAAAAACAAATGAAAAAAATATAAGAAAAAAAAAGAAAGGAAAAAAAAGTTTGTGTATATTTGTCTGTATGTTTCGGCTATTTGTTTGTTTATGAGATCTTCCTCTTGACCAAAATAAAATTTACACTTTTAATGTTCGGCTCTCTGGTTGGGGGTTGTGATAAGTGCACAAATTTACACTTTTAATGTTCATAATTGTCAAATTATTTTATCGAATTTGTGATTTTAATTTCAAATATTCCTAAATTTAGAGGATTTAATTTTAATTGGATTTATTTTATTTTTCAGGTTTTTGAAGAAAACAATTGGATTTGGGCTAGTTTACCAAGCAAAACCCAAAAGTTGAGCCCAATTCAGCCCACTAAGAAGCCCATCACAAGCCCAGTCCGCCAGCCGAGCGTCCGAGCCGCGCAGAGCCGTCCAAGCCGCGTCAGTTCATCTCGCCACGTGTCGCGGACTGCACGAACCACGCACAGGCCCCAGCTGCTCCCCCTTGCTTCCCCACGCCAGCAAGCGCGCGTTGCACGCACGTACCTTCTCCCCGCGCGACTTCTTCTCCCGCGCGCGTCCAGTCACCGTTTTCTGTGGGCCCCGCATCAAGTCCTCTGCCATCTCCCATGCTGCCACGTGTCCGTGACTTCAGCAGCAGCCCAACGTTCCTTCTCTCCACGCGACACCTGTCCGGTTCTTTTGGGCTTCTTCTCAGGCGTTTTCTTCCGTTGCCTTCTTCATTTATCAATTTTTACTCACAAAATTAAGTGTAGTAAATTTTCATGCAACGTTTTTGTTGTTTTATTTTTGTTGTTAATTTTATTTTGGTTTTGGTTGTAATTTTTAGTTTGGCCCAAGAACTCTATAAATAGGGGCATGTCAAAGTGTTTAGGTGGTTAATTTTAGAGTCTAAATTCTCACATATTTTCTCTTGTTTTCTTATTCTTATTCTCATACTTTCTTTTTAGAATTTTATGGGAATTATGTGCAAGCTAGGCTAGAGTATTTAGGTGAGGCTAGAGATGATCCTATATGTGTAGTGAACTTGTTTGGATTTTGATTGTCCAATGATTTGTAAGTTTTATACATTCGAGTAAATAATTTTCTTTTATCATATTTCTTCCTCTTATCAATATATTTTATTGTCAACTTTCATATAAATCTAGTCAAGCTCTTTTTATGTGATTGTTGCATTATAGTTTATAGGGAGAAAGAGGAAAATAGGCCAAAATTTGAGATGAATTAAAATTAATAGGCCAATAGTTTACATAAGTTAATAAATAGGCCAAATTATTATTTTCGTCCATAACTTGTCTGGTTATGAACCATAACTTGACAAGTTTGTCCATAACTTATCTGGTTATGAACCATAACTTGACAAGTTATGGCCTATTAATTTCTATAACTAAAAATTGGCCTATTTCCTTTCTTAAGCTTTTCATATTGGCCTATTTTCTACTATTTCCCTATTTTATATTGATAGGTATTGTTTTATGAGTAGTCTTTTACTGCAATATTGCCAACGGTATATTGTCGCTCTTAGATTTCTCCTAAGATAATTTTTCTTAATTCTAAACGTTAGAATTTTTTTACTCGAATATATTTTTAATTCATATGTTCTTCAAATATTTATTTTTCGATTGATTGTTTGGGATGTGAAACTTTCAATTGAGTCAATTTATGAGTGAAAATCCAAATAGGTGAACAAAGCATATGGAGGATTCTCAAAGCCTTACCACTTTTTATTATTAAATTTTCTCCATTTTAAATTGTTCAAAAAATCATCAAAAACACTCATTCTTTTTCTTTGTTTCATTGCTTACTTTCCTAACGCTTTTTATTTGATAGTCATTTCTTGTTCAATTTAACACCTCCTCGTGGGATCGACCGTTCAAATTGTACTACAATTGACCGCTTGTTTTTGTACACGTTTGGGCGTAACCAAGGGGGTTGGGTTGTAACACCCACTTGAATTAATTGAGATTATTAATTAAATCCAGTTGTTAGTGTTAATTAATTTTAAAATTAGCGTTTCAAATTCTGTTACAATTATTTCATTATAAAATCTTTCGCAATTTAAAAAAAAGAACATTATTTTCAGAAATTGAAATTTGACCCCACGACATTTACATAGTTATAATTTTGTCAAAAATATTTTGAACTTATAAAAAGGCCCCTATTAGATTTTTATACTTATTTTATCTATTATGTGGTGGGAATATTTGGAAAAGACCAATTTAGGTCCAAGGCTTAGTTCTATAGTCTTTTTATGACAAAAGCTCTTAAAAGGACATTTTGGTAATTTGAACTTAGGTCCCAAATCAGATTTTAAAACCAGTAATTCCATTTTCCCTTGTTTTATCGACACTCTCTCTCCCCCTCTCACACTCTCACGTTATTCTTTCTCTCTTTCTCTATCTCATTCTCTCTCAGACTCTCTTTCTCATCTCTCTCTCTCTCTGTCTGAGGGTCCGTTTGGTTGGGGGATTCGTCCCCCGATTCGAATCATGATTCGTGGTTCGCTACAGTGGTTTCTCTCACAAAAAATACACGTAAATCGAAAATGATTCAAATCACATGATTCGAATCCCTGAACCAAACGGACCCTGACCTTCTCTCTTTCTCTCTCTCAACAAATGTCTTAATCAAGATGATAAAGAAAGGACTTTCGTTCAATTTCCCTTGGGAATTCAGTTTTGAGAATGAATTTATAGAACCTTGAAGTTTTGCATGTGGTTTTCATGATTAAGGAGGTATGGGATTTTGATTTATGTTCTCCACTATTTTTAAAATCAGTTTTTAGTTTCAACTTTAGCCTCTTTATTTTATTTGTAGTTCAAAGGGGTTCTAATTCCATAAACTAATGAAACACCCTGAATTGGTCCTTAGGGTTCATGCAAATTGAGATGTTTAATCAATTTTGGTTGGTAATCCAAACCTAAGGAGAATCCTTGGAGGTTTTGTACTTTTCTTCAAGATATGAAGAGGTTTGAGGTAGAGTTTTTCCTCTTTAGATGTCTAATCGGAAAATATTATGTTTCCTTGGTGTTTTCTCTTTGACTTGTGATTTTGTGATGGTGTCTTCATCTTGAGATCTTAGTATGTTGTCTGAGTCTATAAATCTTTAACTTCCTTCCCCAAGGTTAAGTCAAAGTTGTTAGAAACTGTATTCTTTCTAGGGGTTTTTGAGTTGGCACATGTTAGAAGAATAAACTAGGCATCTTGAACTTCGTAAAGTTGCAAGAATCACCTCAAACGGACAGCTATAGCTCAAGTTATGCATTTTTAAAGTTAAGCATGATTTCAAGAAATTCTGCAGAAAAACAGCCACGTCTTGATCTGATATAATGTGTTTTTGGAGACATTATCTAACCCAAAACTAAGTGTGTGATAGCTCTTTATGATTATTCCTGTAACAGTCGCCAAAGCTGTCTTTTCTAAGAATTGATAAAGTAAAGAACTAAGACCCTACTTTTTGAAATAGGATTGCTGCACCTAAATGACCATTACTACTGTTTAGAACATGTTATTAGTAATGTGTGGGAGTTAGAATCATGTTATTTGGAGTTTTGTAACCCGAGTTGTGCGCATTGAAAGTTTCATGTAAAAACTTCTCAAAAACTGTCAAAACCAGGAAAAGAAAAAAAAACAGAATTTTGATTTCTTAGAAACTCTTTTTGAGGCATTTAAAGAGCTCAAATTTTAACATATGATAGCTCGTTGGAAAGATCTACGTGTCTAATTTCCCATCAAGGTTGATGAATTTGCCAATTTACTAGATTCGTGTTAGAAACTAATTTATGATTGAACGATTGGTAGTTTGGAACCTCTGTGGTTGTTTAATATTAAGTATAAGGTTCTAAAGGGAATATGATGAAAAGTGTTAAAAGAGGATAAAACGAACACTTGATAACTATGATATCTCATGGAGACTTAATGTATATTATTGGAGTACGACACTTTTGTGTTGTTGTTTATGCATTCATGGATATTTTACATATTATTGAACTTAGCATGTTCATGTCTTGAGTTTTGATCTTGTTCGAGCATGAGATTGCATCTCTCTTCCCTTTTGGACATATATCATGGATTTCTATTTCTCGGCGTAAAAATTAGTTTTCACTGATGTTGAGACTCTAAAAATGATTTTGAAAAGTATATTTGTATATATATATATTGTGATTAAATATATGGAAAACCTTCCCGAAGACCTGACTTTTGCGAATCATGGTTTTCAAAAGTGAATTTTAGAAAACAAATTTAGTCTCGAGTTGAGATAATTCGAGCATGATATATTTATGTTTTCAAACCCAGTCTAATAAGCAGTTTAGATAGTTGACTTCAGCATGATAGCCTGGAGATCAGGATATGGAGATCGTATCCTTGGGAGCAGGTATCGAAATCCATATGGGCCACTTTCATAGTATGGGTTATGATATGAAGGCTTTGCGCTAGATTATGTATCGATACTTTGAAAGACCATTTCAAACTACCGGCGTACGATCTTTATCTTTCTTCCATCTACAAATTACTTGGATATCCTAGTGTCTAATAGAAATACAAATACCCAGTAGTTTTAGACTACTTAGACACCGGGTACCTTATCACTTTTGAAATGGATTTGAAAATGCTATAGTTTTTGAAAGAGCTTTCAAATACTTGATTATCCGCTTGACTTTATATTTAACTGTATCAGTCATGATTAGGTGTTTTTCACATATTATTATCTCTTGCATTTGAGTTATGCATTATATTTTCAATGGTGCGCAAGTCTTTCTGATTATTTCACTTTCTTTGTTTTATTGTCGTTATCCATTTTTTTCCTATTGGGCATTTGATTTACCCCTGCTTTAAATGTTTTTCCCCCTCTAGAGTTAGCCGTTTGATTTTTTGTGTGGCAAGTTGATGCCTTAGGATTGAAGGAGTGAGATTCAAGGGGGTTCATTCTATTTTTAATTTTACAGATTTTAATTCTGAGTTGTACTGTATTTTTGTATATAAACCATATTGATTGACATTGTGCCAGAGTTTTATTATCTTTGGATTCTATAGACTGTTTTAAATAATAGTTGTAAAAGAAAGATTCGAGAGCAATATATTTTAATATTTACTTCGTAAATATATATTTTCTTAGATTTTGTTAATTAATCTCGTTTAATTAAATGTAATTTTTTTGATAATCAAGGTTCCTCTTTTGGGGTTGTGACACGCTGCCTTGAGAGTATGAGGTAATTACACAAAGTGTGTATATTAATAACTTGAATCTAAAAATCTCCAGTTGTTCACATTATTACAAAAGTATCTAAATTTTTTAAAATTTAAGGCTCGTTTAGTTCATTGATTCGAGTTTTTAATTTGAGTTGAGATGTGATTTTATGTGAGAGCTTTCTACTGTAACAAAATTCAAATTTTAAACTCGAATCGGTAAAATGAACGGGGCCTTAGTATACTTTATACCGGTTATATTTTTATTATATAATTTGAACATATTTCTTATATATTTCTTTGGAAAATAATAGAAAATATGCCAATATGAAAAGCTTAAGAAATTATATAGGTCAATTTTTAGTTATAGAAATTAATAGGTCATAACTTGTTAAGTTATGGTTCATAACCAAATAAGTTATGGTTCATAGCTAGACAAGTTATGGATAAAAATCGTGAATTATGGATAATAATTTGTCAAGTTATGGTTTATTAGCAGACATGTTATGGATGAAAACAGTAATTTGGTCTATTTATTAACTTATGTAAACTATTGGCCTATTAATTTTAATTCATCTCAAGTCTTGGCCTATTTTCCTATTTCTCCCTATTTTTTTCTATAATTTTTTTTAGTTTTTTTGGTATATTTTTTACAAAGTTGACTTGCCCATTTTTTACCACAATTAATGTCACAAGAAAGCGGAATGCTGATTAATATTTGACTTTAGTTTTCCTGTCTCTCATTTTTGAATCTTCCCCGACCTTTATCGATCAATGATTTCTTGCTTCTTTGTGATTGCTTTCTTCCAAGTCTTGCTAATTTCTCTTCTCCCCGTTCTATCCATTTTGGTTCGTATTACGTTCCCTTCTTTATTTTTTCTGGGAATCATGTTGATGTATGTCATTTTAGCTGTGCTGAAGGAAGAAGCTGCTGTTACAAGAATCCGCTAAGTGTTTGGTAAATTGTAATTATAGTAGCTGTGCTGGTTCTAAAATCAGTGTAATAGCGTTTGGTAAATTTTGATGTAGAATTGCTGTGGGTATGTAAAATGACCAAAATAGACATGGTATGAAAGTTAAATATATATAATTGTTTTTAATATTTAAAAATATTTATTTAACTTTTAAAAAAACATAATGCCATGATTTTACTTTTTTAACAATAAATTTATGATAATTAATTCTTTTTTTTTTCATGATAATTAATTATAATTCACACAGAGATAGTAATAATAAAGTAATAATAAAGTATATTACAAAAAGAAAAAAAAAAGTATACAATTCCTAAATCATTATAAATTGTTTCGTTATACAAAAGTATACAAATTGATTACTCACTACAAGGAGTATTAGTGAGTAATCAATTTGTGATCAAAAAATACATTCCATGTTCAAAAGTGACAGAACCATCAAAAGAATTAAGCCGTGGTCATTAAACTTGTCATAAATCGATCTCGTACTTCAACCATTTCTTGTGATAGTGAAGCTTCATCTTCTTCTACATTATCCTCCAGTTGCTGCTCTTTATAAGCAAAACATCTAAATTAGCCTCCAGTTCTTGAAAATGCCGATCACGCTGATCATGCATCCTAATATAGTTATGAAGCGCCATTGTTGCAATAACTATTTTTACTTGCTTCTTAAATGCATAATTAGGCATGTCTCTCAAAATTTTCCATTTCTTCTTCCAAACACCAAAAGTGCGTTCAATGACACTTCGAAGAGAAGAATGTGCTTGGTTGAATACCTCTTTACTGCCCATTGGTCGACGACCCATTCGAAATTGTGGTAAATGGTATCGTTCTCCTTTATAAGGTCCAAGAAATCCTTTCAATTGTGGATAGCCCGCATCAACCAAATAATATTTACCTATTAAAATAAAAACACAAGAATTAGTAAAATGTAAAACATATATAATATAAAATATAGGCAATGTTTTAACCTTCAGGTGGTTTTGGAAATTTCAACTGTCGGTTACGTAGTGCTGATAAGAATATTCTTGTATCATGAGCACTACCTTCCCAACCTGCATATGCATATATAAATTTCATCTTTGAAATCACAAACACCATCACATTTTGGGTTGGCACACGCTTTCTTCGATAAATGGCACCTGATCTTCTGGTGGTATTGTAGCTTGGACATGTACGCCATCTATCGCACCAATACAATTCTAAAAAGAAGAATTTTTAATGTACAAATGAACATAATTTTAGTAGGGAATGAAGCATATTAAAAGTATGATTTTACCTTAAAATGTGGCATATATCTACGATCCGTCAGTATCTCTATTGGTATGTCATTAAACTCTAGATCCGGAGGCTGTATAATATCGATGCTCATACGACATACAATTTCTAAAACATAATTAAAATATCTACTCACAGTCTCACCAGAGCGTTGAAATCGCTCTTGTGCTAAACGATTCCCCGCACCCTGACCCAAAATGAATAAAAACATTCCAAGTATTTCAGTCGCACACATATTCCTTGATCCCTGTAATCCATACTTACTCTGTAGATCATAACATAGCTTCAAAAACACGTTCTTATCCATTCTAAACATCCTATAACTTCTAATTTCATGCCCTCTTAATAACTCCGTCACCCACATGTTTCCCGTTTGTGAAGAGGTCATACACGGATTCTTATGAACATACGTGTTGTAGTAATATTCAATGAGTCGAGCAATGGTACATATAAATTGTAGATTAAACTCATCACCATTGTCATCCATCTTTAGCAACAACAATAAAAACCTGTCATTCAAATTGGTGAAATTTGTAAACTCATCACCATTGTCAGCCATCTTTTGCAACTACAATAAACTTGTCATTCAAGTTGCTTGCTACTCATGCAACGTGAACAAATAACAAAGAAGGACATCTTAATTAAACAAATGCATGATTGGAGGGTATTCAACGTGAACTAGATAAACAAAGGCATTCAACAAGCAAGAAAGGCATTCAAATAGCAAAGGCCGGCACACCTCAAAGGGACCACATATTATTATGTCTTAAACATAAAGCAAGAAAACCAATAAAAAAAAAAAAATAACAATGTCTCGGTTTGAATACAAGAAAAAGACCAAACTCAAAGATAATATAAATTGTCTCAACCTAAAATACAACAAGAAAACCGCACTACAAGGAAATGAGGAATGGAAATCTAAGTGGAGGATCCTAGCCCATGTACAAACTTAAGCCAATTGAGCTTCAACTCAAGCTCCTTAAGAGCCATAAATCGTCTCTCTTACACTTGTCTAACAACAAGTGAACCGAAAAGAAATACAACTCACTTCCAGTTTGTAATCCTGGTAATGAATCTAGAACTTCAACAACTTGTGCCATGCTACAGTTTCTAGTGTCAGATGGCGCAATCGATGATCCAGTACTTCTACTCTCAACTATATCGACAAGGCGATCAATTTGTTGAGACAATTTAGCAGCCCCTCCAACCTTCACATTTCCTTTTCCTTTCTTGACTTTATTTTGTCTCTCATCTCTCTCAATTAGCCTCTTATTCTTACGGGCTTGTGCCAATTCACTTAGGATTGGTTCACGACGACTCACCACTACTCTCAAGTTGTTCGGGTAGACTAGATTTATCATTTTCACCTTTATCGGACTCACTTGGCACTTGTCCAGGAAGATGGTGTCCAAGCATACACTCCTGTGGCCACAGTATTCATGAACATCCTATTTAACTTTTCTTCTAATGGTTGGTTCAATTCCCGAGTGCGAAAACCTCATTGCGTTGGGATGAATGCAAGAGCATTTGAAAAAATTAAACCTACCTAGTCCAATACTAGAATAAAGAATGACAAATCCTATAATTATGTATACCGCAATTTATTATGCCACCACTCCTCGGATGCATCAATAGTATTCTTCTTAATGTTCCAACCTAGACCGGTTTCTTTTCCAATAAGTTCCTTCCAAAGCTTCCAATCATTCTTCAAAGCATCCCATTTATTCTTCAATTGTTGTCTTTTATATACTCGTTTGGTTGCTTCATTAAATTTTCGAATTAAATTTTCCCATCCAACTTTATCCAAATGAGTTTCGGGACGACGTCCGACTTCCACCTCTATAATACACAAATCACAAAACACATCCACGGTCTCGGGGTCCCATATTGCTTTACCTTGTGGTATACTACCCTCCATTTGAGAATTGATAACCGAAAGTCTAAAACAATGTGAGGCTTCATGCTTTTATTTACAAAAACAATAATAAGGGTAATACTAACCTTATTTCCAATTCAAACACTCACTCAATAGGCAAGCTAATCATAGCTTCTACTCCTAGATACTTCACCTAAAAATTGCTAATCAAGAATAGAATACTAATTCGAATTACAACAATTGTGCCTAATGATCACTGTCTCTTAATTATTATGAGATAATTATTTGAAAATCTTTGGATGCTTCCTAATAATTATCCTAATAATAGAGTTTTTTTTTTTTTTTTTTTGTTTCATATATACCACAGAAACGACAGCAAACAACAACCGGCAACAATGACATGTGAACGAACGACAGAAATGAGCAACAAACGACAGCAAATAACCGGCCAGCAATGTGAACAAACGACATAAATGAGCAAAAACGACAGCAACCTACCGGCGAGCAATTGGAAGGAACGACAGAAATGAGCAAAAACGACAGCAACCTACCGGCGAGCAATTGGAAGGAACGACAGAAATGAGCAAAAACGACAGCAAACAATACACACAGAGGATCAATCAATACGCAAACAGAGGAACTCAAAACCGGCAACAATGTACAAATGAACAATTCCCGTTGATGGTGATTCAACAATGTCTAAAAATCGGAGGAGAAATCACACAAAAACCCATCCTTTGATTGCAAAAAATCGAAACCCTAAAACCCAAAATTCAGGCGGAATAAAAATCAAAACGGAATCCAAATGTGCAAACCCAAAAATTTCGCACGGTTAGAGAGGCTTACCTCTTGATTTGATGATGATAGACGGTCGGTCGTCGTCGGAGGAGATGGGCGATCTGCAAACGGAGAATCACGCGGAGGATTTTCAACCGAGCTCCGACCGGCGAAAGGAGAGAGACTGGCGAACGGAGAGAGACCGGCGAACGGTGAGAGACCGGCGAACGGAGAGACCGGCGAAAGCACAAGAATTTTTTTTTGCAGGGGACGAGTGATGGAGGAGGTTGGCGGAGGAGAGAGTCGGGGGAGATAAATGAGAATGAAGTTTGATGTGGTAAATTTTAACTTTCATTGAGGGTAAAATTGGAAATATAAAATTTCATTAAACCCTCACAACAAATTCCCGCACAATCTATTATCAGAATCAGCCTTAAGGCTGATTCTGATTTTAACTTCAGATTTGAGAAAAATTATTCAATAATCTGTTTTACCAAACAACATTTTAGATTTTAGATGTGTAAAAAAGTGCTTTTTGTCTCCTAAAATCAATACCAAACCCACCCTTTGTCATTCTTTATCTTTTATTTGGCATATCATTTTCTGGGTTGGTATTATGCAATCTTCTTTATTGTTGATGGGAATCGCATTAATGCATATATTTGTGTCTTTTCATTGGCACTAGTTATTAGTACGCAGCCCGTGTCTGCATTTCTTGCATTTTTTTACTTATGAAAATCTTACATTTATTCTTAAATTTAATTGTACTTATTTATTACTCTCTTAGTAGTTGAGTTTAGTAAAAGGGAAAAAAAAAAAAATTTAATGGAGAACCTATTTATAATTATAAAGGAAAAGGTTAGATAATAAATCATTTACGAGATGCATATAAAAAATGAATTGGAAACGAATTGTTTTTATATGTACATTGAAAGTTGTTGACGGTGTTTTTCTGACAACTCGTAATTACCTCTCAGAAACACTCACGGTTGTGCTAACCACAGAATTATGAAATAAGCTGTAAAATAATGGAAAAGAGACAACAATTTTATAGTGGTTCGGCAATAATATTGTGCCTAATCCACTTGTGTATGCACTATATTTTTCAGATGAATATAAGTTCTCTATGTAATACAAATGGTGTCTCACCCTCTCTCCGTTTTCTTTGGCTCTATTTATAGGCCTTCACACGTAGTTACATAGTCTTGGTTCCCAAGAAGGAAGCCATCTTCTGTCCTCGATCTGCGTGAGGGTAGGTGAGTTCTCATGATGAAAATTCTGGAAATCAGGCGGCTGATCCTGCCTATTTACCGTCTGATTTCCTGACTCCTGCAGTTGCTGTCGGGTCAGTACTTCCCTCCTCGAGTTGACATGACCCTTGACAAGTTGACTTGCGGGTTTGCTCGACGCCTTGGCCATAAGACATCAAGGCGAACTCCTCGACGTCTTCTGTCGCGTGATAACTCTCGACGCCAAGGATACCTTGTCACGGTTCTTCCCTCGACGCCGGCAACTGACTCCCACGAGGAGTCCTCGGCGTGTGTCGTATCGAAGAATGGTCGACTCATTGACCATGGTGTAACAATTACCCCCTAGACTGGGACGTCGCGGTACGGCTTCCCCGGCTACCCAGCGTCGAGGATGCCACGTGGCGGGCTTCTTCTAGGGGCATTGACGGCTGCTTGTCGGTACAGCGATCATTGCGGTTGGTTTCTTAGGTCGTGGGACCGTCACGTCGATCATGTCGACTGTCACGCTTTCGCTTCTCGGATGCCACGTGGCACTAGCGGATGAATCGCGACCGTCCGATGAAATATCCCTTCGTTGCCTTCCCCCCGACCATTAGATCATGCCCCTCCGTTTCCACCGTTGGATGGAAACGTATGAACTTCTACGGCTGAGATTTAGGGGTTCCCAGGCACTTATTTAAAGCCCCGAGATGGCATTGACACGACACAATTTCTTGAGCGTCGTTACTCTGTCGGATTTTTGCCAGATGCCTTGCTTTTGCATGCTTACTTCTCCTTCCATTTCCAGGCTTCCATTTTCTGACAACCGATGAGTTCCCACTTTCTTTTCTATTTACCATTGTCCATGCGTCGTTGCGTGCGGAAAAAACAGGGGAGGGAAGAAATGTCCTCACCCGCCACGGCCGGCTGTATGCCCTTGGCTGAGGCCGCCACGGGCCACCGCCTAATTCTTTACCATCTTGACCCTGGGCTGGGCTTGGTTTCTCAAGTCCCAACTCTAGGACATGTTCTTCGTGCCTCTGTGCACGACATCTGGACCTCTCGACCATTAGGAACTAACCTCTCCCTTCATTTGTTTTTAGAAACATGTCTCCAAAACCAGCTAGGGGTCGAGAGGTCTCCACAACCCGGGTGAGGGATGACCCGGCCGAGGTGGCAGCACCGAGCTCACCCTCGATGGAAAGCGCTGACTCTCTTCTTCGAGAAGTCGAGGAGTTTCCCGAAGAGTCGACCTCGATTTCCCAGTCAGACGAGCTGATTCTCCTCGACGACGAGGATGAGGGGGAGTGAGCCGGCCCTTCAGAGGGCCAGGGGTATGGGGTCGCGTCGACCAGCTGCCTCTCGCGTCTTGCCATGGATGTCAACCCATCCAAGCTAAAACCCCGAGCTATGCTGAAGGCTTTCAACGACGTTGGGATTGACCCTTTGAACTTCTACCTGATCATCCCGAACCCCAACGACCGCACTCATAACCCCCCAGCTCGACACATGACTGTTTATACCTAGGCTCTTACCTTCGGGGAAACCATTCCGTTCCACCCTTCCGTGAAGGGCCTCTGCACCCTTAACAAAATTTCCCCTGCTCAACTGTCACCCAATTGTTGGGTGACAATAAACTCCATGACTATCTTGTGGAGGAAATTTCTCAGGGTCGACCTAACCGTCGACGAGTTTCTTTATTGGTATTCCCTGAAGGCCTCTCCAGACCAGAGGGGATTTTTCTATCTGGCCTCCGCAAAGTTCAAACCCCCAGTTCCCCCCTTGGTGGTCGAAAAGACCACCAGCGCCCATGGGCGGAAGCCCCAATTCTTCTTTCTGGGGGGCAATTTTAATTCCCATCCACTCGACGGCGATTACCCTCTGGGGACTCAAACAGTCTTCAGTAAATATTGTGGGTTCTTCATCGCATATACCTCATCACGATAGGACATAATTTTCCCGTCGAGCTCTCTAACACGTTGCCTCTCCTTGCAGGTGAATCAATCCCTCGACCGTGACTTAACTCCGCCTCTCTAGCCCGCGTCGAGCAGATTCGTGCTCTACCCAAAGACGACCGTCGGGCGTCGGTTCTTAACACTGCCAAGAACCGGGAAAAGTATGGCCTGTTCGTGCTCCTCAACACGCCTCGAGTGCCAGTCGAGCCTCCCGCGAATTTCCTAGGCGGTGAGTTTTTGCCTTTTCTTTTAATAATTCCTTTATCATAGCCCAAGGGCGTGGTCGAGGGGTCCTCGAATTGACTCCTTACTTTCTGTGTAGGCGTCCCCCCCGAGATGAAGTACAATCTTCCCGTCAAGCCGAGGAAGAGGAAGGAAAGAGACGGGGCACCGGAACCGTCTGGGCCGCCCCCTGCTCTGGTCGCCCTTGCCCCCCGGGTCACTGATTCACTCCCCCAGGGGATGCTTGTGATTGACCCTCCGGCCAGGAGGCCCCGAGTCGAGGAACCTAGCACGACCGCGGGGGTTGAGGGGTCGTCCTCCCAACAGGCTCGGCGTCCAGAAAGGGGGAAGGGCGTTAAGGTAGCCCCTGCTTTGTTGGGGCCACTAGTGATGCCGGGGTTGAAAATTGACGACCCCAAATTCCTCGTGACGGATATCGTCCCCCGCTACCTCCACAACGCTCTGCGCCTACCTCCGCGGTTTAGGCTGCCGCTCCAGGCCATCTACTCGCACTTCCAGGAGGAATCCTGAAATACCTTTGCGAAAAGGAGCATCCTCGACCACCAGCGTCTCACCGTGACGCCCCAGATTTCGGTATGTTCTCTATTACTCTCTAATTTCTGCTTCCTTCTTCCAGACTTTGTCCTGTGAATTGAGCCAGTTCCCTCTTTTCCTTGGCATATAGGCCCTCCAGAACTACGTTGAGCTGGAAGAGTTGATGCAGAGGGAGACCGCCTCCAAGGACGTTGAGTAGGACCTAAAGACCCTTAGGTCCGCCCAGGACGAGCTCTCCCTGAGCCTTGCAGTCGAGAAGGCGAAGGTTTTGTCCCTTGGTGAGAGTATCTCCACGGAGAAGGCCGCCAGCTTCGACGAAGGCGTTTTGGAGGGGTGCTCCAAGGCCAGGAGGAATACCTCTCCTCCGCCGAGTGTCAGAGGCTGGAGAAGGAGCTGGCATCGCGAGCGGTTAAAGACTTCGTGACTTCTACAGAGTTTGGCCACCTGGTCAACTCCCGGCTAGAGCTCTTCAAGACATCGCCAGAGCTCGAGCAGATAGTTGAGGGATGTGTGGAGCAATTCAAGTCGTCCGAGGCGTTCGAGGACTGGTAAACCAGAGGCTCGACGCCTATCAGGACTCCACTGAATTTGAGGAACTCCAGCTGTCCCTCATGAAGTCTGCCGGGTAGCAGATCCTCAACCGCTTCGACGTCAAGCTTGCTTTCCTCGACGAATCTGACAGCGAGGACGTCGAAGTTGTCGAGCCCTACCAGGTGTTAGGAGATGAGGGTCAAACTCACGAGGAGGCCGAACAGGGAGCAGACGATGCCGTGGGAGCACCAGAGGAAGGTGTTGAGGAGCGGGCAGGCGGGGACGGAGGCACCGAGTGATGGAGATTTTGTATTTTTGTTTTGTTCATTTTTTGAGTAGGGCCGTAAGGTCCAGATAATATTTATTTGATGTTTTGTAACATCCGTAAGGTCGAGACAAGCTTTACTTTTCCTTATATGCGCTTGTGTTCATTCCATTTACTGTGTTGTGTGGAAATCTGCTAAGTATAGGCTCGATTGCCTTTTCAATTTTTTTTTTTTTGCTGCGGGAAAATTTTCTGAAAATTTTCTAAGTCTAGGCTCGACTACCTTTTTGATTTTTGCTTGTGAAAATTTTCCTAAGTGTAAGCTCGACTGCCTTAACACCCCCTCGCCAGAGTGATTTTTTGAAGTCGGCTCTGGTGCATCATTGTAGATAGTAGGATTTGTAGGGGCCCGTATTGCCCCCTTGCCCAAGTCAAAGGCTTCCACTCGTTTTTTGGAGCGTCGACGTATCGACGGATTTCGGTCGATGTATCGACACTTTCTGGTCGACGTATCGACAATTTTTTTTTTGGAGGGTGGCCCAAAGTTGCAAGGTAAAAAGAATTAGTCGAAGTACCGTCATTTATCTATTCATGTATGGGTTACAAGCCTGGCTTTTTAGCCTGCCAAAACGAGGAAATGAACGAATACAAGTAGATGACTCTGGCCTATTGGGCCGATGCTTGTCGTAGTTACTGGTAGAAGGCCTTCAACTGGTCAACATTCCATGTGTGCTTGATGCTCTGACCGTCGGGCTCTGCCAGTTGGTACGGCCCGTTTCCCACAACTTCCTTTATTCTGCAGGGCCCTTCCCAGGTAGCACCCAAGGCTCCGGAGTTCTTGGGCTTTGTGTTGGGGGTTACGACCCGCAAAACTAGGTCCCCAACTCTGAAGCGCTTCGGCATGACCTTCTTGTTGTAGTACCTGGCCGCCCTTGCCTGGTACGCGGCGAGCCTTAGCTGTGCGTCCGTGCGCCGTTCTTCCAAGAGGTCGAGCTCCAGGTTCATCAGCTCGGCATTCCTATCCTCCTCATATCGAGTTACCCGGTCGGTCGGAATGAACACTTCGACTGGCAGGACTGCATCGAACCCGTAGGCCATTGAAAATGGGGTTTCCCTCGTCGTAGTTCTGCTAGTTGTCCGGTAGGCCCATAGTACTTTCGGTAACTCGTCGGCCCATTTCCCTTTGTAGGCGTCGAGGCGTCTTTTGAGGGTGACCTTGATAATCTTGTTAACCGCATCGACCTGCCCTTTAGACTGGGGGTAGACGACCGAGGAGAAATTCTTGTGGATACCCAGAAGCTCGCAAAACTGGTTGGTGTTGTCGTTATTGAACTGCTTCCCGTTGTCGAACACAAGAGAGTGTGGGACCCCGAACCTGCACACGATGTTGTCCATATGAAATTTGTGCACTTTGCCTCCGAGATGACCGTCAATGGCTCAACTTCGACCCACTTCGTGAAGTAGTCGACAGCGACTATCGCGAACTTGTACCCCCCTGGGGTTTTGTGCAGAGGGCCGATGAGGTCGATCCCCCACTTAGCGAAAGGCCAGGGGGATAGTATGGACGTTAAGTCCTCTGAGTGCAGTCGCGGGGTGGGGGCATACCTCTAGCAGCTTTTGCATTTCTTCGTGTATTCTGCCGTATCTTTTTTAAGGTTGGGCCCGTACTACCCTTGTCGTAATACTTTGTAGGCTAGGGACTGTCCTCCCGCATGGTTCCCGCAGACCCCTTCATGCACCTCTGATAGGACCCTCTTTGCTTCCTCTACGCTGAGGCACCTGAGCAACGGCGTCGAGTATCCCCTGCGGTAGAGGAGATTGTCGTGCATCGTATATCTTGCCGCCTGGTACTTCATCTTTTTGGCTTGCTACCTGTTCTCAGGAAGCTCGCTGACGACCAAGCACCTGATGATTGGATCCATCCAGCTAGGTTGGAGTTCCACTGGTGCGACTTCGGGCCGCTTCTTGGTGGATGGGGTCTTCAAGACCTCTAGAGGCACTAGGTTCAAAAGATCGGCGTCTCTCGACGTCGCCAGTCTGGCGAGTGCATCGGCATTGCTGTTTTCTGCCCTTGGTACGTGCTGTATGTCTGAAGTGGTGAATTTTTCCAGGGCTTCCTTAACCTTCTTCAGATATGCCGCCATCTTTTCATCCCTAGTCTGGTGCTGGCCCTTTACTTGATTCACAATGAGTTATGAATCACTAAAGATGTCGAGGTTTTCAGCTTTTAAGTGTTTCACCAATCGGAGCCCTGCGAGCAATGCCTCGTACTCCACTTCGTTGTTGGATGCGGGGAACTCGAACCTGATGGCCGAGGTGACTTTGTGTCCTTTCGGTGTGTGTAACACCAGTCCTGCGCCACTACCATTATCGTTGGAACTGCCAACGACGTAGAGCTTCCAGTGTAGGGGTTGGACGGCACCCTCGACCTCGGCTGGTAAGCCTGTGAACTCCGCCACGAAGTCGGCTAAGGCTTGACCTTTGATAGCGGTCCGTGGCCGATAGTCGATGTCGAACTGGCTGAGCTCTATTGACCATTTGAGGAGTTGACCAGAGGCGTCAGGCTTTTGTAGCACCTACCTGAGGGGATGATTGGTCAAGACCTGAATGCTATGGGCCTAGAAGTAGTGTTGTAACTTCCTTGCTGTCACAACTAACGCGAGGGTGAGCTTTTCCATCTGGGGGTACCTCATTTCTGCGTCGAGGGGGCGCTTGCTGGCGTAATACACCTGCAGTTGCACCTTCTTCTCTTCGTGGATTAACACCGAACTAACGACGTGCTCTGAGACTGCCAGGTAAAGGCTTAGTACTTCCCCGGTCACAGGTTTGGACAGCATAGGAGGTTTCCCGAGGTGCTCCTTCAGTTATTGGAGCACTTGTTCGTACTCCTCCGTCCATTGAAATGACTTGCTTCCTCTCAGGGTGTCAAAGAATGGGATGCACTTATCTGTAGATTTGGAGATAAACCTATTTATTGCGGCCACACAGCCTGTCAACTTCTGGACCTCCTTGGGCTTCCTTGGCGATGCCATGTCGAGGAGGGCCTGAATCTTTTGCGGATTAGCCTCGATTCCTCGACTGCTCACCATGAAACCCAAGAACTTCCCTGAAGCGACGCCGAAGGCACACTTCTGAGGGTTTAGCTTCATTTTATACGTCCTAAGAACATTGAACATTCTCCTCAAGTCCTCCTCATGGTCGCCGGTTCTCCTGCTCTTTACCAGTATGTCGTCGATGTACACCTCCATAGTTTTTCTAATCAGCCCGCAAACATCTTGTTAACGAGGCGTTAGTAGGTCGCTCCAGCAGTCTTGAGGCTGAAGGGCATCACTCTGTAACAATAGAACCCTCTGTCAGTGACAAACGACATGTGCTCTTCGTCGCGGTCGAGCATGGGTATCTGGTTGTACCCAGAGTATGCGTCCATGAAGCTCAACAGCTCGTGCCCTGCCATGGCGTCGACCAGCTGGTCAATTCAGGGTAACGGGAAGCTATCCTTAGGACACGCTTTATTCAGGTCGCTGAAGTCGATACACGTTCGCCATTCCCCATTCGGTTTTCTCACCAGGACATGATTAGACACCCACTCAGGGTATTAGACTTCTTGTATGAAGTTATTCCTTGTGTGCTTGTCTACTTCTTTCTGCAGGGCCTCAGACCTCTCGGCGTTCATTGATCGACGCTTTTGTCTCTTCTGTTGAAACTTGTCGTCGATGTTCAGCCGGTGGCACATGACGTCGGGGCTTATCCCTTCCATGTCCTCGTGGGTACAGGCAAACACGTCGAGGCTTCGTCTCAGAAACTCGACCAGTCTTTTTCGGTTCAGGGCCCCCAACTCTGAGACATCCTTAGGGTTCTCAACGGGTCCCTTTCATCGATGGGGACCTTGATCAGTTCCTCGACCGGTCCTGCTCCGGGCTCTTCCCCAGGGAACCTTGGATCCAAGTCGAGCCCTTTTGCCCTGGTCTCGACCATGCGTAGTTCACTTCATACCTGTGTCAGCTCGGCATAGTGGCAGACGGTTTCTGAATACGTGAGCCTTGACTCATATTGCTTCCCCCTGGCTTTGCTGATCCCGCCCGCAAGGCCCTTAACGTCGGGCGTCCTATGACCGCGTTGTATTGGTCGCCTCGCTCCACCACCAGGAATTTTGACATTACAGTCGAGGTGTGTGGTCGGTCCCCAATAGTCATAGGTAGCTCGATGGCTCCTTCTAGGATAACGCTGTCCCCCGTAAAACCATACAAGGGTTGGGCGTTGTTCTGGAGCCTCGAGCGGGGAATACCCATCTTGTCGAGGCAGTCCGCATACAAGATGTCCACGGTGTTGGAAATGTGTCCATAAAGTGGGATGTAATTTGTTATTTATGAAATGAAAAATGTAAGACATTATTATTTTGCTGATTTTATAAAATAAGATAAAGTTATGTTTTGACACATACTCAAGAGTGTTAGTAATATTGCTTAGTCCATAAACTGTTACCAACGAAAGAAGAGTCAGGGGAACCCTGCCGGACAAACTCTTCTGATACAGTTTAAAATAGATATTCGCAGTCTTAGGATTGATTGGGCAATCGAATTCGATTATGATTTGTTAGATCGAACCATGTGATCTTGGTCTCGGGGCATGGGAGTTGGACTCTGTGGTTGATCTAGGCATGCTCGCAACATGTTGAATAGACCATGTGGTGATTAGGTTAGAGTAAAAAACCGTTTACACAACTCTAAACCTAATCATCACAACTTAAGTATATTTGTATAATTATCTTAATCACGAAGTGAATGCATAGCTCAACTTAGTATCTCATGATCTTTGATTCGCCAATGAGATTAGTTCACGAGTTATTGAGCGACATCTCGGTCATTGGGATCATGACAATATTAAGTTGGAGTTATGTGATTCACAGATATGGAATTAAGTAAAAAATAATATCACCTCATGCTTTATTGATGGGTGTGTGAATAAATAAACCGGGCTGGTATTCAATGATGATATTCATTGATTAAGACATCGTAACATGTGTGAGACATCTTACTAACGTTTGTCTTTCTTATTCACGGTCATATAAAGGAGTTGAGGAAATAATGGTTAGAATGGTAAAACGGTAATATTATATACCATTTCGATCACCGATATTGACGAAGGATAATAATGCATTTACACTGTGGACCGTGTGATAAATTGTATCAACACCAAAAAAAAAATTAGCGCACATGAATCGAGAGATTATTCGGCATCGAACTTTTAGTGGAGTTATGCGATGTCGAATTAAATATGTCGATAACTTATAGAGATGAGTTAGTCGAATATTGTAATTCCATAGCTTTGTTCATGTGGGTCCATTCGGTCTCAAGGCTAGCTCTAATAAATGGGAAAGACAGAAACTGATAATTATGTTTAAATTCCTTGTGTTATTTTTCATTTATTTGATAATTGAAAAATAAAAGGAATGAGTTTTGAATTTTGAAATTAATAGAGATTAATTTAAATTCAAAATAAAATTTAAACATGATTTTATTTGGCAACTAAAGGAAAGAGAAAAGTGATAATTTTTGGGGAAAATTTGGAAATCCCTTGCCATAAGGGGATTTCGAATTTTGCTCCAAAAAGGGGAAGGAAATTCGGAAATCCCTAAGCCATGTAGGGATTTTCGGATTTCAATCCTAGGGTTAAGGAGAAATTCGAAAATCCCATCTAGGGTTTGAGTTTTTGAATTTCCTCCTATATAAGGATATTATTGAAAACCCTAGGGAGAGTTCTTTTTGAGAAAAGAAAAAGAGATCACACTTTTCTTAGGGTGGCCGGATTTTGTAGAGACAAAATAGAAGGAAATAGTTTCCTTAGGTTTTTGAAAAAGAGCCCACTCTCTCATCCTAAAAATTGTAGAGTCATAGCCTTGAATCAACGAGTGGTTTTTGGTGTGATCATGGCAATAAACAACGATCTTGTTTCACGGCAATTCTCCATCTTGGAACGTGAGATAGTGAGACAAGATCCTTGCGGTCAATTAATTCAATCGTCACAAAGGTATGTGAGATATTCTAATCTTTTGATAATAAACATATATCATGCATGCATCTCTCGTTGTGGTTTACGTTTAATTTTGAATTAAATGGATATGATATATTTTTTGAAATTCCGCCTACAATATTGTTGTTGTTCAAATGATTTTTTCATATATAAATCACAATAAGATCCTTCACACGGAACTACCGTTGTCGACCAAGATATGGCACACCGTATGGTTGCCGATCATAGTCTCGACCACCAGGGCATCGCTCTGGGGGAAATGCACACCTCTAGTGTCAGCCTCGGAGAAGATGATCTCGGCGTCCTCGTATCGGGCGGCCTTGGCCTCGCATCCAGAGACGTTCATGATCGCCCGATTGAACTTCGCCTTTGCCTCTCGAGCGTACTCCTTCTATGCGCGTCGAGAGGTACCGCCGAGGTACGGTCCCCCGAATATCGTCCTTATGACACCGACTGGTTCGGGCGGGTTATCGCGATTATCCCGCCTGTGCTCGTCCCGTCGGTCGTCGTTGCAACTATTGTTTTTCTAGCGGTCGGCCCGATATTCACCGACCCTCCCTTCCCGAATTAGCCTCTTGACCTCATCTCTTAGGTAGTAGCACTCGACCGTGGTATGACCACTTTCGCCGTGGAAACGACAGTACTTGTTCTGGTTTCACCATGTCGGGACAGACTTGAGGGGTGGAGGTCGACGCAGGACCTGGAGATGGCTAATCTCGTGGTAGACATCCTCGATCCCCATTGTCAGGGGCGTGTAGGCGTCATACCACTGCGGCTTGGGTCGCTTGGTTTTCCCCTAGCTCGTCGAGGCGTTTTTGCCTCTGTTGTTCAGAGTCGGGTTGTGCCTTGGCTCAGCTTGCACCTGGGGAGGACCCCGACGCCTCTTATCGTTGTTCTAACTGACAGCTTGCCCGACCTCCTCCTTGGTAGGGGTTACCGCCTTTCTCTTTAAGGCCTTCTTGGCCTCCTCTGCGTTTATGAACCCCTGGGCCCTCGTCAAGAATTCTTCATAAGTGTGGGGCGGTCTCTGGTCGAGGTATGTGCTGTAGGGGATGTCCTTCTTCATGTTGGACAGTGCTCCCATCAAGGCCACTTCATCATAAATTCCCTCAGTGGCGGCGACCTGTTCTCCGAAGCGTGCTATCCAGTCCTTCAAGGACCCATTAGGTCCCTGGTATACCCTTGACAGGTTCTGCTTCGGCAAGATGTATTTCTTGACACCTATGAACTGAGTCAAAAAGGCGTTCTTTAGGTCATCCCAGCTAGTGATGGAGTTTGGCTTGAGGGACCTAAACCATCTCCTTGCAGAATCAGAGAGGTGATTTCTGAATGCTCGGAACATCACCTCCTCGGGGTATCCATACAGGACCATGTGCCCTGTGTACACCTCGAGGTGATCGTCCGGGTCACTCATCCCGTCGTATAGCGGAATGGGGGGCGACTTGTACTTGTCTGGGAGCGGGACTTGGATGATGTTTTCCGTGAACGGGTGGTCGTGAAACGTATACATCTTAGCATCGACGTTAACTGTCTCGGCCACCTTCCCTACTAACTGTTCAAAGTTATTCAGTCGACTCCCCATTTGCTTCTCCAGCCGGGCCATCTTCTCGGCCAGGGCCTTATTTTCTGCTACGAGCTCGTCTTCCCTCGTCAGCTGCACAGCCTTCCCGCAACGGGCGTCGAGCCATGCTCTTAAGTCTCCACCGTGCACCGATGTGGATTCCACTGGGACAGGGTTCCTCCTATGCGCATCCTGTGGCGGTCTAGGGGGCGCACCTCTGTTATCCACAGGAAGCGCAGCAGCCCTCTCCCGTGCTCTCCTACGTGCCGCGCGTTGCCTGCTCCCCACATACCTATTCGACTTTGCTAGATGGGGGTCATTTGCTCGACTATCATCGATTTCCTCGGTGTCACCGCGTTGGTCACCAATTCCTTGGTCCCCATCAGTGGCGTTCACCGGATTCGTCGGCGTGTCTTCGAGCGGCGACATTGGGTTCCGCCCTTGATCCCGTCCGGCAAGGGCCGTAGCCATTCTTTCTACGGCCGCAGCCAGTGTTTCGACCTACTTTTGGAGCTGGTCGATGTGGTCTGCGGAGCCTTCGGCAGTCGGTGGGAGCGGATTCGCGGAAGGCCCAGCGGTGGTGGAATCATGAGTCGCCTGGGCTAACGGGTTAGCCGACAGCAAGCGATTTCTGGGAGGCATGATGACAGTTTCCTCTGGTTCAAAACTGAGTTCAAAGCTGGGTTCAATTTCTGGGCTTATGGCCCTCCTTCTAGCGCCAATTGTTGACGGTGTTTTTCTGACAACTCGTAATTACCTCTCAGAAACACTCACGGTTGTGCTAACCACAGAATTATGAAATAAGCTGTAAAATAATGGAAAAGAGACAGTAATTTTATAGTGGTTTGGCAATAATATTGTGCCTAATCCACTTGTGTATGCACTTTATTTTTCAGATGAATACAAGTTCTCTCTGTAATACAAATGGTGTCTTGCCCTCTCTTCGTTTTCTTTGGCTCTATTTATAGGCCTTCACACGTAGTTACATATTCCTGATTCCCAAGAAGGAAGCCATCTTCTGTCCTCGATCTGCGTGAGGGTAGGTGAGTTCTCATGATGAAAATTTCAGAAATTAGGCGGCTGATCCTGCCTATTTGCCGTCTGATTTCCTGACTCCTGCAGTTGCTGTCGGGTCAGTACTTCCCTCCTCGAGTTGACATGACCCTTGACAAGTTGACTTGCGGGTTTGCTCGACGCCTTGGCCATAAGACATCGAGGCGAACTCCTCGACGTCTTCTATCGCGTGATAACTCTCGACGCCAAGGATACCTTGTCACGGTTCTTCCCTTGACGCCGGCACCTAACTCCCACGAGGAGTCCTCGGTGCGTGTCATACTGAAGAATGGTCGACTCATTGACCATGGTGTAACAAAAGTTATTAATTGCATACATACAAAGAAAAATGTATTTGAGATTGTTTCATTGAAAAAATGTTTAGGTAATGACGTATATGAGAAGGAATTATTTTTACATGACAATTAGGAAAAAAGTATTTTTGAGGATCGCATTGAAGAATGAAGAAGAAAAGAAAGAAGCAACATAAATAATCTTTTGAGCAAAGACAAATTAAAAACAATAAAACTAATTTAACAAAGTGGATATTAAAATGGACAACTTGTTGAACAAGTAAACCAGATTTCTTGGTGAAAGAGCAACTAAATCCCAGTGGTATTTTTTCCACTGTCACACACCCCCTGTGGTCCCACCACACCATGTGATAAAATAATTAAATAATATAATTATTTAATATATAATTAATTCTCAATTAATTATTCCCGAGTGATATAAAATCCTGATAATTCATCTTGTCTTACAAATATTACAAGGATGATGGGGAGACTCATGGACCTATAATTTCGAGTTCCAATAAAATTAATAATTAATTAAATTCTTTAATTAATTAATTAATTATATTAATTCTAAAAGTTACTCCACTAAAAACTTGGAATTGCACACTTAAAATTATAGACATAATTTACTTCAAAGAACTTGAAGTGTCTATTTGATATAGTCACTACATATAGATCGATCCTCTATAAATTATTCATAATTAGAGCTATGTGAAATCCGCTAACCTCTCTTATTATGACTTTATCCTTGAGTACTATTAATTCTCTAATAATAGTATATTCATAAAACACAATCATGAATATGAGCTCGTTACTTATTCAAGTACCGAATCACCCCTCAAGGAAATTATTTATGTTCTTCTTTCTCAAGAAGGAATGGATTCCATATTGTAATATTAACATTCCCAGCTATCTAGTTCTCCTTGTCTCCAAGATACAAGGATAAGATCTAAGTGTGTCAAAATCTTTACCGAGTAAGTCAAAAGACGAGCATCCATAAATATAAGTCTGTAAATAACTCATGATTAAGCTCATTCTTTATATGACCATCAATAGACTCAATTAGAATCTCTATACTTAACAGAAATTATCAAAAATTCATATTGTGTCTATGTCCCAGTCATACATAATCTCATTATGTAAAATACACTCACTTCGATATCTCGGCGTATCAATGATCGGATAAGATCGTTCCATTCAAAATGGGAATGACATGTATTAATAATGTGATCAATTATAGATTCTGAACTTTAATTAATAACCATTATGGACTTTATGTTTCCATTATTATACTTAAATATTATCCTCTAGTATATAAAAACACTTATAAACCATATTTAAGGTTACATAAATAATCGTAGAATTTTTAAAGATACATGCACCTAAATAATGAAATTTCTATTTTATTAATTAAATAATAAAATCCTTAATTATATCTCATGCTTTCACGACATCATTCCCAACAGAATGTTCCTCGCTCCAAGCTTGTTTAGAATACCTAAATATTTCTGGTCAATTCCTTGAATCTATAAAGACGTGTGTATGGGCATACCATAAACAAAACGTGATTAGCAAATAAGCACTCAAGTTTTCCATCAACATTAAACCTCACTTTATGAAGTTCAGCCACTAAGGTAGGAGAGCAAAAAATTGTGTTCTCCAATTTTCTACAATCTCCTATTTATAAAGTAGTAGTCAGACTCCCAAAAGAAGCCTAAACTTTATCTCCAAGGTAAAGCTTGATAATTATCTCACACTTCTAAGGGTGTGTTTGGTTGGGTGGAAATGACCTGAATAGAATATGATAGAATTCAAGTTTGATGTTTGGTTAGATTTATCCAAAAGAAATAGTCATTCAAAAGGAATGGTCATTCACTCATTTGAAGTGAATCATCATTCCTTCCTCACATGGTAAGAATAGTCATTCCAAGTTATATTCTTTCTTTTTCCATAATTACCCTTCAATATTATAATATAATTAAAACATATTATATAGTAGTTATATAAGTTATAATATGTAATATAATATAATGTACAATAAAAATATAATAATATAATATAGTTATAATAATATAATAATATATATAATATATTATAACTTAATTATATCCTATAATATAATATATAATAATGTTACAATATAATGTAATTAACAATAAAATAATATGATATTATATAACATAATTGTAATATTTTAACAAATAATATCACAATTATACAAATAATTTTAATATAATTATTTTATTGCATAATATTATATTATAATTATATTATATAGTCTAAATATAATTATGTTTTTTATATTAATGATAATATATAATTAATATAATTAAATATTAAAATAATTTTTAATTTTAATATTATTTATTATAGTGCATTACACACAATGTATTAATTGTAATACATATATATTATAATATAGTATGAAATAATATAGTTGTAAGTTTCAATTATATTATAACTAAAATTGTATTGTTTCTTATATAAGATTATAATAATTTTTATAATATTATAATTCTATTAATTATTTTAATAATATTATTATATTATATATCATAATAATATAATATATTAGCTAATAGTAGTTTTATTGTATTATATTAAATATAATAATTATATATTATATTATAGTATAATTATAATATAGTTGTAATTTTTAATTATATTATAACTAAAATATTATTGTTTATTATATAATCTTATAATATATTATAAAATATTATAATTATATTAACAATTTTAGTAATATTATTATATTTTATATCGTAATTATATAATATATTATATAATAATAATTTTATTATATTATATTACATTTTATGATAGGTAAAATATTAATGTTATATATAATATAAGGGGAATTTGTCAATATGAAAATATCCCTCTTCCATTTTCTAGTATTTTTAAACTTACACCCAAATAAATGGATAAATTTTCTTTTCCATTACATTAGCATTATCATTCTCATTCCTGTTACGATTACCATTCCTTTACTGCAACCAAACGCACCCTAACTGATTTTGGAAAAAAATTTCTTCTCTCATTTATCCTATATGGCCGGCCAATATAGAGAGATTCCTCCCTATGGTAGGCGCTATCTGCAGGTACGAAAGATGGTAAAATTATGCTTTTATCTTGCAGTCCAATTTTGACTCAAATTTAAATTTCAATTTAAGTCAAACTTAATTTATTTTGAATTTCAATTTGACAACTTTTCAAATAAGTCAATTAGATAATTAGAGAGCAAGCAACCGAAACCTAGATGGATTCACACTGTGCTGGGCGTGGACACCTCTTCTTGTTTGAACGTTTAATGGTCCACATACATATGAATGTTTCAGTTGAAAAGGTTATGTGGCTCTTTCTAGCCCGCGGGTTGGTGCCTTGACCGCGCTGGTTCTAAGGCACGCCGGGACAGCACACGTTGCCTTCCACAATCGCTGTGATGAAGTATCCAAGGGCATTTCAATAGCTCGGGCTTGGGCTGCGACCACAATCCGCATCGGTCCGTTGGCGGACTGGCTTACCGTGAAAGGCTTATTGGTCATTTTACCTTCTAGACAAGATTCACAGACTGGAAGCTCACAAAATTTTAGCTCGCGTAAAGGACTATACTTTACCAGCCTTTCAATCCTGTTTAGACTTATATGACCAAGCCTAAGATGCCATAGATACATGTTAATATCATGAGAGATCTTTTGCTTCTTATTCTTAGGTTTGGCAATTTTGAACATTTCAGTGTTAAGCAGTGTATTAGGTATTGGTTTTATACAATATAAACTATCATCCAGACATCCAGAATAAATATTAAAACTATTTCGAGAAATATGAACAAATTTATTATCAAATTAAACTTTAAATAACTGTTCGAATACTCTAGCAACGGAAATCAAATTTCTACGAATGTCTACAATAAAATAAACATTGTTCAAAACTAAAAATTTATTTTCCCTAAAACAAAGTAACTTCTCCCACTGCTTTTGCCGACAGTTTGGCACCATTGCCCACTTTTACCGTGTAGTCCCCTTCAAAAAGCTCAATGTAGGATCTAAGGCGCTGCAAAGAAAAGCAAACATGATTAGTTTCTCCCAAATCAACTATCCAGGCCGAGGTATCACCTTCTACTAAATATGTTTCAAGAACTAAAAAAATCTAATTTACATTGTTCTTTCTTATGCTTCAGCTCCTCGAGATACTTCTTACGGTTTCTCTTCCAGTGTCTATCTCTATTGCAGTGGAAACACTTTCCTTTGGGTTTCTGGTCGGAGCCATTCTTCTTAGTGGTTTTGTTCTTACCTTTCTTTCCCTTCACTCAATTCTAGTTCTTTCTTTTGTTCTTACAAGATCCAGCTGCAACAACAACATTTGTTTCTCTTCCCTTACCTTTGTTGGTGGATTCGAAGTTTTGCATATCATTTAATAGTTCAGTCAGGTTGGCTTTCCTTTTGTTCATAACATAGTTGTTCGTGAACTATTGAAAGGTAGGGGCAAATGGGAATGTTAGAATTATGAAATCCTAAAAATAACGCTCAAGGATGATTAATTGATAAATAATGTGATTATTTAAATTTAAGTTTAAATTTGAATTTTGAAATACACATGTGAAGGTGTTCAGATATAGTGTGAATCCCTCTGGAATTCAGTTGCTTGCTCTCAAGTTATCCATTGACATATTTGATAAATTGTCCAATTTAAAATTCAAATTAATTTAAGTTTGACTTAAATTGAAAATTGAATTTGAGTCAAAATCGACATGTGGATAAGGGAGAGAGAATTTATTTCAAAATTAAATTTAAGATAATTATCAAGCTTTGTCTTGGAGATAATGATTAGACTTTTTCTGGGTGTTTGACTACTACAACACAATTTTTGTTCTCCCTAGCATAGTGTGGCTGGTTTTCTATAGAGTGTGGGAAGGTAAATTTTCTCAAAAGAAAATTTCATGTCGTGTATGTGTTGGTGCTTATGGAAACCTTGAGTGTTTATTCACTAATCCTGTTTGTTTCAGGTTTGCCCACACACATGTCTTCATAGATTTAATAAATTTATGAGAAAGATTCATGTGTTCTAAACTTGCTCTGAGCGAGGAACTTTTGAGGCCAAAAATTCAAGTTATCATCCTAATCATTCGCTATGTAAATAAATTAATTTAATTAATTTATTCGTGCATAAATTAATATAATCTATAGAGTATTTTAAAGTTTTGTGAAAATTTTTGTCATACACGATCCGCTAAATATAAGCTTCCGCATCTGAAATCATTTCAAAAACTAACACTATTATCTTTAGATTCCTGTTTTTTGCATGTTCTTCTCATTACATGTCATGATCTAAAGATTTAAAATAACAGTCTCAGACTTTCAGTTTATTTATCATATATTAAACTAATATAAATGTAAAGAGTACAATACATAAACAAAATAAATAAATCCTTATTAACAAATAAAATGTCTCAAAAGTATTGTTATTTTTATTTTTAAGAGCATAAACGCTAACCCCCATGCCATATGCATGCTGACACACACGCTGACAGTTCGTTGACTTAGGTTGATCTGCGTTGACCAGTGCTGACCGGCGTGCTGATGCGCGTCTCTTTCTCTAGTGTGTTAAGCACTCTCCATGAGCACTGGTGAGCGCGTTTCAAGCTAGCGTATTACATGCGCCAGCATCAGCACCTCTCTTTTTTAATAACAAACTAGCTATGTACGCGCGCATTTGCGCGCATTGGGTAGTGGTAATTTTATATGTTAAAAAGAGTTAAGACTTTGGATACAATAGAAATATGTTATTTATGTATATTTATACATAAATATATACATAGGACATTGTCATATAAAGGTATTTACAATAAATAGATATATGTACAACATTATTTTATGAAGTTATTTACAATATATACATCTTTTTTTTTTTTTTTTTTTTTTGCTGTTGTAGTTCCTTTGTCTGTTGCTAGCTGCACAATATAAATTTTAAAAGATATTAGTATTAATAATTGGAAAAATTAAAAATAGTAAGATTTAGAGGTGGTTACATTACCTAGTTCGTGGACATTTTTTTGGTTGTTCTATTTCTTTGGATTTAGAGCTGTAATAATAAAGGGTTAAAAAAGTATGTATTTAAAATTGTAGATATTATTTTTGTTAATAAATAATATAAAATAGTAATTATATATTACCTGGTAGCTGATTTTTTTTAAATCTGGTGTGTGCGGATCTATTGATGTTGTTGTTTTTGAGTGGGGGCTAAGCCTATGGATCATTGTTTAAATATGTGTTTAATGTAGGGAATATATTTTATTATATATAATTAATAAATATGAGTAAATATATTTTACCTCCTAATTGATGTTGCTGGGGTTGATATTTGTGGTGGTGCTGTTATTAATTCAGTGTCTTCAAATATTTTTGAGACAATTGCAGTGATTTGCGGTCCTCTTCTTTGAAAATATATTTGGAAGATTTTTGTTTGACCTCTTAGTTGGTTGATGATTGGTGGGATTGTGAATAGATCGGTGAATCATTCATCGATTGTTAATGCCGAGCATGGTTTTTTATTAAGGCTTTGTGATGCTCTGCCAAATATGGTGATATCCATGTTTCTAGTATGGTCTTCAATAGATGCGCTTAGTCTATACCTGCAATTTGTAAGATAATAGATGATTTAGGCTATAAAGTATTTATTTTTACTAATCAAAGTAAATAAATTTTAATTATAGTATATTTATAGTTTTGATTACCATGGCGATGGTGTTGTCTTTATGTGTCCATGGCTATCACACCACCAATTAGTTCCTGCTTGTTTTAGCTGTCGATAGCATCTAGGGCAGGAGTTGTAGTACCAGCCTTGATTTGTTGAGAATTTTGTTATAGTGGCCTTTGTAGTGAATTTAGTGCCCTATATATGTGTAGAAAAGTTTATAGTTAGAATAGTGCAGTTAGATGAGAGAAAATAGATGGGTTATTATGATACTAACCTGGTTATTTTGTTGATCCAATGTCTTTAGTTCATCAATTGTTCTCCTATTTAGTATTTTTTGGTCTTCAATAGATTGTGTTAGTACTGTTGATGCCGTTGGGAAGTCAATTGCTTGAGGCTGTTGAGAGAATCTATATATATATATATATATATATATATAATTAATTATTATGATGAAAAAATTTAGATAAAGTTTATTTTTTCTAAGTTTGGGGATTTGTCTCTTACCTTGTCTTTAATGTTTGTGTTTCTGGTATTTCTACATCAAGGTAGAAGATTGTTGCTGCAGTACTTGATACATATGCATTGCCTTAAACATAGGCAATAAATTGGTTAATATTTTGGTGTATTATATGTAGATATTTTTTATTGTATATGTTATTGTTTTTATAGGTTGTTAAAAAAATACCTAGATATTGTTTCACCAACATTGCTGCAAAAACTGTAACAACTGGTCCTTTCATTGATTTAACGACATTTTCGTCAAATTGATCGGCTTTATGTCCCCATAATGTGACTTGAAGTTGTTCATTTCCGTAAGAAGAAAGAAAGTGTGGAATAACAAATTTAGAATGTAGTCTTAAATAAATAAGAGTTTTTTACTTTTATTAAACATAAATTGTTTTATATGATTATAGTAATGACTATGAAAATTAATTTACCTTATGTTTTGTATCATTATGGTCCGTCGAGATGTTTGTCTGTCGCCGATATTTGTTCGTTCAATTGTTTGTGCTCTTGTGAGAACACCGATGACATCTGTTGGAAAATAAATTGTGGATATTAGAGGTGTTAATTAGTACATTGATTATGTATTTGTTTTTTTTTTATTTTTTGGAAAAAGTAATTTATCTTACCTGTTAGGATTTCAGTCGACTGAATTCTGTGTTGGAGCTGATCGTATTCGACGAAGTAAAATTTTTGGAATGGAATAGGCGGTGCATGTTCTATAACTGGAGCGAATACTGTTGCGCGGGCAAATTGTAGCATCACAATATGTGGCACAACTTTGTATGTTGGTTTGTTCTCAGTGATGAAGAAGTTGCTAATATCATATATGTTGCCTAGTTGAATTTTTTCATGAATAGTATCTGAATCTCATGCTCAAATTGTTCCTTGAATTGCTTCATGTTGTAGATATAAATAGTAGTGATGTTATTAGATTTATAATATTTGGTATTAAATAAAAAGTAACAGAGTATTATATTGGTTAAAAGATATTACCTTTTCGTCAACTAAAACACAATCAAGGCTGATCAAACGTCCAGTGCTTAGATCATTGTTCGTCCATAATCTACAGATTCTGACCCTGATAGTTTCATAAACTTCATTTGGTTTTAGTGCTCGGATTAAGGTCATCATTTTGGCTAACTATTGGCAAAAAAAAGTGTAATTGTTTTAGTGCATAAAAATAAGGATCTTTTTTTTAATTTGTTTTTTATGGATGAATAGTAAGCAATTTTGATTATAAAGAGGGATTATTAGTCTAATATTTAATTTGTTGTAATTTTTGTGTTTTTATGTGGTATTTTATTTATTTATTTGATATTATGTAGAATTTCTTTGTAGACGATATTTTTTTATGTAATTTGGATATTTATTAATTGAATTATGAATTAGTATATGCAATCCTTTTGGAGTTGTAGCTCTTGATAAAGCAACATATAATTGTCCATGAGTAAAAATCTCGCTATCTAGATATAATCCTATTTTATTCAAAGATTGTCCTTGACTTTTATTTATTGTCATTGCATAACAAATTTTAATAGGAAATTGGCGTCTTTTTAGTGTAAATGGCCATTTAGATTCATTTACAATCATTTCTATTCTCAAAATATATATTTTTTCAATATTGATTGAGTTTATAATTTGTCCTTCTATAATTTTATTTGTTAATTGTGTAATAATGAGTCTTGTTCCATTGCATAATCCAATTGATTGATTTAGATTTCGTAATAACATTATAGGTGTTCCTAATTTAAGTTTTAATTCATGTGGTGGTATTCCATTAAAGTTAAGGGTGTGCAAAAATTCTTGAGGATATAAAAGATTGAGTTCGTCTATGTTTTCGGATGAGGATGCAATAGTGTTGTAACTATAATAAGATTTTTCTTGTCCAGGGATTAAGGATAACATGTAGTTATTAATTTCATCAGCTGTTTTATTTTTTGGTGTTATGATTGCTCATTCTTTTAAGTATTCAATATTGTTAAAGTAAGTATTTATGTTATTATATACTAAGGTTGAAATTTTTTTGATTGGATTTAAATGATAATGTACTATGAATTTTTTTGGTATTTTTATCCATGTGGCGTCTTCATTTTCTAAATCTTTTATTCCTTCAGCTGTACCATTACCAACATTTAATATCCATTCCGAGAATGTTGCAATTTCCTTTTTTTCTTGTTCTGTATGGTGTAATTGTTTTAATCTCATGTTTTCTATTAATTTTAAAATTTTGAAATGTGGCCATAAATAAGAGTTATTTATAGTTGCATTTATTATATCTTCCTTTGTTCCTGTGGGAATAACTGGTAAAATTTGTCGGAAGTCACCTCCTAAGACAATTGTCATGCCACCAAATGGCTGTTCATAGTTACTTCTTAAATCTTGAAGTGTTTTATCTAATGCTTCGAAACAATATTTATTAGTCATAGGTGCTTCATCCAATAATATAAGTGTTGTCTTATCAATTAGTTTTGCCAAGTGAGTTCCTTTTTTGATATGACAGGTGGAAAATTTATCTATTGACAATGGTATTCAAAATCTTGAGTGTGCAGTTCTTCCCTTAGGTAATAACAAACGATGCTATTCGGAAGATGCAACAAACTAAAATTATTTCATTATTTGATCTAACTTTTGTAATTATTGCATTCCATAAATATGTTTTTCCAGTTCCGCCATGACCGTAGATGAAAAAGAGATTATTTTTTTCCTCATGCAGTGATTGTAAAATTTGTTCATAAATTAATTGTTGTTCATTATTTAAATTATTTACCAATCTAGTATTTTCCTCTTTTAATTTACATATATCGTAGTTAAGTTCTTCTCTTAAAAGCTTGTTGTTTAAATCATCCATTAATGATCTAGTTGGAAGAGGTAAGTTAAAATGTGTTAAGGATGATGAATTTAAATTTAATAATTTTTCTAGTTCATATAGTACAAAGTTATATAATTCTGTTTCGGGTACTTGAAAATTTGAGTTATTAAATAAAGTTTTAATTCTGTGTAATATATCATTTGTCATGGGTTTCCAATGTTTTTCAAGCAATTTTATTGGGTTATTGTCACGCCCCCCAAATGGGGTGGGTGACGTGGAGCTCGATTAGGGATTAATAAAGCAGATCCCCAACCGGGTCCCACACATAGCTGCATTAAAATATAAGTAAATTACATAATCCAGGAGCCTCTGACACACACAGGGCTCCACCCCACAGGACATACAGTATCGTACATACATGTTCATGTAAATAATAATTATAACAGACATCAACCACAGTCTAGTAAATCCAACTATTAATAAGTTTATAGGATTTCTCAAATTCCTTACATTTGTTCAAGAGGATAACTCAATCCTCACTTGATCCAACAGTAGCGATCTTCAGCTACACCGCACCGCTCCTCGAGTCTCCTGAAAGGGGTTTACATTTAAAACATTGAAACATGAGCGAAAGGCCCAATATGATATAATTTAAAATACTTAAAATAAAAGAGTGCGTAAATGAATAAATGAATAAAATAAGACATTCAGTCCCGATAGAACAGCCGGAACCTCACATCCTTTTTTTCAAAGGAAATATTATAGAAACTAACCGTATTACAGGCTTCAGTAAGTAATTAGTGTAAATTACTTACCTCACCAAGTGCCTCGTCTACCGGACCGGTTTCGAGTTCTGCCCCCGAGGATGCACTCTCCGCATCCTATCTAAGCTTACAGCAATAGACTCTATTACCAGTTCACAAGATCTCTTATCTTAAGAAATCATCCGTTTAACATTATGAAATCGCTCATATCACCCCACGAACTACTCAAGCCGCGGGCCCCATGACTGGACAAGCCATGAGGTTCCATGACTAGACAAGCTATGGATTCCATGGACAAGACAAGCCAAGGATTTCCATAAACTAACAAGCCATGGTTTTTAAAACATTTTTCTTTCGCAAACCAATCCCTTTCTTTAAAACATTTTCAAGGCCAAAACCATTTTTGAAAACAGGCTCACAAAGAAGAGGGATAGAAATCCTACCTCGCACAATCAAACCTGGGACTAGCGTTGCCTTGTCCGGCTTCCGCTTCCTCAAGCCCCTTCAGTCTGAATCCTCAGCTAGCACTCAAAACGGATCTCGAATCATCAATCGGAAGTCAGGAAGCTGAGAAACGAAGCTTCGCCGGAATCCGGCCACCGGCGGCGGAGGCAGCGGCGGCGGTGGCGGCGGCGGAGCTTCCCGAACAAGAATCCCGCGGCGGACTTGGGTCCTACCCTCACAAAATCGATGCTTCTGAATCCAATGGCGATGTAAATTTTACCAAATTCGGCCTCTAACCACTCGGATCGGGATCCTCAATTTTGGCTGAATTTCAAACCTGGAATCTTTGTTTTTCAGCCATGGATCTTCAAAATTGATTAGGGGCTATCATTACCCGTGAGATTCTGAGCATTTTGACACCAAGATCATGAGGATCCAACGGCTAGATCGCCGAAACCATCCTCCCACTTTTCTCACGGCAGCGGCGGCTCATTTTTCGGCAAGGTGGCGGTGGTGACCACGGCTGTTGGCCCAGAACAACTCACCGACTTCCTCTGAAGCTAATGGGCTGGGCGGTGTCGTTCACGGCGGCCGGAGAAGGGAGATTCGACGGCGGCAGCGACGGGAAATCCGACCACCATGGGCGGCGGTGCTCCAGTCAGAATCGAGTTGTGCTGCTGGTACAGTTTTCTTCGTCTCTTCGCTCTAAGTCTATTGGGACCGGAATCACCTCGATCGGACACCGGACGACGAAGATATCACGACCGAAAGTTTGGGTGTTTTTTCGAAACTTTAGCCGGCGAGTGTGGCGGCGTCTGACGAAGTTGCCGGCTGGAAGAAACCAATCCGGACTCAGCTCGATGAGATCTTTCCAACGAGCCGGGAGGTGTCAAAAACAGACGCCGGAATCTCACCGGAAGTGGGTCGGCCGTGCGTGGAGAAAGAGAGAGGAATAGAGAGAAAATGAAGAGAAAGAGGAAGAGAGAGTGTGCACGGGGAAAAAGAAGAAAAACAAAGGAAATGGACAGGTGTCACAAAAATTTAAAAGACAGTCCAGATTAAGCACATTAATAATCTCAATTACCTTAATTAATCTCGATTAATTCTTCAGGGTGTTACAGTTATTTACGTTGCAAAATAATAAAATTATGATAAATAATTGTCGTAGTTGAGTTGCTGTTGACCAAAATGAAGCCTCTAATATAGATTCATCCCATTCTTGATCGTCTCCTAATAAGCCTAGTGCATAGCATGTTGCTTGGTTTGTTGGATATGTTATATTATTAACTGTTCGAAGAGCTTCGTAACTTGTTGCACCTTTTCGATGATTTAATAGTAATTTAAGATAGTATAATTCTCCCAAGCTTGGAGGGATGTGAAAAGTTCGTCCAATTGTATGTCCCATTTGTCTTGGTGACCAATATTTATATTTACTATTCCAAACGTATTTAGTTGGAAATTCTATGTAAGTTAGTTGCCTTGCATTATTATCATGTTTGTTTGTTTCCATCCATTCAGTAAGAGTTGTTTTATGAACACCTGGTTGTCTTATTATGTTATTTAGATGCTGATTTGAATGGAATGTTATATTTTGCATTCTTGGTAAATGTATTGATAATCTTTGTATTGCTGGATTTCTATGATGTATTGAAAATTCAAATAGTCGCCATATTGCTTCATATGGTGTTATGTATCTACAATTAATATAATTTTTTATTTCATCTATTTCTTGATAATTGATTTCTCCAGTTGTTTCCATATGTATATTATCTTCTATGACTGCTCTTATTCTATCTGGCCCCGTTGTTAAATACTTAAATAAATATTTTATAAGCATAGATTGTGAACAAATTTCTACATTGATATGAGCATGAAATTTTAGGCATAAAGTTTTATTGTGGGGAACTACATATCTATTATCTAGTTTAATATGTTCCTTTTCTACATAGGAGGATGTGTTTCTTCGTTTGTAGTTAACAAATCCATTTTCATCAATTGTTGTTTCAGTGTTGAATTTTTTAGGAAATTTTTTGGAACATTCTGAATTTTTCATGCATGGAGAATTTGGCTTAGCTATACCACATGGTCCATGCATCATAAGTTCTACTATAATATTGTATTCTAGTGGGTTATTATGGGGATCAGGTATTTCTGCATAAATAAATTTGTCTATTTGTGATGGCTCGTGTAGTTTGTCATCGGGATGGAGCCAAAAGAGGAAATGTGAATGTGGTAGTCCTCGTTTTTGAAACTCTATAACATATAAATCTGCAACATTTAAAACTATTTTATTATTATTATTTTGTAATGATGGAAAAAAGAAGCATTTTTTTGTTATCAAGAAACTAAAAAAAGTGAAGGAAAAAGAATCTGACCTGCTATAATCACTCCAAATATTTTTTCATTTTTAATGGTAGATAATAAATTATCTAATTTCATTTTAAAAATTCTGGTGATAATATCTGATCTATCTTCAGGTTTTTGTCCAGGTATTTTTGCTAGGGCTCTACTAATTTCATGTCATTTTGAATTACATGTTAATGTTATAAATAAATCTGGATTTCCATAATGTCTGCAAATTGCCATTGCATCTTGATAGTTTTGGATCATATATCTAGGGCTTCCAGTATGGCTTGAAGGAAGGATAATTCTTTTTCCTATTGATTGTGCATTTGTATCTCCTCTTGTGATTGCTTCTTGAATACCTTGATAAATCTCGGATCGTAAATTTTTTTGATTTTTGCGAATATAATCTAATCGATTTTCTTCTACAGAAGCATATGAATCAACTACATATTGTTGAAATAATTTGCCTGCTCGAAAAAGTGTATTGCCTTGGGTTTTACGTTCTTGTAGTTGATGGCAGTAGAATTCTCGCATAGAATTCTTTTTCTTACATGTTTATTACTTAAGTTATTTATATTATATTTTAAATTTGTTGTGTAACCATCTTCTCCATATGGAAATAATAAAGGATATTGAAGGGCCATATAACATGGGTGCAATTTTGTAATTCTTTGTAAAGTATCTGCTTTATCTTGAATAATAATGTCTCTTCTTTGTCCATATTCACCAATATCTCCAACTATTAAGCCAGCTATGTCATTTGATATAGGTAGGTCATATTGGTTACTATCTATATTTCTTTGGCTTATAAGTTTTAGTTTCATAGATGGTATTTCGTCTTCTTGATATCTGTCTCTTATCGTTCAAAAAATTTTGACTATTTTATTTGTTTTATCGAGCATTCTGATTAGGTTTTCAACTATAGATTGTACAATGTTTTTGGATTCGTTATTAAATAAAAGTGATGCCATCCGATTTTGGACTTCATTTTCTGTGTCGTATATATAGAGTTGTGCAAATTTTGGAGGATTATTATTAACTGGTAATAGAGAGCCTATAAGATGATGTACTTGTCAACTTATTTTAAAAATATTTGGGCCATTTGTGTTTTGTGTACTTGTGTCTATATTGGCTCCAAATGATGTAAAAGCAAACATAGAGTTATATGTTCAAATATTTTTTCAGAAATGTGTGCTTATTAATCTGCCATGGTAATCAAGAAGTGTATCAAGTGTTTGAGGGGTCTTTTTAATTAAGGGTAAAGTTATTTTTCCATCTTTGCAGCAAAGATTATATTTAGGAATAGCACTGCCACTAATTCTTTCGTTTAGCCAAAAGAGTGCGCCGCAATGTTGACAAATGTAGGAACAGTCTCCGAGATCGATATAGACATTAGTAATGCCTATAAAGGATGTTGACAATAAATAAATAAATAAATTAGTATTATCATTGTATCAAATGGTTTTGTTAAGTTTTGGGAAAAAATAATTGGAATGGATGAGAGAATTACGTTGTCTATCACAATTTCCCGATGATAGTGGCATGAATGATTCAAGAATCTTTTCTTGACACTGTGTAGGTTGTAGCGTTGTATTAACGTTGGTTCCTATAAAAGATGTTGACAATACATAAAAGATTATTGTTGCTATTGTGTCAAATGTTTTTTTAATTTTTGAGAAAAAATAGTTGGAATGGATGAGGGAATTACGTTTTCTATCACAATTTGCCGATGATGATGGCACGAATGATTCAAGAATGTCCTCTTGAGACTGTGTAACTTGTGGTGTTGTATAAATGTTGGACTGTGAAGCCCTTGCCCGCAGAGGTGTAGTAATTTGATTTATTTCATTTGAGCGTTGTTCATTTACATTGCCAAAATTTTGATTCATTTGACAGATGATACGGCGCGCACGTTTGTTTGATTTTGAAATTTTTTCTTGAACTTTTCTCTTATCCATTTGTTTCTGGGATAGAAAACTACTTTTGTTAAAAAAACAATGAAATATGTATTTATGTAAAGAATTTGTATAATTAATTTTGTTATGATTAAATCAATTGTTGGAAATTAAGGAATTAATTTTTTATCATGATTGTTATGATGTTTTATAATTTTAGCTATGATTTATTAAGAGGAAAATAATGTAGTGATATTGATAATATTAAAATGATTTTGTTGACAATGGTAATTTTATGAGTATTAATTTCAATTATGAGGAAAATAAATTAATGTAGAAAAAGTTATTTGTTGATGGAATTGATAAGTAGATTGGATATAAAGAAATAAATTTATATTTACATTTCTATCTTGTTCGGATTAATGAGATAGTGTAAATCAATTATGGGGAAAGTAAATTAATAGAGGAGGAGTAATTTATTGATGGAATTGATAAATAAATTACATATAAAGAAATAAATTAATATTTACATTTGTAGCTTGTCGAAATGAATGAGATGGCATAAACAAATCTAGAAAGAGGAAATAATGAGATTACAACATTGAGTACTATAAACATATCTAGAAAAATAGAAAATAATAAGATGACAACATTGACTATTATTTAATAGACAACAAATGAACCAAATATTGATGCTAAATAAGGTAAGTTTGTGGATAAGTAATAAATAAATAGATGAATGAGTGATTGAGTGTCTTCAGCTTCTTCTATTACAGATGAGGGAAGAAACTAAGTTATGTTGTGACAAACGTTTGTGAGATAGGATTTGAGAGGAAAATAAAAGATTAAAAAAATGCTATGGTAATAACAAATAAGTAATTAAATTATGAATAGGAAGATAAATATGGGAAAGCTTTTGCATATTGTAATTGTGGTTTAGATATATGATATATTTACACAGATAGAGAATAATGAGTTTAGAACATCGAATGCCATTTCATGGACAACAAAGTAGTCAAATATTAATGCCAAATAAGCTAAATTTGTGGGTAAACAATAGATAAATAAATGATTGTATATAAGTAATTTGTTGTCTTTAGTTTGTTCGGTTCCAGGTAAGGAAAAAGATTAAATATTGCTATAACAAATGGTAATGATATAGGATTTGGGAAAGGAAAAAAGATTAGGAAATTACCAAGACAATAACAAATGAGTAATCAGATTATCAATAGGAAAGAATAGTTATGGATAAATGTATAGGAAAACCTTGGTATATTGTAATTGTGGCTCAGATATGTAATAGTAATTTGAATAATATGTAGTGAGTAAGTTGGTTATAATCAAACGTAAAAGGAGGAGAATGTGGAAATAGATATATGATATATTTACAGAGATAGAGAATAATGAGTTTAGAACATCGAATGCTATTCCATGGACAACAAAGTAATCAAATATTAATGCCAAATAAGCTAAATTTGTGGGTAAACAATAAATAAATAAATAAATGTATATGAGTAATTTGTTATCTTTAGTTTCTTCGGTTCCAGGTGAGGAAAAAAATTAAATGCTGCTATAACAAATGGTAATGACATAAGATTTGGGAAAAGAAAAAAGATTAAGAAATTGCCAAAACAATAACAAATGAGTAATCAAGTCATGAATAGGAAAAAACAGTTATGAATAAATATATGAGAAAAATGTGATATATTGTAATTGTGACTCAGATATATAATAGTAATTTGAATAATATGTAGTGAGTAAGTTTGTTATAATTAAACGCAAAAGTAGGAAAATGTGGAAAGACAACATAGTATACAATGTAATGAGTAAAGGCGTAGGATGATATAAAGAATTGAAGATGCTTGAAGTTAGGGCAAAATATGAGATGTTTAAAAGGGATGCGGTCAGGAGTAGAAAGTAAGGAAAGTAGTTGAAGTCAAGTGTGAAGTTATTCAAAATATTAATTGATTATATGATAACAGGGAGAAAAAAGAATATGTAAAATTTAAGGCTATTCAAAGGTGAAAGGTTATAAAATAGATCAAGATGATTAAAGTGAGCAAATGGGAATAAGGGAATATAATATTAGGGAAAAGTGGGCATTGTCAGAACATAAGAAAGTAAAGAAATTTGAAAACGTATATAGAACAGAGGGGAAGGAAATGCTAGGGAAAAAAGAATAGGGGGTAAAAAAGGGGCAATAAATTGTATAGGTAAAACTAAGAAAATGGGATAGATTTTAAAAAAATAATAATAATAAAAGAGGAATATATTGAGATGACAAGAAGAGAAGGGAGATGGAATGAGGGGGAAAAAGTATATAATGATAAGAGTAATTTTTATGTAGATTATATAATATTGAAAATATAAAAAAAATAATTGTAATCATCATTGCCACATAAAAGAGGAGTGGAGAAGGGTATAGAAAAAGTGATATAGCAGTGAAATTAATCTATGAGATTTAAACTAACGTATTAAGTTCTGGGACAGAGACAAAATGAGATAAAATAATGGTATCAATATATGAGAAATAGATAAACTAAGTTGCTATATTGGGGAATGGAACAAAGAATAAAAAGGGACAGTAAATAAGTTGTATAGAAGAAGAAAAAGAGCATAAAATTAGTAGTTCGTTATCATAGTCATATGAAATTTGTTATATTTACATGGTTGTGTTTAAATATTGAAGCAATAAATCTTAGTGATTAATAGATTTGAAATTCATCTCTAATTAAGCGACTTATTATTTGATTTTTATTTTTTTGTTCCATCACATAACTAAATATAATGTTCTAATTATTATCTTTTTCAAATTTAAACATGGCTGAGGCTTTATTGTTATACAATAGGTAACTATATATAGTTCGAAAATATTTTCTTAAGTATCGGCATGGTCTTCAATTTATTTGTTTTGTTCAAATAGTGTTCCAAACAATTTGTAGTGATAGTTGAGTGAGAAGAGACTAATAAGCTAGGTTCAATGTATGGGATTAGCATTCTAAAGCCAGCATATTGTAGATAAATAATTAGTATTAGAAACAACTTTAATCTAAGCAATTGATGTATGTAGTATAAGCAAACAAAATTAGGAAGTGATAGGGGAGACTATTAACAATACCTCAAACCGTGTAAATCCTCTCTGTGGATATGAGTGGGAATCGATAATATAAAAGTGATAGGATAATTGAATAATAAAGCCATCATATTGTAGATAAGTAATTAGTATTAGAAACAACTTTAATCTAAGCAATTGATGTATGTAGTATAAGCAAACAAAATTAGGAAGTGATAGGGGAGGTTATTAACAATACCTCAAACCGTGTAAATCCCCTTTGTGGATATGAGCGGGAACCAATGATATGGAGGTGATAGGAAGATTGAACAAACAGGGCCAAACCTAGGAAAAAAGAAGTGTCCAAGTAAATGAATAAGTGGATAGAGGAAAAAGAACCAAAAAAAGTAGTGGATGCAGGTACAATAATGTCTTTAGATATTAATTACAGTTTAGGTATAGTACGTTCCCAGCAATGTATGATAAATACATTCTAATAAGTTGCTAAGGACAAGTCCACAAAGAGGGAAGATATCATATTGATTGTACAGATTCTAGGACACATGCGAGACAAAATAAAAAAATGAATTAACACATGAACTTGTCCATTGGCTACCGGGTGAATTGAAAGAGAGGTGGAAAATAATAATACCAATAGAGTAATAAGGACTGTAGTTTATGCTAAGAAAAAGCGAAGGAAGCGGTTGAGAGATGTGGACTAAGGAGAAAAAAAAACAATGTAATAGGAAGATGATGAAGAATATTATGAAAGGACAAAAATAAGATAAGAGAATATAAGTAAAGATAGGAATATATATATATATATATATGGGAACATGCAGATACATGTAAGTAAGAAATAAATAAGAAAGTTATAGAAGAAACACGTGGATATGATACACTAAGTAAATACAAAGGAAGGATAAAAAAATAAGGATACAAAATCAAAAATTAAAAAGGGGTAGCAAATAGAAGACAAACCGCAGACATTAATAGGCCTACAACAAACCAATGCATTCAATATCAACAGCATAAATGATAAGAAGGGTCAGAAGTACCTGAAATGCTACAAATGCTGTATTGAGTCTGAAATATTAGTCAACCAAAAGTCACCGAAGGATAGTAAATGATTGAAAGTGAAGGAAGGAAATAAAAACAGGGGATGGAGGGGAATGAAATAGGAGAATGTGTGATAAATTATGTGCAGACACATTCTTAAATAGGGAAAAAGAGAACTAATAAGCAGCTGATGAGAAAATGCCACGTAAGGACCCAAAGTCGGTGAGGTAAAAACCAGAAGTTTCCAGATCCAATAATAAAAAATGATACATTAATGGCAATGTAGAAAAGAATTAAGATACGTATATAAAATATATACATAATAATTACTCACATTTGTTGGGTAAAATGTTTAAATGTTTTAGAAAATAGAAGAAATCAGAGATTCATTAAATGTTTCTGCAGTAGGGTGAGCATAAGTATAGAAAATAGGTAAGACACGTATTTAAAATGCAAGTATAACGATTACCCACATTGCTTAAATTCTTTACACGTTTCAGAAGAAAAAAAAAAACTAAGGATTCATTAAATACTATTGCAGCAAAATGAGCCTGAGTCCTCAATGTGGCAAGACAAGTCAGCATCATAGAGTTTAAAATATAAATATAACAATTACCTACATTGGCTATATTCTTTACACGTTCAGGAAAGAAAGCCAAAAAAAAAAAGATAAAATTAATGGTTCATTAAATACCTCTGTAGCAAAGCGTACATAAGTCCTCAATGTCGCAAGACATGTCAGCACCATAAAGTTCACAGATCATCACCTTAATAAATGCAGCAAACAAAATGAAGATTAACCGAAAACAATTTAGAACAACGCATATAGGAAGTCTTTTGAAAACAAAAAGACCAATGAGGGAGAATAATAAACACCTGTAAAGGAATTTCTCACGGATTGTACGTCCCAGTTAATTAAAAATTGGTTTTAGGCTTAAGAAACACAGAAGCAATCCAAACAGACGAAGCAGAAAAAGAAATAGCAAAGAGAATAATGTAACTAAACAATAAAAGTAGACGAAAAAAAAGAGGAGAAAGAAGGGCCGAACATCTAGTTACTCAAAAATGGATAAAAAGCTAGACCAAAACCGTGAATGAGGCGAGCGTAGAACCGGCCCAGGAAAATCAAAGAGACCTGCGCCAAAACCCAAATCAAAGTTTAATAAGCATTGAAAAAAATCAGAACAAATGAGAAGCAACCAAGCAACAAATAAAAATAGCACAACAATTTCGAAAAACACAAAAGAAAGCCAAATAGGTGGAGCACAAAAACAAATAATGAACAGAATAATGTAAATATAAACCCTAAAACTAGAGGATAAAAACGAAAAAAAAAAAGAGAAAAAATAGACCAAACGTATTGCTGCTGAAGAATAAATAAAAATGCAAACCAAAACCACGAATGAAGCAAGCGTAGAAGTAATCTAGGAGAACCAAAGAGGCCTGCACCAAAACCCAATTCCAACCTCAGTTAGTATTAAAAAAAAAAAGGCACAAAACCAAGCCACAAACAAAAATGGCAAAACGATGTCAAAGGAAGAAGGGATAAAATACCAAAATTTCCCCCAAAATCAAAGGAACAGGACAAGAACAAAAAATGACTAAATATGTAATGAGCCAAACTCAAACAAAAATTGAACCCAAAACCATAAATCAGGCAAGCATAGAGGCAACCGAGCAAAACCCAACAGGATCACGCCAACACCTTGTAACACCCTGAAGAATTAATTGAGATTAATTAAGGTAATTAAGATTATTAGTGTGCCTAATCTGATTTAATTAATTGAGGTTAAATAATTCCAAGGTATTTAAATTTTTCACAATAATTTATTTTAATCCAGAAGTGTGTATGGGCGCATTTCTGGACTATTTTAGTGCACATGTCATTTCCTTTTTATTTTTCTTTTCCTTTTTCTTTTTCTTTTCCTTTCCTTCCTTTTCTTTTTCTCTCTCCCGTGCGTTTCTCTTTCTCTCTCTTTCACTCGCACTCCTGCACCTCTCTCTCTCTCTCTCTCTCTCTCTCTCTCTCTCTCTCTCTCTCTCTCTCTCTCTCATTTTTGTCTCAAATCAAAACTGGATTCGAACCAAGAGTGATTTCAAAGAGTTTTCAACATCAAGAGAAGGATTCAAGGTAAGATTACTGAAAGAACCTCTCTTGAACTTCAAATTTTTTGGATTTAAAACTTACCTTTGGTTCAAAACGGATTTTGATGGATTCTGAGTGAAACTAGGATAGAAATTGGAGATCTTGGGTTCTTTGGACTTGTTTTAGGACCTAGAACCCGGATCTACTGGTTGTCCCTTGAGATTTTGTGAATTGGGACTAGATTTGCAGGTTTTTGGACTGATTTCCGTGAGTTTTCGCGAACTGGAGATCTCCACCGGTCGACCGGACTGGTCGACCGGATGCACACCACCAGCCGATCGGTGGTGATGCACTCCTCTGTCTCCGGTCGACCGGTGTACACGGGGTTTGACCTTGTTTGACCTGAAATTGCTGTTTTGACCCCTGTTTTCGGGGAGAACCAAATTAGTTTCATTTGGGGACTTGGGATGAAAGGATTAGCATCTTTAATCCCTGAGTTGATATTCAAAACCCTTGGAATGAAATTTTAAACATGAAAATTGATTAGGGCACACTAATTGGAAAATCTTAGTATATGATTGAGATTGGATTACTTTAGGAATGAGAATTGATCCTAAAGTGTTATCTTGTATCAATGATCGCTGAGGATTTAGACTGAAGGGGCTTAAGGAAGCGGAAGCCGGAAAAGGCAACGCTAGTCCCAGGTTTGATTGTGCGAGGTAGGATTTCTATCCCTCTTCTTTGTGAGCCTGTTTTCAAAAAGGATTTTGGCCTTGAAAATGTTTTAAAGAAAGGGATTGGTTTGCGAAAGAAAAATGTTTTAAAAACCATGGCTTGTTAGTTTATGGAAATCCTTGGCTTGTCCTGTCCATGGAATCCATAGCTTGTCTAGTCATGGAACCTCATGGCTTGTCCAGTCATGGGGCCCGCGGCTTGAGTAGTTCGTGGGGTCTTATGAACGATTTCATAATGTTAAACGAATGATTTCTTAAGATAAGAGATCTTGTGAACTGGTAATAGAGTCTATTGTCAGAAGCCTAGATAGGATGCGGAGAGTGCATCCTCGGGGCGTAACCCGAAACCGGGTCCGGTAGGCGAGGCGCTTGGTGAGGTGAGTAATTTGTACTAATTACTCATTTCAAGCCCTATGTCTGATTAGTTTCGTTATATTTCCTTTGAGAAAAAGGATGTGAGGTTCCTACATTGCAGCGGGTTGAATGTCTTATTTATTTTATTTACGCACTTATTTATTTATTCGTTTATTTAAATTATTTCAAATTATATCCTACTGGGCCTTTCGCTCATGTTTCAATGTTTTAAATGTAAACCCCTCCCAGGAGACTCTAGGAGCGGTGCGGTGTAGCTGAGGATCGCTACTGTTGGATCAAGTGAGGATTGAGTTATCCTCTTGAACAAATGTAAGGAATTGAGAAAAGTTATGTGAGTTTATTTAATATTTGGATTTACTAGACTGTGGATGATGTTTGTTGTAATTGATTATTTACATGAACATGTATGTACGATACTGTATGTCCTGTGGGGTGGAGCCCTGTGTGTCAGAGGCTCCTGGATTATGTAATTTATTTATATTTTAATGCAGCTAAGTGTGGGACCCGGTTGGGGGATCTGCTTTATTAATCCCTAATCGAGCTTCACGTCACCCACCCCGGTTGGGGGACGTGACACACCTTCATGAATCAAAGACCGATCTAGCAAAATCAAAGCTGAAAATTGCACTGAAACCGGGGGAAAAAAAAAAGAGAAGCCCAAACAAGACAGAGAAAGCAATGATAAAATCCCAAGGCTTCCCCCAAAATCAGAGGAAAAAGGCAAAGAAAATCAAACCGCAAGCTGAGGACAGTGAGGGAAAGAAAATCGAAGGGGCACAGAAGCTACCGAGGAAAGTCCAACAGGACTGGGCCAATACCCGCATGAATCAAACAGCGATCCAGCAAAATCACAGTAAAAAATTCTACCAAAACCGCAATCAAGAATGCCCTAGGAGGACGGAGAAGGCAGCGATAAAATCCCAAAGCTTCACCCACAAACCACCAGTGAAAAAGGGCAAGGAAAAGAAGATCAAAGGAGCAAAAAATGATCCAAGGAAGGATCTACAGCAGCCACCGAAAAAGCGCAAGAGAACACTTAGGGCCACACCAACCGGGAAAAGACTAAACACAGAGGCCAAGAGATTGAAAAGGGACAAGAGAGAGATGGTCGAGAAAGGAAAGAAGACTTAGGGCTACACCAACCGGGAAAAGACCAAACAACCCCTATCAGAGTAAAGGAAAATGAAGGAGAAAAGGGCAAAATCATCACTTCACTGTAGCAGAAATAGTGAATTTGGTCTGCGTGAACAGTACCCCCGAGCTCTCCTTTAGTATATTTATAATATGTACAGGAGGTTGTTTTTCAACCTCCAGTCGGGTCCCATAACCCGTTTTGCAACCTATTTCAAACCTGAAAATACAAATGGCCATAACTTTCTCTCCGTAACTCCGATTTTGATGATTCAAAAGTTGTTTTTCTCTAAATTTCATTCTCTTTCAGATTTTGGGATTATTTTTACTCAACAAACCTGAAAAATCAGACCCTTAACAAACTCATATATGATCACTTTTCAAGTTTCAAACGATGATAAATCGGTTAAATTACCACCCAAAATCTAAAAAAAATCATTACACAAAGCATATATTTTGGCCTCTTTCATTTTTCATATTTGAGTTGAGATGTGACATTTTCTGATAGCTTTTCACTGCAGCCAAAAAGTTAGATGTGACATTTATTGAGAGTTTTTACTATAAAAATCTAAAACTGAAAACTTAAATCGGTAAAATGAACGATACCTTTATGTTTGAAACCTCAATATCATATCATTTTAGCAAAAAAATAAAATTAGGATTTTGGGTTTGAAACCCAAACAAATTTGTGGTTTTTTTTAATAATCCAAAAATATGAGTAAAATGGGGCCAAAACGTACAACATATATTAAAACAAAATCATTATACTCAACATAACATAAAATTTAAGCAAAATCAGAAAGAGATTCAAAAGCTGAATATTCAATGCCCATGAAGAACAACAAGTCATTGACATACCTTTTTTTTTTTTTTTTTTTAGAATAATCATTGACAGTCTTAATACTTACATAGGAGGCTCAGATACCAATTATTTGTTGAAAATAATCAATCCAATTTAGTGTCAAAGACATATAAAAAACAATAAGTTCGTGAGTTATTTGTTAGAAGCGTTACGTGGCCGTAGAGCTGTCGAAATCTCACTGTAGAACAAACTTGAGAGTAATGAACACTTTACTCCAATAGCCTCTCTCCATACACATGCTCAAGTCACACCACACCATTCACTTAGCACCCTCACACACATATATATGCACATCACCCCTTAAACCATACGAGCTCAAATTATAATGAGCTTATTAGGTTTAACAATTTGTGCTAGATAGATTCTTTAACCTAATAGGCGAACCAAAATATTTATGAGAGATAGAGTCCATGTGCCTCAAACAAGTTAATAAAACGAGTGTTCATCCCATTATGAACCGAGATTTAATATATATGCGTTAACAAAATTATATTAACACAATTGTCTATATCATGCTTTAATTTATAATAATGAATTATTATGATTATGGAAGTCCACGTAAACATATTTTTCAACATTTATTTTTAATTTAACAATCTCATTACGATATAGATAATGTCATGATTAATAAGTATGGAAAAAAAAGTATTTATAATTTTCTTCTATTTGTCTTAATATTTTCATAAACATAATGAATACGAGTATCATGGTAAAAATTTCAAACAAAATAAGGACGTGAAAGGAAAAAAAATAAAATGGAATTGGCAGTAAAAATTTCAATTAAATCCCCATTGGGTGAACAAAATAATGTTATAAACGCAATTATAAAATAAATAAAAATAACATCTCAAAAACTAACGTGCGCTTTCATTATTTTAATGATGGTGACTTTAATCAAAATGAATGACTAGAATATTTGAGAGAATTAAAAAAAAAAAAAAAAAAAAAAAAAACAAAACAAAAAAAAAAAAAAAAAAAAAAACAAAATAAATAAGAATTTCCTCATAAATCTGAACAAAACAACCAAAATTAAGAAAATATAAAAAAAGAATAAAAAAATCAACACAAAAAGAAACACAAAGGAAATCAATGAAAACGGAAGGATGCCAAAAAGTAGACAATTTGAACTTGACCCAAACAATAAAAAAGATATCATAATAACATACTTAAAAGCCGTATATGGCTTTTGCGTTTCGTCCTCGGACGAAACGTTTCTTTTTCTAAGAGGAAGGGAACGAAATTTTTGTTCCGTTCTTTTTTTTTTTTCCGGCCATTCTCTCCCCACCCTCACTAACTCAACTCCCTCTCTCTCTCGCTCACTTTGCGTGCAGGCCTTTTCTTTTCTTTCCTGCTGTTTCTCTCACTCTCTCTCTCTTTCTACTCTATTGGGTTTCGTACACTACACTTGATGCAGTGCACTTATAGCTTTTTTTTTTTCCGTTTCTAAATTCTTTTTTTTTTTTTTTTTTTTTTTGGCTTTCTCTTCTTTTTTTTGTTTTCTTTACTTGTCTACTTTTTTTTGTCCTCTTATTTTAGTTTATTAGTCTCTCATTTTTAATTAAGTTTTTGGGATATTTTAAAAATTTATAAATTATTTTAATTTTTTAATTTTTACTCTAAAAATTTTGAAAAATACATTTAATTTTATTGTATTTTCTTTTAATTTTTTTTCTTTTTTTCTTTCTTTTCTATTTTTTTTTCTTTTCCCCTTCCCTTCCCGTGGCTGCCAGACCAGCCCCACTCTCTTTATTTATTTCTTTCTTTCTTTCTTTCTTTCTTTTTCCTCTTTCTTCTTCCACGGCAACTCCCTCTCTCTCTTTCTTCCTTCACCGCCGGCCACCACTCCCCTTGCTCCAGCCGACCACCTCTCTCTCTTCCAGTCTCTCTCTCCCTTGCTCTCTCTCTAGGTTTCTCTCTCTCTCTCTCTCTTGGAGTTCCCTGCCAAAACAGAGAAGGAAAAAAAAAAAACGAAAATAAGAGAAACCGAGGAAAACGAAGCTCCATTAACTAATTTGAGGTAAAACCCCTTAACGTCCACTTTTGATTCCACTTTTAAGCTTGAGAAAGTTTGGTTTTTGTTAGATTTGAATAATTTTAAGTTAGGGTTTGGATTTAAAAAATTGTTATTAGAATTGAATAAAATTTGAGGATTTTCAGTTATTAGACTCGTTTAATTAATTGGAAACTGATTTTGATGAATTCTGGATAATTTATTTTGAAATTGAACTTAAATTGCATGTTTGACATTTTTTCTATTTATGTCGGCATGCTGTCGAAATTTCTTTAAAAACTTGTTTTTAAACTAAAATTAAATAGGAAACTAAACCCATGGATTAGATTTCAATCTTTAAAGAACCTTTAAACTGAATTATAAAATCATTTGTGAAACTTGAATTTGAGTCAAGGCACATTAATAGAAAACAATTAAACACGATTGAGCTCAATTCGTTTTAAGAATGAGAAATGTATCCTAATACACTGCTTTTGTCATAAAGCTAGTGGAGAAGATCAAGTATTAAAGCTTTAAGGCAAACGGAGCTAGGGTTACATGAAGATAGCCATAGGTTGACATCCAAAAAGATAGGATATTCTTGTCTATATCCTTGTTAGCCTCACTTTAAATGATTATGGCCCCTGAAAATGTTTTAGAACCAAACATATTTAAAGAAAATAATTTTAAAGAAATAACATGAATAATGCTATTAAGTTTTCCAATGATTTTAGAAATTAGATTTTAAAGAGTATTATTTCTTAAAATGAGATATTCTAAGGAATGATATACTGCATGATGGCTACAGAGATCGGGATATGGGAATCATATCCTTGGGGGCAGGTCCCGAAACCCGTACAGAACCACTTCTTGCCCAGCAGTGATATGGCTTTGCACTTTTGACTAGACAGACATTTTACCACTTCTTGCTCAGTGGTGTTATGCTCTGCACATTTTCATTATACAGATATTTTACCACTATTATGCGAGTATTTTCTTTTTTAAAAGGATGATCGGTTCCGGATGTATGTCTTAGGACCGTGAGTACTTTTATTTCTAATACTTTAAAAAAAAATTATATCCTACGGGGCCTTCCGCTCACTTTCATTATGTTTTCAATGTTTTAAACCCCTCCTCCAGAGTTAGTGGTTTAGATTTACAGCGTGACAAGTAGATGCCAATGGATTGAAGGTGCGAGATTCGAAGCAGTACCTTTGTTTCGGATTTACAATTTTAAATTCTGAGATGTATTGTATTTCTATATGTAAACTGTATTAGTCGATATTGTCCCCGAGTTGTACTATTTTCCTTGAACTTTATGGATTGTTTTAAATATTATTTGTGAAAGAAAGTCTCCGGAGCAAATTATATTGATATTTATGTATTTATTTTTGTGATTTTATTAAACAGTCCAGTTTAATTAAGTTACATTTTGAATTAAACCCCAATAATCACGGCCTTATTCTCGGGGTCGTGACAATTATCCTTAAATATTATCCTCTCGCATATAATACTTATACACAATATTTAAGGTCATATACAAAATCATGGAACTGTCGATGATATTCATAAAATATTCATTAATATATGCACAAAAAATCATGAATAAACTTTTTTTATTAAATAAATAATAAATATCCTATTACATCTCATGCTTCTAGGAATCCCAACAATCGTTCGCTAGGTAAATAAATAAATTTAATTAATTTATTCGTGCAGAAATTAATGTAATTTATAGAATATCTCAAAATTTTATAAAAATTTTTGTTATACAAGATCTGCTTCATACACACTTCCGCATTGGAAATCATTTCAGAAACCAACATGTTAGCTCACAAGCATACGGTGTCAAGTTTTAATAGTATAGGGTGAGTAAGTATGGTCTCCACAGGAATTGAGTATTAAATTACCACTAAGTACCGCAATTATCGTAACTTGACTTTATCTAGGCAACCAAACTAAATGAAATTAAAATAGAACTAGAACAAATATAAATACGAAAATAAAATAAAATATGAAAACTTTTATACACAAATGTATTAGGGACTTGACTTCTCCTTATCATTTCTATGTTCATCCTATTAAGTCATTGCTAGCTAATTCCACTCAATTCATTAATCAAGACACCAAATCTAACCTCGTTATCTCTCACGAGCATCAAACGAAGTCATATGAATGAATCCCCTAATTAATATTCCTATCTAACTCATTTACTCTAACCCTCATTAAGTTTACCCCTTAAATTGGAAATCAAATGTTGATAAACTCCCAGCCTCACAATAACTGAAATCCTAATTGATAATTATGGACTTGATCACCTCCCGATCTCACTATATCCTAGACTCTCAATGAGATTATCTAAGTGTCAATTTCCTTCCGGACTCACAACAACCTAGACCATAGATGTGTTTGTGCTTGCTTTTGAAACTCCAAAAAGCACTTTACCCAACAAATGATGCAACTATAGTTTTTGGTAAAGGTGAACAAAAGCACTTTGCACATAAATCAATGCACTTTTTGCTTATGCTTTTACTTTAAGTAAAAATAGTGCTTCTATTAATAGCACTAATTAGTGCATGAAAATGCACCCTAAATACTGCTTTTGATTTATATAATATTAAAATATTTAAGCTTTAATTAGACAATTATATTATTTTTATTCATAATATTTTTAATTGGAATTTGTCTAGTTTTTGCTTAATTATTTACTGATGAAAGCAGTGTAAAAAGTTACACAAGAAGAAGCCATGAAAGCCATATTTTTAAGCCTTTCAGCTGAGCTACACGAGCCAGAGGGAGAGCCGCGTCAGCCGAGCCGAGCCGAGCCACCTTCTTTTCCCTCTGCGTGGGCCCCAACCCTTCCTCTCTTCCCGACTCTTCCTCGCGCGCGTCACCAGCACGCCTCCTCTCAGCGCGCGCGTTCCTTCCACGCAGCTTCAGCGCGCGTCCAACTCCTCTGCATTGTGGGTCCCGCGTCTACAGCGTCAACCGGCCTTCTTTCCAAGTGTGACAGCTATCTCAGTGGACCCCAACTCTCCTGCTCCATGCCAGTACACTCCACCACTCCAAGAGCGACACGTGGCGAGTTATTCCTTTCATCCAATTGTAATTCGACACGTGTCCCATGCTGAATCCAAATTTCTCCTTCCAAATCCGAGTAAATTGGCCGGATTTCTTCCCCAAATTTCATATATGATTTCTCCATATTTATGTGTAATTTTATTTTGTTTCCTTTTCTTTTGTAATTTTCTAGTTTTACAATTTATTTCCTTATTTGACAGGCAACCTCTGAACACTATAAATAGAGGGGTTGGCCTAAGGTTTTAGGGAGCTTTGAATATTCAGTTTTCTATCGTCTTGCCGTCAATCTCATATTTTCTCTCTAGAACTTGTGAGAATATTTTGCAAGATAGGCTAGAGTTTTCTTGGTAAGGTTAGAGATGAACTTCTATTGAGTGACCCAATTCGGGTTTTGATTCCTTATGCTGTAAAGTTCAACATCTAAATGAATTAAATCTCATCTATTTTTCTATTACTTTTTAAAATATTGTGTGCCAATTTTTATATAAGTTCAGTCACGCTTTTCTTATGTAATTCTATCATGCAATGTTTTGTTATTCAAATTATTTTGCAAATTGTCTTTTACTGCAATATTGTCATATTGATATATTGTCGATTTTAGATAACTTGTAATAATAATATTTCTGGAGTCAACATATAGATTTAATTTATTCGGTTATTTAATACTGTGAATTAAAACTTGGATTGGTGAATGAAACATTAGGAATTCTCAACACCTTATCATTTTTATTATTAAATTTCTTCAACACAAATCTTTTCTCCTTTTTACTTTATTTGCAAAAAAAAATCTCAAAAACTCTCATTTTTCTTTAATTCACTTTTCTCTAACCCTCTTATTCTGTTAGTCATTCTTGTTATTTTGCTATCTCTCTGTGGATATGACCGACCTTCTGTGCTATAATTGACCGCTTGTGAATATCACTTCTGGGTGTTAATCAAATTTTAACTCCGTTGCCGGGGAGGTGCTACTAACAAGACTGATCAGTAGATTTTTGAGCCAAAGTGGTAAGTGCATTTTCTTTTTATTTTTATTTTACTCAGTTTTTATTTTTTAATTTGCGTGATTTGGTTTTAGTCCCTATTTAAAAAAAAAAAACTTTTGTTTGGGGTTTTGTTCTTCTGTGTTACGTTATTATATATTTGTTATTTTATTTTCTTCTTCTCTTCCTCATTTCTTATTTAAAAAGGAAAAGTTGCTGCAAAAAATAAAAAAAGTCGTTTAGGGTGAATGCATTGATATAGAGACAAACTAGGGACATTTGCTCAACGTCCAGATTTAGAAACCCCTAGTGAAATTCTATCCAACTCATCTTCTCCGTCTCCGTCTTCACACTCGTCGTTGGAATTCGTATTTCAAAATCTATTCGCAATGGCACAACACGAGGAAGTTCAACATAAGACATTGCAAGATTACCTGCACCCAACGCGTACGGCCACCCCATCATGCATCATGTTCCCGCCAAATGCACTGCTTACGGATTTTAAGCCGGGCATGATTGCACTTCTCCCAACTTTTCACGGGTTAGAGAACGAGAACCCGTATGTACACATTCGGGAGTTTATAGAGGTGGTGGCCACCTTTCACAACCGTGCTAAGGCCGCAAACACCGTCAGATTAAAGTTTTTCCCTTTCTCTCTGAAGGACAAGGCCAAAAGCTGGCTGTATTCTCTTAGGCCCAGGTCATTGGTACGTGGGAAGAAATGACGACAACATTCTTCAACAAGTATTTCCCACACCATAAGACCAACAACTTGAAACGACAGATCTCGAATTTCGCTCAGAAGGAAAATGAAACTCTCTATCAAGCCTGGGAGCATTTTGAAGATCTGTTAAATATGTATCCCCACCATGGATATGAAAGTTGGCTCCTCGTAAGCTATTTTTATGATGGACTCACAATCCATGAGCGCCAATTTGTTGAGATGATGTGCAATGGAGATTTTCTCCAGAAGGATCCTGACGAAGCTATTGAGTACCTGAATGAGTTAGTTGAGAAAGCTCATACTTGGACTGGACTGAGTGCTACTGAGGGCACCAGTAGGTCCCGACCAGTTGGAGTTTATCAATTAAGGGAAGAGGACAGCCTCAAGGCCCAAGTTGAGGCTTTGACTAAACAAATTGAGGCCCTCAAAAGTAAAGATAGTAAAAGACCCTACATGGTGGCTAAGACAGAGGCACATAAGCCCTGTTTAGTTTGTGGTGGAATGGGCCATCTAACTTAGGATTGTCACACTTTAAGTGAAATGAGAGGGGTATATGAGGAGCAGTGCAATGCATTGGGCACATACAAAAAGCCTTATGAACCTTTCTCAGAATCTTACAATCCTAGTTGGAAAAATCACCCGAATATTAGTTGGCGAGATTCGAACCAACATGCACAATCATCTGGAGGGCAATGGAGATCAGAGCAACAATCTCAACCACCAAGAATGTATTTTGCGCCTCAGAATAACATGCAATCGAAAGGGAATTCTCTAGAGGATACCCTAAAAGCTTTTATGGACGCGCAAAATAAAACGAATCAAAGGGTTGATTCGATGCTTACGCATCTAGTGGAAGAGAACAAAGAAATCAAAAGTCAAATCACAAAGCTGACAGAAGCTTTAACCGTTCAGGAGCGCGGTAGATTTCCATCACAAGCCCAGTCCAATTTGAGAGGACAACACATGGCTCAAACTTCCAACTCTGAAGGTCAAAATATCAAGGAAGTTAATGCCATCTCTACTCAAAGTGCTAAGAATTTAGGCATGCCATCGACAAGTACAACCACTTTGAGTAATGAAGAATCGGCTCAGGAGAAAGAAGAGCCAACTAAAATTTCGGTAAAGGTGCCTTTTCCCCAAGCTCTCCGACCTGCTGGGAAAGTGCCAGAAAATCAAAGTGAGATCCTGGAGCACTTGACACAATTGAAGATCAATCTTCCCTTACTACATGTTATCAAGCAAGTGCCGGCCTACACCAAGCTTATCAAGGATCTGTGCACCATAAAGAGAAAGCACCACGTCAAGAAGACTGCATTCTTGACGGAACAAGTAAGCGCGGTGACAGAGTAGAAAACACCGCCGAAGTATAAGGATCCAGGTTTTCCTACCATTTCTTGCCAGATCGGGACACATGAATTTGGCCAAGCGTTACTAGACCTAGGATCGAGCGTGAACCTCATGCCTTATTCGGTCTACTCGCAATTGGGTCTTGGAGAGATTAAGCCCACATCTGTGGTTCTGCAACTGGCTGATAGATCCATTAAGAGACTACGGGGAATAGTGGAAGATGTTTTGTTGCAAGTCGATAAGTTTTATTATCCCGTGGACTTTCTAGTCTTAGATACACAATCCGTGGTGGATATGGCGTCATCCATTCCCATCATTCTGGGAAGACCATTTCTTGCCACAGCAAACATACTTATCAATTGTAGGAATGGTCTCATGAAGATATCTTTCGGGAATATGACCCTTGAGGTGAATATCTTTCATATTCAAAAGCAACCATGTGATAACGACAAGTGTCACCAAACATTTATGATCGACACACTTGTTGAGGAGGGGGTTCTACCGTAAAGTAACTCTGAAGATCTAGAAAACCTCCTCCAAAATTCTGAATCTGAGAGTTCTGATCCATGTGAGGTGGCTACCATTGCTGCCATTTTCAAAGAATCACAGGACAGAGGAACTAAGTTTGGGTCACCATGTTTTCAGGAGCTCCCAACAGAAGGAGAAACACCAAAATCATCCACTGAGGAGGCTCCAAAAGTCAAGTTAGCCCAACCACCTGAGGGCTTAAAACGTGCATTCTTGGGAGATGAAGACACATTCCCAGTCATCATCTCATCTAAACTCGATCCATTGCAAGAACAACGACTGATCGACATGCTGAAAGAGCGTAGTTCCAGGATCAAGGTGAAAATGAAAGCGGCTCATGACAAGCAGATCCTGAGGAAGAATTACTTAGAGTGGGTGAACCAGGTGGAAGAGATCATTCTCGACGACCTTGTTTACCAGGCCTGAGTAGTTTGCTCACATCTTCTGTACCATATTTTGATTTTTTGTTTTTCTTTGTTTCTTTTTACATTTTTTTATGTGTGTTTTTGGAGAATCATATCAGGAAGCTCATGATGTGCTCATAAGTGGAAAGTTCATTGTCCAGGTGTCTTCTTTCTCTACATTTCCAAAATTTTTGACACTGAGGACATTGTCTGATTTTGGTTGGGGGTGGTGAGCATATTCATGCGTAAGAGTGATTTTTCTCATGTTGATATTTGGGTTAAAATTTTTACAAAGTTGTCTGAGTATGATTCAAAATGATTGGTTTGGGTCGATTTTCGCTGTCTTGCTTACTAAGAAATAACTTCCAGAGTTTCTTTTTGCACGTGCTAAACCTTGTGGTAAGATGGATGTTAATACATGTCAGCTGAGAAAATTCTTGAGTTTAAGTGCTTTATTTTTGGTGAGTTAAGAGAGTTGAGAAAATGACTTTTGAACCTTCATTGATCTTTTGAGCTGGTAAAATCACTGTTAGAACATCATTACATGGTTAGTGGTATGCTTGGTGCATATGCTTGAGGGATGGATTTTGGGTTAGATAGGAATGATCACATGTAATAGAGCCTCATTTCTTATTTTTCTCTTAAAAAAAACTGAGCAAGAGCAACATTTCACAGATCCTATAGTTTGGTGTTAATCACATTCGATGCTATGTAGCTATTTGTTAAAAGAGCACCTTTCTACATTCACTTCAGGTTGTCTCTTGCCAAACAAAAAAAAAAAAAAAAAAAAAAAAAAAAAAAAAAAAAAAAAAAAAAGTAATTTATTTTCCCTGCATTTTTTGGCTCTTTGTTCGTTTCTGTAAATTTCTGTTTGACCCAAATGAAATCCCAAAAGTTGGTTTATGGTAAGAATGGTGGAATGTTCTAGTGGTTGATTAACCTATCATTTGGTCAATGTTCATTTGACTGTTTGTCCTAAATTTGACATTCCTCACACTGAGCATTGATTGTTTCATTTTCAACTCCATGAGAGAAAACCTCTACACTCAAATATTTCTGACACCTATGAGATCAATAGAGTTGAGGCTTCTACTTGGTGAATTTTTCAAAGCTGCATGTCTTATGTGTTGGGAATAGTGTCCTGAAAGCATGAGATGTAAAAGGATATTTATTATTTATTTAATAAAATAGTTTATTCATCATTTTATGTGCATATATTTATGAATATTTTATGAATATCAAATAAAATTCCTTGATTATTTATGTAACCTTAAATATTGTATATAAGTGTTATATACAAAAGGATAATGTTTAAGGATAATAATCAAAAGTAACTGTTCATAATGAATTTAATTAAAATTAAGAATCTTTAATTAAAACATTATTAATACATGTCATTCTCATTTAGAATGGAACGGTGTTATCCGCACTGTTAATATGGTGAGATATTGAATGAGTGTATTTCGCATAATGAGATTATGTGGAACATGGACGCAGACAAAATATGAATTTCTAATAATTTTCGTTAAGCATAGAAATTCTAATTGAGTCTACCGATGGTCATATGTAGAATAATCTTAATTTTGAGTTCTTAACAAACTCCTATTTATGGATTTATGTCTTTTGATTTACTCGGTACGGATTCTGAAACCCTGAATCCTATTCCTTGTATTTTGGAGACATAATGAAATAGGTAGCTGGGAATGTTATTATACGAGATGGAATCCATTCCTTCTTGAGAGAGAAGCAGATAAATAATTCTCTTGAGTGTTGATTCGGTACTTGGATTAGTAAGAGCGCTCTGGTTCATGAATATGTTTTATGAATCACTATCCATTAGAGAATCAATGGTACTCAAGGATAAAGATGTAATTAAAGAGGTTAACGGATTCTACCCGACTCTAATTATGAATTATTTATGGAGGATCGATCTATATGCAATGACTATATCAAATGGACACTTCACGGTTTAGAAGTAATTAATGTCTATAATTCCGAGAGTGCAATTCCAAGTTTATAGTGGAGTAACTATTGGAATTAATAGAATTAATTAATTAATTAAAGTGTTTAATTAATTATTAATTTTATTGGAGCTCGTAATTATAGGTCCATTAGTCCCCCGTCGTCCTTGTAATTCTACCGAGACAAAGGGCAAAATGGAAATTTTAGAATTACGAATTCTAAAATTAAATACTCAAAGAATAATTAATTGAGAATTAATTATTATTTAAATAATGTGATTATTTAAATTTGAATTTGAACATATCTAGATTTATCCATTTAAACTTATTTGATAAGTTGTTCAATTTAGAATTCAAATTAATTTAAGTTTGACTTAAATTTGAATTTGAATTTGAATTAAAATTGGACTACTAGATAATGAATAAAATATTTTCCTTCCCCATCTTATTTAGGCACCACACACAGGGATAAAACCCTAGTGTGTGGCCGGCCACCTAAGGGATAAGGGGAAGGGATTTTTTGTTCTAAATTCAAAATTAGAGATAAGGATTTGATCCTATTTTGAAGTTTGACTTCTACTCTTTAAATATGAGATAGATAGAAAATTGTAAGAACAATTTCTGACATATTTTCAGCCCTAAGAAAGGTGGTGGCCGAAATTCTCATATAGGAAAAGAGTGAAAAATATTTTTCTCCAAAAATTCCACATCGTGCATGCGTTGGTGTTTGTGGAAATTCGAGTGTTTAGGAAACCGTTTTGTCTCACATGTGCCCACACACACGTCTACGTAGAATCAAGGAATTGACGTGAAAGACTTTGGTGTTCTAAACACAAAGCTTGGAGCTAGGACTGTTCGTGGTCAAAGAAAATCAAGATATCATCCGAGTCGGCTACAAGGTATTTTTCCGGTTGATCCTTGAATCTTATAAATTAATGAGATTAATTTATTGGTGCATAAATTAATATAATCTATAGAGTATCTCAAAAGTTTTATGAAAATTTTTGTTATACACGATCCGCTATTCCACTGCGTTTCCACCGCCGAATTCGATTCGGCAACCAACATTATGGTCAGTGGTAAGAAGGTTACGGTTTAGAGCACACACACACACGACTCTAGAGTTATGACTGAAATAATCTTGATAGTATCTTTTGACTTCTTGCTAACAGTTTGTTTGAAATACTCAGGTGACTAAGCGAGTTGAGACTCGGACTTTCTTTGTGACAATATTTCTCTTGCGCTTGGATTGCTAGAGACTAGCAATAAGCTGGTTGGGGGTTGTGATTAGTGCATGAAAATGCACCCTAAATACTGCTTTTGATTTATATAATATTAAAATATTTAAGCTTTAATTAGATAATTATATTATTTTTATTCATAATATTTTTAATTGGAATTTGTCTAGTTTTTGCTTAATTATTTACTGATGAAAGCAGTGTAAAAAGTTACACAAGAAGAAGCCATGAAAGCCATATTTTTAAGCCATTCAGCCGAGTTACACGAACCAGAGGGAGAGCTGCGTCAGCCGAGCCGAGCCGAGCCACCTTCTTTTCCCTCCGCGTGGGCCCCAGCCCTTCCTCTCTTCCCGACACTTCCTCGCGCGCGTCACCAGCATGCCTCCTCTCAGCGCGCTCGTTCCTTCCACGCAGCTTCAGCTCGGGTCCAACTCCTCCGCATTGTGGGTCCCGCGTCTGCAGCGTCAGCCGACCTTCTTTCCACATGTGACAGCTATCTCAGTGGACCCCAACTCTCCTGCTCCGTGCCAGCACACTCCACCACTCCAAGAGCGACACGTGGCGAGTTATTCCTTTCATCCAATTGTAATTCGACACGTGTCCCATGCTGAATCCGAATTTCTCCTTCCAAATCCGAGTAAATTGGCCAGATTTCTTCCCCAAATTTCATATATGATTTCTCCATATTTATATGTAATTTTATTTTGTTTCCTTTTCTTTTGTAATTTTCTAGTTTTACAATTTATTTTCTTATTTGACAGGCAACCTTTGAACACTATAAATAGAGGGGTTGGCCTAAGATGTTAGGGAGCTTTGAATATTCAGTTTTCTGTCGTCTTGCTGTCAATCTCATATTTTCTCTCTAGAACTTGTGAGATTGTTTTGCAAGATAGGCTAGAGTTTTCTTGGTGAGGTTAGAGATGAACTTCTGTTGAGTGACCCAATTCGGGTTTTGATTCCTTATGCTGTAAAGTTCAACATCTGAATGAATTAAATCTCATCTATTGTTCTATTACTTTTAAAATATTGTGTGCCAATTTTTATATAAGTTCAGTCACGCTTTTCTTATGTAATTTTGTCATGCAATGTTTTGTTATTCAAATTATTTTGCAAATTGTCTTTTACTGCAATATTGTCATATTGATATATTGTCGATTTTAGATAACTTGTAATAATAATATTTCTGGAGTCAACATATAGATTTAATTTATTCGGTTATTCAATATTGTGAATCAAAACTTGGATTGGTGAACGAAACATTAGGGATTCTCGACACCTTACCATTTTTATTATTAAATTTCTTCAACACAAATCTTTTCTCCTTTTTATTTTATTTGCAACAAAAATCTCAAAAACTCTCATTTTTCTTTAATTCACTTTTCTCTAATGCTCTTATTCTATTAGTCATTCTTGTTATTTTGTTATCTCTCTGTGGATACGACTGCCCTTCTGTGCTACAATTGACCACTTGTGAATATCACTTTTGGGTGTTAATCAAGCACAGCAACCCCAAACTGGCCATATGTTTCCCAATTTCAGACTATGAAAGCAATCTCTCTCAAGCATCGAAATCACAATATAAAATCATTTTAACTCATTGGTCATATAAATTAAAAGCATTAAGCATAGGGAAATATAAATAAATTAAAATGGAATTTAGACTAAGAATTGACAAAATATTCAAAACTAGTTCAAATAAGAATATATCAAGTCCTAGAATAATAATTTAGCTCAACATAGAGGATTTCATAACAAAAATTACAAATTTCAAAAACAAAACTAAAAGCTACAATAAAAGAGAGCAGGAAGAGAAAACTCTTTGCGAAGATGAACTTCAAGTCTTCAAATCTTCAAGAATCTCTCTCAAGCCTTCTTCAAGAATCTCTAACTCCAAGCTCCTCTCTCTAGGAATTTTGTGGCTTTCATCCTCTCCAAATTGGGAACTAGGGTTTGTTTCCTTAAGATGGCGCAAAACTCTCCAAAATGGGTAAATCTCGGCCCTCTACTTTAGATCAAGGGCCAAAAATGGCCCAAACTAAGTGTCAGCATGAGGAAGGGTGCGGCCACGCAGCAGGTGCGCAAGCGCTACAGCGGGCAAAGTTCCCGCTGTAGCACTCGAGCATGCGCCAACAATTGGCCAGGCGCGTGCCAGCCCCTGGCCAAGGTTGGTATGGGATTTTTTTGCCCCGTTTTGCGCGGCGGCTTGAGACTGGAGATCCATACGCTTCATACCATAATCACAAAGGAACCTCACCTAATCTAGTTCGAAAGTGGGAGTGTAATCCTCGCCAGAATCATGAAGGAACCTCATCAGAATCATGAAGCCACCATCGTCGCTGATCATGGCTAGATTTAGTTTGAGAGAGAGAGAGAAAATAGAGAGAGGTTGTAGAGAGAGAGAGAGAGAGAGAGAGAGAGAGAGAGAGAGAGAGAGAGAGAGAGAGAGAGAGGCTGTAGAGAGAGACGATAGAAAAAAGACTGAAGACCCGTTTGGAAGGTATACTTAAATCATGATTCTTAATTCTAACTTTTGAAATTCAAATTTTTCGTGAGAGAAAAACACTGTAGCTGAATCAATTATCAGAGTTTTAATATATTAAACAAGGGAAAGAAACAAGAAACCCTTAAGGTAAAATTGGAAATAAATATATCTATTTAGAAACATAAGGAGAATATGCTGTAATTTGTAATCATTAAAAAATATGTTATTTATTTCAAACACAAGTATAAAATATGTTATTTATTGTAGAGAGAAAGAGGAAAATAGGTCAAAATTTGAGATGAATTAAAATTAATAGGCCAATAGTTTACATAAGTTAATAAATAGGCCAAATTATTATTTTCGTCTATAACTTGTCTGGTTATGAACCATAACTTGATAAGTTATTATTCATAATTGTCCATAACTTGTCCGGTTATGAACCATAACTTGACAAATTTGTCCATAACTTATCTGGTTATGAACTATAACTTGACAAGTTATGGCCTATTAATTTCTATAACTAAAAATTGGCCTATTTCCTTTCTTAAGCTTTTCATATTGGCCTATTTTCTACTATTTCTCTTTATTGTATTTTCCCATTTTTGTAACCATTTGGGCCTATTTCAAAACCGAACGCGTAAAGCGAACATGGGCCTTGACTCCATAGCCAGGCCTCAAAACCGGCAATTCCCTTTCTTCGCTATAAATTGGCTGGAGATAGAAAATTAGGGTTTGGTAGTCGTCGTTAGGGCTTACTCCTCCAGGCCACCTTCCTCTGAGCGAAGATGGTAGTTCCTCGTTTCTCACTACGTTCTTTCGCATCTAAAATTCCATGATTTTGTTCCTGGTCTAATTCTTTTCCGTATCTTTTTCTCCTCGTCGCAGCCGTCCCACAAGACTTTCAGGATCAAGAAGAAGCTCGGGAAGAAGATGAGGCAGAACAGGCCCATTCCTCACTGGATCCGCTTAAGGACCGACAACACTATCAGGTCCCGATCTAAAACCTTCTCCTTTATTTTTTTTTTATTTAATTCCGTAATTTGACAATTTTTGATTGTTTTAGTTGGATATATTGAACAAAAAAAAAGATGAAAAATATTTTTTGCAATTTTTTTTAATTTTTTTAATTTTTATTTAATTTTTGTTACAGGTACAACGCTAAACGCAGACACTGGCGTCGCACCAAGCTCGGGTTTTAAGGTGGATGGACGTTTGCATTAAACTTTTTGTATTAGCGTTTTTAGTTCATTTGAAAAACATGTCTTGGAAATGTTTATTTAAGAAAGATTTTGGCGACCGTTTATTAGGTATTTCAAGTAACGGGATGATCTCTTTTTGATTTAATGTTACTTAAGTTTCTTATTTAGTTGCATTTTTTTTTTGGGTTTTAGTATTTAACGTATGTCGTGTAGAGAAAATGTGGCTTTTGTTTAGTTATTTCAAGTAATTTCCTTTTGCGTCATAGTTCTTCTATTTTAGGCAAACCTTTTTGTGTGAGTTTTGTTCATGTTAACTTGATACACTTAGTTTCCGTTTACTTTATCGATTTGAGTTTAAAATTTAAGTTTTGTTATAGTAAAAAACTCTCATAAACAATTAGATTTAACTTTTTAATTATAATAAAAAATTTTCACATAAAATTATATATCAACTCGAATTAAAAATTTAAATTAGCAAATTAAACAGATCTCTCGTGAAATGTGGATTTAAAAAGAAAAAAATTAGGGGTGGTGGGTTTTGTTAGAATGTAGGGGACCATTTGAAATGTATACTCAAACAATGATTTTTAATTTTTGATATTTGAAATTTAAATTTTTTGTGAGAGAAAAATATTGTAACAGAATTAATAATTTGAGTTTGAGATTTATTTTTCTTCCAAACGTTTGGGAATTTCAAGAACTTGACTTTGAAAGGAAATTCTGTTAGTACTTATTGGTTGCGACCTCAGGGAAAGGAAGAGATTGCTAGAAAGTAGTTCGATTAATGAAGGTTTGCGGTCTTAGAAAATGATATATGTTGGTTTGTTCGTTAGATTTGTTGAGGGCATTTGTTTAGGTATGACGTTTTCGAACTGGTTATTAGTGTTAGTTGTTGCTGGAGGTGGTCGGTTGTATTAGTTATATCTTACTGATTTTTTATTTTTATTTTTTTATTTTTTTTATTTTTTATTTTTTATTTTTTATTTTTTTTGTGTTACTGGATATATCATACTGCTTTGAACATTGCAGTAGTGTATGATAAGAGTTGTAAAAAGGATTTGGCGTTTGATGATTTATTATGTGGAATTCATGTATTTATGTTTTTGCATTGGGTTACTCGGTAGCTGCCAACTAATGGCTTTCAATCATCTGATGTGGTTGAGATTCAAGCCTAATGTATTGAGGTTTCAAGGAATAACCTTCGTAAAAAGTGAAAACATGGTAAAATCTGGTCGGTTTTTTTTCATCAACTCCTTTCATTGTTGCAATGCTAAGCCAATGAAATTTCTCCTTGTAGTATTGTTTGAAAAATGCCACCGTTTTTTTCCCCATAAATTCAATGATGCCACTCCCAAGTAGCTAAGACGATACTTTCATTAAATCCGTTTCTCTTAATCAAACAGGGCGCTAATGTGTTACAGTACAAATACTATAAGCAATAGGTTTTATTTTGTTGATTTTTATTTGTTTAGTACATTATTAATTTTATTTTTGGGAATGTGTAGCGATACTATCTCAAAATAATGTTACAAATAGAAGTAAATAGTTTTTAGTGAAAAAAAAATGAAAAAAAGTAGTAAATAGTATACTCGGAATGTTACAAATAGAAAGTAAGTAGTTTTTAGTGAAAAAAAAAGTATTAAGTAGTATATTCGGTCTACTGGGTGACTGGGGAAGTGAAAATTATGAATTTTGCATTTAAATCAGGTGGTGTCGACTAAGGCCGGTAATATGGGTCACAACACGACAACAAGATTCGAAAACGACACGAATTTTATGGGTTAAGATTGAGAAAAAAGATATTCGAGTCAGAATTGAGTCAACATGAAATTGACACGAAAAACATGGGTCAATTTCGGGTTAGACCCGCCTAACTTAAATACGACACGAAACTCGTAAAAAACTAAAATATACACATATTTTTCATTACATATTTTTTATTTTATTATGAACTTGTGATATCATGATAATTATAGTTAAAATCTCATGCTATTATTTGCTTAATTTTAATGCATGTTACTATATTTTAGTGTGTTACGAATTTTAAGTTATTTCTAATATGTAAAAAACTAAATAAAAGTATATAATTTTCGTGTCAATTTTGGGTTCGCGGGTCAATTCGTGTTACGGGTCATTTTCGTGTCGTGTCGTGTCGTGTTAACCTTTAAAGTGCTCATGTCGTGTTTGTGTTGCGGTTTTTAAAAAATTTCGTGTCACGAGTAGTGTTCGGGTTGACTGTAAATTTAGAAAGAAATAATCAAAACACGACACGAACACAATCCATGACACGAATTTCCACTCTTATTGCCGACATATTGTGCCTGTTTGAAACCCTTTTCAAAAACTTTTTCACATTTTCCAAGGACCAAAAAATAAAAAGGGTTATTGGCAAAAATGATCATTAACCTGTTTAGTAAGTGATAGCTTAGTTCTTATTTTTTTTGGCCAAACGATCCCTAACCTCTTTAAACATGTGCAATTTAGTTATTTCCGTTAACATATGTTAGATTCTTCATAGAAAATTGCACGTGGCCATCATGTGACCTTTTTTTTTCTAATAAAATGACTTAAATGCCCCCATTAGAAAGACTTCTTCTTCTTCGTCTTTCCCTCCGTCAAACTCCTGTCGCTGACGATGGAAGACAGCAATCAAAATCCCCATCTCCAACTGACTCATATGCTCACTACTACTCTATCTAAAAACACACAGTCATGAGTAAGCCAACTCTATTTTCTCAAAACCAAATGGAGCGAGAAGGGGTCCCACCTCCTCCGCCTCCTCTGTTGTCACCAACTGCTGCCACCAACATCCTCGGCAAGTACCGGTTGGGCCGGTTCTTGGGTTCGGGTAGCTTTGCAAAGGTATATGAGGCCCAATCCCTTTTCGATGGCTCCATTGTGCTGTCAAGATCATCGACAAGAAGTCTAAGCCCTTGGACGCAGCCATGGAGCCTATGATCATAAGAGAGATCGAAGAAGAATCTTAATCACTAGCCCCCAATCTTTGACATTGTTTTTCATTTTAACAAACAAATGGACGACATTGGCGTCCTGATGACATGCCTGATGTTCAATTACCTTGAAGCAGAGCTGGAAAAGTGCTTCAAGCTCTTGCGTTATCCTTTAATGGAAGAATTCTTGGGAGAGAATGTTGATTCAATCCAAGCTGTGGTGGGAAACACCAAAATCGGCGTTGATGCAGTACTGATCAGTTCGCTGTCGAGATTAAGGATTGTCGCGAGCTACAGTGTTGGGTTGGACAAGATTGATTTGAGAGAATGCTAGGAAAGAGGGATTAGGGTCACCAACAGTCCTAAAGCGTTGACTGACGACATTGCCAACAAAGCGATTAGGCTTATTTTGGCGGTGATTGAGATTCTTCTTCATCGGTTGGTTGTGAAAATGTGGTTTTTGATCTATAGATAACCCAATGTGAATTGGGAGTTTCAGTAGAAGTTTCATTCATTAAGACCGTCGTTGGCTCGTTGCAGCTTAAAAAAAAAAACTTTTGATACGTGTTCACTTGGCCGACCATGATCGATGTGTGAGCAGAGGTGGAAGCTTAATAGGACATTTTACCAATTAATATAACTTTTTACCAATATGTCACGTATTAAAAAGTCATATGAGGGGCACGTGCAATTTTCTGTGAAAAATTTAACAGATGTTAATAGAAAGGATCAAATTGCACCTGTTTAAAGAGGTTTGGGGTCTTTTGGCCAAGAAAAAAAATGGGGACTAAACTGTCACTTATTAAACAGGTTAGAGACCATTTTTACCAATAACCCAAATAAAAATGCTCTAAGATACGCATTTGGCACTGCATCGTACGAAAAGTAAAATTGAAAATGTTTTCTAATTGTTCCCAAAAATACGGAGAATCTGAAAACGATCAGGTGCATTTAGAACTCGTTCTAAAATAATTTTATTTTTTGTATGAAAATAAAAATGAAAGCCTTTTCAATCTCAGACATAAATCACTTTTAAAAATGTGTTTGATACTTTTATTAAGAGATTATTTTCATTATAAAAAAACCCATTAATGTCTCTCTCTACTTAGGAGAGAAGATAATGAAAACAAAAAAAAATGACTAAAAATCGTTTTTCATTTTTCTCTCATTTTATATTAAACTAAAAAATTATTTTCATTTCTTTTTTTTTCTTTATTGTGCCAAACCTCGTTTTAAATTTTTTTTTATTTTTTTTCTAAAAAACGTGAAAAACAAAAATGAGATCAATTTCAAATACGACCATTCTTTCCCATTTTCATTTTCTCCATCTCAATCAATCCTTATGTTTATTTTCTTTCCTTGACATGCCGAAGAAGGCCAAGAGCACGACAAAGGCGATCCACGTCACCAGTGTTGTCGGCACCATCACCGCCAGAGCTGCCACCATCGACACGACCCCGAACATCGCTCCGAGAAGCACAGACACGTAAAGAACGGGCCACCTGGGAAGTTGACGACGATGATTTTGATTGCCGATTGTACCAAGAAAGTATCGATTTGAGAAAATTCGAAGAGGAGGTTAGGATTATTGCATATACTAGGAGAAATATGCATACCCATGTTCGCCTTTTCCTCATGACACTTAGGAATAACGTGTACGATGAAGGTGTTCTTTCTTGTTCTTCTTCCAGGTTATCCGCCATGAAAAAGCTTCACTTTTTTTTTTTTTTTTTTTTTTTTTTTTTTTTTGTGGGTTTGATTTTGGGTTTTCTTTTGATCGCTCTGGATTTTTGGAGGGAAAAAGATTGATGAATTTTCCTTTGTGTTGCTCTGTTCTATATGCTTTGTTTTGTTTTGTTTTTTTATTTTTTTGTTTTGTTTTTTGTTTTTTGTTTTTTTTGTGGGTTGGTGGGATTTCTTAATTCTGGGTTTTGTGTGTTGTCGGCGTTGATGATTTTCCTTTACCTTTCTCAGAGTTGTGCCCAAGTAATATGTGTGTATCGTAATTGGTATCATAACTGTAAATATGATAAAGATAACTAATAAGTAGTAAGTATAAAATATTTACACATAAGAGATATGTATATATTATATTAATTATTAGTATATTGATTGTGAAGTTTATTAATTATTTAATATATTATTTCAAATATTATTACACGTTTTTAAAAATGTTAAACGTTTTAATTTTTTCTTATACTGAAAATAATATCTGAATAAAATTATTAAATGTATTTTTTAAAAATAATTATTTTTTAAGATTAAAAACGTTTTTATTTTTCTGAGATTAAAAACGTTTTCATTTTTATTTTCATACACAAATTTCTTAAACGCACTTAATTAGCTTAATGCGTGACTAGAGGGCACCAGTAAGATGGAGCCTTCGCTGGACAAGTTTTCTGTTTACGAAAGATTGTGTCTTTTTCGCTTGGTAACTGTGATGCTGTACACCGTCATAAGGTGACACTCCACCCAATGCCTGGGTTTTCTGCGCGACAAGCTCATTTTTCTGTAATCTGCATAGAGCTAGGGGTTGTTGGCACTTGAATTTTCTTCGTGTTTGTGTTTGTTGTGTGATAACTTTATTGACACAAAGGTCGAAACGCACTCGAAAATATGAACAAAACAAAGGGCACAGAAAGGAAACAAAATAATAATAATAGTAATAATAATAATAATAATAATAATAATAATAATAATAAATTTATTATTTATTGAATAATGAGAAATTTATCTATACAACCTTTATAAAAGGAATATTAAAGATACCTATGATATGATAGGAATTATATGAGAAATAATTAAGTATAGACACATTTTAAAAAAAATATTTTAATGATTGGGCTCTTCACTGTCGCGCGAGCGCACCTGATAGCTGTGTGGGCGCGCAGCTGTTATAGACAGGAAGGCCTACTGAGGTGCTTGTCTACTCAGCCTGTAGGGCGCGGGCGCGCTACTTCCTTAGCACGGGCATGTCGTCTCCTCAGCTAAGAGGCCTGCTAATGCTTTCAACAACATTTCTTTTTTCTTTTAAATACCATAGCTTCTAAGATTGATCCGGAAGGCCCTAAAATATGCTAAATTCCATTGCAATGGTATTTCTTTATTCTTTTTATTTTTTAAACCTATCAAACATAAAATCACAATAAAAATACAAAAATACTCAAAAACAAAGCAAGAAAACATGGGACAACTAATTGGAAAAATAAAAGACCACAGCTTCGAAATCAAACAAGCATTAAATCAAATTCGTTAGTCCTTAAAACGCTAATACATCCTATAATAACCATATTCAATTTACTGACACGAAATTACACATGCTTTGGGAAAGATAAACCCTCATAGTCCTCACAAAAACAATCACCCAATTTCAGTTGAAAGGATCGAACGTCGTAATCTCTCCCTTTAGTATGAATCTCCACTACGCCGAAGGCACCACCTGAAATCAAAGGTCTTTAATACAGGTTGTAATGGGGCCAAGGGGTAGTGGTTAAAAGAAACGACCAGAGTAGGATGTAGCAATGGTCCTAAAAGCTTCATGGAGTATGAGAGATTGAAAATTTTTTCAGGAAATCTTTCTCAAGACCCCACATAAAAACCCGAGCCAAATATCATAGTGTTGGGCCCTTCTTTCGATTTAATCAACCTTGTAACAATCCCAATAATGATTTCCTTAGCTAGAGAGAGGATTTATTCATAAGTTGACATTTTTTTCATCTACGATTTTTTTATTTCTTTTTTTAATCTTTTTCTTTTTTTTTTTCTTTCTTTTTTCTATCTCTCCCGAGCTAGTAATTCAAAGCTTTCCCCTTCTTCTCTCTTTCGATTCGTAAATTCCCCCACACTTAGCTCCTGTTCCCAACCCCAATTGTCAATTAAATTCCCTGTATACAAAATATATCTCTAAACTCCAATCCATCTTTAGAACAAGGGTAAAATATGAGTATATTTAGGCTAGGTAAGAAGATGTGGTTAGCCAAACGAAAAAGGTCTACATGAAAAGCTCAAGTTGGCTTACTAGGGGGATGTTCTCTTCGGACATCAATCGGGGAATTGGTTGATTTGGCCATGGTGCTAGAATCCTAGTACCTTAATCATTTTTCAAGTGAAGCTCGATCAGCTGTTCGTCTCGAAAGACCACCGTGAGAGTCTAACATTTAACCTCTACATATGGAAATCAAAGTAATCATCAAAACAAGGGTATAAAGGTCCACTCGTCCTAATATGGTCATCTCGGTATCAAGTAACATGGCTACCATGCAAAAAGATGTGAGTATAATCATCATAAAAACACATTAACAAGAGAATAACCTCATGATGCAACTCAACACTCATCATAAATCAAAGCTATAATATTAAATCTCGGTTCTCATCAAAGTAGCTGAAAGGTATCCTAAGTCTCAAAACAAAAGAAAACCTAAAAGAAAATGTTTTTTTTTTTTAATGTTTTTTGAATTTTTTTTTTCAAACGAAAAATGAAGGACTCAAAGACTCTAAAGGCTTCCCCCCACACTTAATCCTTACATTGTCCTTAAGTAAAACTTACATCTTGAATGGAAGAACCAAGTGCGGGAGAAAAGAGAAAAAAAACAAAACAAAACAAAAACAACTAAAAGAAGCAAAGGAATTACAAGATAGAGCGGAGGAGAGTTCGAAAAATCAAACTTGGTATGGCACATTCTCCTCTTATTGGGTTGCCTCCTAATAAGCACTTAGTTTAACATACTCAGCCTGACTCGGACCCACTTTCATCAAAATACGGCTTCCTCCCATAGTAAGTGTCATAAAGCACCACATATGGGTCTCAATTTTGAATGCCCTCAAGCTTAGCAAGATGTGGAATTTTTGGCACGTGTTCCCAACAAAACTCGGTATGTACTTGGTGGGCATGGAATAATGATGCTCTTGTTGGTGGAGGAGGTGATGGCCAATAACGGTCGATTGGTGGTGTATATGATAAGCCATCTATGAGATCAAATCAATTGTAGCATAAGCTTTTTCATCCTCCAACAACCTCTTTGTCTTTTCATAGATGTGATCTTTAATGATCGGTGTTGGCACCAAAGGTTGGTAATCATAGACTTCTTCTTGTGATTCTTCTTCAATTACCAAGTCTTGATTATCTTCCTCCCTTAGAGACTCTTATTGTGATTTTTCACAAGCGCATGAATCGCACAAACAATATAGTAGAAGTAAAGTATGGTTCTCTTAGAGACTAATCTAATAATTACCAAATTATAATATTCTTAACTTTATTTAGACAATTAATACTTTTGATATATTTTGAAACTAAAAAGACGAAATAAATAAGACAAGAATAATACGCAAAATAATTTTAAGAGAAATTCAATAATAAAAGAACACTAGAGCATACAAGTTTCACTAAGACAATTCCTATTCAATTCCAGTTATTTACAAACATCGTTTTACATTCATACAATAGAATGAAAAGCCATAATTTATCTAATAAACTTTATGGGGATGCTATTAAACATATTCCAAACATGTAAGTTCACTATCGCGAGATGTGAACTCCAACATCCTAGAAATTCATTAAGCTCTTTGGTTTTTTAAAATTATTCTTGCAAGTCCTATTACTATCTCTATATGTCCTACGCACCTTACAGTTTCTTTTATGAGAAGTTATTCCTAAAAATCTCCTTCTAGGGTTTCAATCTAGGCCTTCAATTCAATTCAACAATTGATCTCCTTCTATGGTTTCAATAAAAGAACACTAGAGCATACAAGTTTCACCAAGACAATTCCTATTCAATTCCAGTTATTCGCTAACATCGTTTTACATTCATGCAGTGGAATGAAAAATTCTAGTTTATCTAATAGATCTTCTATTGATGCTATTAAACATATTCCTAACACATAAGTTCACTATTGTTAGATGTGAACTCCAACATCCTAGAAATTCACTATGTTGGAAATGTGTCCATAAAGTGGGATGTAATTTGTTATTTATGAAATGACAAATGTCAGACATTATTGTTTTTTTTTTTTTGCTGATTTTATAAAATGAAATAAAGTTATGTTTTGACACATACTCAAGAGTGTTAGTGATATTGCTTAGTCCATAGATTGTTACCAACGAAAGAAGAGTCAGGGGAACCCTGCCGGACAAACTCTTCTAATACAGTTTAAAATAGATATTCGCAGTCTTAGGATTGATTGGGCAATCGAATCTGATTATGACTGTTAGATCGAACCACGTGATGCTGGTCTCGAGGCATGGGAGTTGGACTCTGTGGTTGATCTAGACATGCTCACAACATGTTGAATAGACCATGTGACTGATTAGGTTAGAGTAAAAACTGTTTACACAACTCTAAACCTAATCATCACAACTTAAGTATATTTGTATAATTATCTTAATCCTGAAGTGGATGCATAGCTCAACTTAGTATCTCATGATATTTGATTCACCAATGAGATTAGTTCACAGTTATTGAACGACGTCTCGGTCATTGGGATCATGACATTATTGAGTTGGAGTTATGTGATTCACAGATATGGAATTCGTAAGAAATAATATCACCTCATGCTTTATTGACGGGTGTGTGAATAAATAAACCAGGCCTGGTATTCAATGATGATATTCATTGATTAAGACATCGTGACATGTGCGAGACATCTTACGAACATGTGTCTTTCTTATTCACAGTCATATAAAGGAGTTGAGGAAATAATGATTGGAATGGTAAAACGGTAATATTATATATACAATTCTGATCACTTATATTTACGAAGGATAATAATGTATTTACACTGTGGACCGTGTGATAAATTGTATCAACACCATTAGAAAATATAGCGCACATGAATCGAGAGATTATTCGGCATCAAACTTTTAGTAGAGTTGTGCGATGTCGGAATTAAATATGTCGATAACTTATCGGTCTCAAGGCTAGCTCTGATAAATGGGAAAACAGAAACTGATGTTTCGTTATATAATTATGTTTAAATTCATTATGTTATTTTTCATTTATTTGATAATTGAAAAATAAAAGGAATGAATTCTGAATTTCGAAATTAATAGAGATTAATTTAAAATTCAAAATAAAATTTAAACATGAGTTTATTTGGCAACTAAAGGAGAGAGAAAGTTGATATATTATTTTGGGAAAATTCAGAAATCCCTTACCATAAGGAGATTTCAAATTTTGCTCCAAAATGGGAAGGAAAATTCGGAAATCCCTAGCCATGTAGGGATTTTCGGATTTTAATCCAAGGGTTAAGGGGAAATTCGAAAATCCCATCTAGGGTTTGAGTTTTTGAATTTCCTCCTATATAAGGATATTTTATTGAAAACCCTAGAGAGACTTCTAGAGAAGAAAAATATATCACACACTTTTCTCCTAGGGTGGCCGGATTTTAGAGACATAATAGAAGGAAAATTGTTTCCTTAGGTTTTTGGAAAAAGAGCCCACTCTCTCATCCCAAATACCATAGAGTCATAGCCTTGAATCAACGAGTGGTTTTTGGTGTGATCGTGTCGATAAATCAACGATCTTGTTTCACGGCAATTCTCCATCTCGGAACGTGAGATAGTGAGGCAAGATCCTTGCGGTCATTTATTTCAATCGTCACAAAGGTATGTGTATTATTCTAATCCTTTGTCTATAAACATATATCATGCATGCATCTCTTGTTGTGGTTTACGTTTAATTTAGAATTAAATAGATATGATAAAATTTTTGAAATTCCGCCTACAATATTGTTGTTGTTCAAATGATTTTTCATCTATAAATCACAACAAGATCCTACAATTGGTATCAAAGCCTAGGGCTTATGATCATGCGTGATTTATGTTTATGCGATTGAATGTATGATATGTGTTGATATTGACATCTTGCATGAATATATGATGAATTCAAAATTGTTTTGATTATATATGTCATTGGATCCCGATCGATTGGCTCTAGGTTTTTGATTACACCAAGTTGGTGGTTTATGTTTTTCTCTAGAAAATAATGTAAGCCATTAAAGGGCATAGGAAATTTTGTAATTTAAAATTCCCGGAAAATTTTTTTGTGTGTGTGCCTCCGCCACAAGCCCGCTGCACCCTTCCCCAGGTTTTGGTGTGTGGCACACTAGGGTCGAAACCCTAGTACACCGCCAAGATGAGTCCCTGCCCCTTCCACAAGCAAGCAACCAGGGTGCAAGGGCTGCGAAGGGTCGAAACCTAGTATCATGCTGACAGCCGAAACCTGCCCGGCTTGGCAGCCCCCCGCCTTGGCCTTGGCGAGAAAAGGTGGGCCCGAGATTGTCGGGGCCCAGCCCAAATAAATTTTTTTTTTGGTTGTTCAAAATTTAAATTTTTCCACAAAATCATTTTCACTTTTTGGGAACATGTGTGGACGTCCTGCCACCCAGGCCGAGTTCCTTATACTACTCTACTAATGGGCTGCTATAGTCTAATCCATTATTCATTGTTAGACTATTGTCTCTTTAATTTCGTTCATGTAGGCTTTGGCCATCGGGTTCTTAACATGTGATGTTGATACCCTAATAGCACATCTTGCCATTACTTTAAAGATTCGGTATCATACTAGTTCTTTAAACTTGTTTAACTTTTTCCGTTGTTCTTTCTAAGACAATGGTTTAATATTTTTCTTAGAACTAAACAAAATCATTTTTTACATTTCAGGGAATTTAATTTCTAAGCGGCGTAAAGACCCCGCCACCCTTGCCTCGATGTCCATCAAGCAAAACCACTATATGCCGCTTACCTTTGTTATACTACTCGATGAGCTAATGGGCTAAGCTATAGTACATCATAAACTATTAGAAATTCATTGTTATGATGCAAATATTGAAACATGCTTTAAACTACTTTCTCTTTAGTCAAATAAAATTTACGACCCGTCGGTCTTTCACTTTCATTGGCTCATTACTTATCGGTCGGTCAAAAATCTTTTTTTCCCTTAGGAGGCCGACTTTGCTTTGTAACTATGCATAAGGGTAACCATATGGGTTCTTAACATGTAATCATGTAGACTTAGGAACATAATTAAATTAATAGTTCTAAGTCTAACTACACTACTCGAGTCCGGACAAACATATTGATAATCCTCTAGGATTCCCCGCTTGAAGTTCTTTCTCGTTGCACAAAACTGTTTCTTGCCTATTTTCAAGCATTCCTAAAAACTTGGATTAGCTCTAAATTCACATTAAGTATAATTTCAACTTAATCATTTTCGAGGTTTAAACTTAACCCTTCTAGGATTCTAATTTGTGCTAAAGGCAAATTAAGATTGTCCCGGGCCCAGCCCAAATTTTTTTTTTTTGGTTGTTCAAAATTTAAATTTTTCCACAAAATCATTTTCACTTTTCAGGGAACGTGAGAAGAGAAAATTGAGAAGATGCCAAGAAGACAAGATGAAGAAAATTATTGTAATTATTTTCATTTGTTTTTATGGGTTGTAATTAGAAATGAGCCATAGAGAGGTTAAATTGTAAATGTATGATTTATTATTTAATCTCGCATCATTATAACATGCCATATAGGATATAGAGATGCCAATATCAAATTGCCATGCAAGTATGTTCATGCATCATTGTAGTTTAATATTATAAATTGTTATAATAATAAATACAATGGGTAAATTTTATAAAGAGTTATAAAATGCAACAAATTTATAAGGGTTATAATTTTGTTGAATTATTAATTGGACTTAACTTTTAAAACAAAATCCATTTTTCAAAAAGCTAAGTGGGAGGGTTGTTTGCGTTGAAACATTCCCAAGGTCTCCGACTTTAGCCTGATTGTGACATGTGGATAGGTTAAGAACCACCTTAGTGGTCCTCACTTCAATGGGAGAAACCCATGAAACATGTCGCTAAGGAGTCATTAGGTTGCTTAAAGAAGATAAGACTCGAAAAGGAAGTAGTGAGGCGAGACCATCCCTAGATGGATCGTTAGTTCATAACAACCTCTAGAGTCGATTAGTCGGTTAAACACTTAGACTAAAGATCATTGTAACCTCCCATAGGAGCTAGGCAATGGATCTGAGGTGACTAAAAGAGATGGTGATTGGTTGCACTAGATGTGGAGACATCTTGTGAAGTGGACCAAACGAGAGGAGTCTCGATGCGATAGGAGGCTTCACGGACGCCACCCCTAGGTGGGACGTGTTGCCGTTTATGATCGTAACACCATAGATGAAACATTTTTTTAAGGATTTTATTTATGTTTAAGTACTTGCATTCATGCATCATACTTTTCTTAAATATAAGCAAATTGCCAACGCCGCTTTATTTTATTTTTCCAGCAATTATGTCTTTATCCCCGATCGCACAAATTCTTAGTACAAACAAATTAGTGGGAGAAAATTACGTTGACTGGAAATGCAACCTCGATATCGTGTTGACGGTAGACAAGCACAAGCATGTGCTCACCACCTCCTGTCCTCTTGAGCCAAATGATGATTCGACTCAAGAGGAGCGAGACGCATACACTGCTTGGATGCGTTCCGATGAGATTGCTAGGTGCTATATCTTAGCATCAATTAGCAATGTGTTACAACAAAGAACATCGAACATGCCGACGACGAGATATGATCTACATAATGACATCTCCGAAATGTTCAAGCCATGGCCAAGTCAAGCCAAGCCAAGTCCGGTGCGAACTTCATGAACCGCCGGATGAAATTTGGCACTCTGTTCGGGACCATATGCTACCGATCATAAGTCACCTGAATGAGATGGAGCTCATGGGGGAGCCTGAAATAGATGGAGAAACTCAGGTGGATATGATCCTAGAGACTCTCCGGAGATGTTTGACAACTTCAAACTCAACTACTCGATGAATAAGTTGAGTTATTCACTCCCAAAACTCATGAAGGAGCTTCAAATCAAGGAAACTCTAATCGCTTAAAGGCAAAAAAGAGGAACGGAGAGGCAAACCTTGTCAAGTGAAGCCTTCCACCCGGGCGCCAAGAAATGAAGAAAGCCTTGCAAAGAACAAGAAGAAGCCGGCTGCAAAAGGCAAGAACACCGCAAAGGTGGACAAGAGTATGGCAATGTCAAGATTGTAGAGTAGTCGCCATGGCCACGGAAACGAATCGTCCTACATACCTCAAGGAGGTTAAAGCTAAAGGTACATTACTTGTTACCGAAGCCTCGCTTTTGTGGTCGACTCTACTTTTTCTTGGATTGTAGACTCGAGCCACTAATCATGTTTGTTGTTCTCTGCAGGAGTTCAATACGAACCATCCTCACCAAGGAAAACAAAAGGCTTAGCATGGACGAGTTCAACTTCCATTTGGGGAATGGAGCATCGACGTTGAACATCTGTTGGAAGTATTAAATTAGTTTTTGAGAACAGTTTTATTGTTTTGAACAATGTTTATTATGTCCCGGTTTTTGGGAAAAACCTTGTTTCTGTGGCTCATTTGATTGAGCAAGGATATTCTTTGGATTTTAATAATGATGTTATTCGAGTTCTTAAGAATGGCTTCATGATTACTTCTACAGTCATGATAAACAATCTGTTCTATGTCAAACCAATTACTCCAATGATTTATGATACTGAATTAAATGATGATTCGATAAGAGAGAGTAAGAGATTGAGGTTAGACCCAATTGATCAAACCTATAAATGGCATCTACATCTTGGACATATTAGCCTTGACAGGATTAAAAGGTTGGTAAGAGACGGTCCCTTACCAACCTTAAGTGTAGGCTCACTACCTACATGTGAATCCCATGATAGAAGGAAAATGACGAAGAGACCCTTTTCAAAGAAAGGGTAATAGAGTCGATGAATGCCTAGAACTCGTACATAGTGATGTATGTGGGCCATTCAATATCCAAGCAAGAGGAGGATATGAATATTTCATAACCTTCATCGATGACTATTCTCGTTTTGGTCATATTTATCTAATGCGTCAAAGTCTAAAACCTTTGAAAAGTTCAAAGAGTTCAAGGCCTTGGTTGAAAAGCAATTAGATAAACAGATCAAAACACTATGATCCGATCATGGTGGTGAATACTTGCTGCGGGAGAGTTCAAGACTTTCTTAAGGAAGAAGGCATATTTTCTCAACCGATGATCGCGCCGGTACTCCTCAAAGATAATGGCGATCGTAAAGAAGGAATCGAACTCTGTTAGACATGGTTAGATCAATGATGAGTTACTCATCTCTTCCAGATTACTTTTGGGGATATGCTTTGAAACAACAAAGATACATTCTAAACCAAGTTCCATCTAAAAGACTGCAACCCATATATGAAAGATGGAGTGGCAAGAAGTCATCTTTTGGCCACACCGAATATGGGGTTGTCCCAAAAGATGTGCTTAGAAAGAAGATCGGTAAGATGACCAAATCGTTCGTAACTATGCCTGTTTGTAGGATATCCTAAAGGAACAAAAGGCTACATCTTCTATAGTCCTATCGACGTTTAAAACATTAAAAGACACGAATGTTTGTTTTCTGGAAGAGGACTTTATAAATAATATGAAACCTAGAAGCAAGCTTGTACTTGAGGAATTGACTGGTGAAAATGTTCAGGCAACATGTCCACGGTCTATTCCTGAACCGACAATAGATGAACCACAACAAGAACTAACACCAATAGAGCCTCGACGTAGTGGGAGGGTTGTGAGACAACCTGATAGGTACATGTCTTATGGAGATGCATTGACTGCAGTCTCAGATTTATACATCAACGAACCTGTCTCCTACTCGCAGGCTATGGAAAGTTCTGAAGCAAACCTATGGCGTGAAGCCATGGACGCCGAAATACAATCGATGTATAAAAATAGTGTATGGACTCTGGTAGATCCTCCTGAAGGGGTAAAACCTGTAGGGTGTAAATGGATCTACAAGAAGAAGAGGGGTTTGGATGGGAATGTAGAGACATTCAAAGTAAGGCTGGTAGCCAAGGGCTACACCCAAAAAGAAGGCATTGACTATGAGGATACCTTCTCAACGGTGGCCATGCTTAAAACCATCCGCATTCTTCTATCCATTACTGCTGCTTTAGATTATGAAATCTGGCAGATGGATGTGAAGACAGCTTTTCTGAATGGCAATCTGGATGAGTGCATTTATATGGCACAACCAGATGGATTCATTGAAAAGGGTCAAGAAGAAAATGTTTGCGAATTGCAAAAGTCCATTTATGGACTATGTAAATGTTTTGGGTGCATCCGATCATGGAATATCGATTTGATGAGACCGTTAAAACTTATGGTTTTGTTCTATAAATTTTTAGCCTTGACTCTTTTTTTTGGATAAGAGGGTCAATAGATGCCTTGTGTGTATAAGTCGATACAAGAAGGCAAAATGGTTTTCTTAGTCTTATATGTAGATGACATACTACTCATTGGGAATGATGTAGGAAGACCGATCGAGGTTAAGCTCTGGCCACTAATCCGGCAAAAGATTTGACATGAAGGATCTAGGAGAAGTCGCCTATGTTCAAGATTGGGAATTGAGATCTTCGAGATCGGAAGAACAAACAATTGGCACTATCTCAAGCATCCTATATCGATAAGGTAATGGACCGATTCGCCATGCAAAACTCCAAAAGGGTTATCTACCCTTCGGACATGGAGTATCCCTCTCAAAGGAGCAGTCTCCCAAGACTCCTCAAGAAGAGGAAGACATGAGCCGAGTTCCTTACGATTATGAAACTGGATCACATCAATGGATACTGATGAGCACAACCAGATGGATTCATTGAAAAGGGAAGCCTCATGTATCACGATGCTTTGCAGCCTTGTGTGTATAAGACAAGAATATATGCTAGTCTTATAGTAGGCGTGACATGAAGGATCAGGAGAAGAGATTCCTATCTCAAGCATCCTATATCAAACCTGGACCCGAGCGGGATTTGTTTTTGTCATACATCCTCAAGTATCTTAGGAGAACAAGGAACTATATGCTTGTATATTCAGGTGTTGACCTGACTATGACAGGATATACCGACTCCGATTTCCAATCGGATAAGGATTCCAGGAAATCCACTTCAGGATTTGTGTTTGTCCTGAATGGAGGTTCGGTGGTATGGAGGAGTATTAAGCAGACTTGCATAGATGACTCCACCATGGAGGCCGAATATGTGGCAGATTGTGAAGCTGCGAAAGAGGCCGTATGGCTTAAGAAGTTCCTTGTTTCACTGGAAGTTGTTCCGGAAGCTGATAGGCCCATAGTACTATATTGCGATAACAGTGGGGCTGTAGCAAACTCTAAGGAGCCTAGAAGCCACAAAAGGTCCAAGCACATAAAGCGGAAAATACCACCTCATCCGAGAGATTGTACAAAGAGGCGATGTTGAAGTGACAAAGATATCAACACATGACAACTTGGCCGATCCGTTCACAAAGGCTTTATCTGGTAAAGTCTTCGATAGGCATCTGGAAGGTTTGGGCATGCGAGATTGTACACACCTACTTTAAGTCCAAGTGGGAGTTTGTTGGAAATGTGTCCATAAAGTGGGATGTAATTTGTTATTTATGAAATGACAAATGTCAGACATTATTGTTTTTTTTTTTTTTGCTGATTTTATAAAATGAAATAAAGTTATGTTTTGATACATACTCAAGAGTGTTAGTGATATTGCTTAGTCCATAGACTGTTACCAACGAAAGAAGAGTCAGGGGAATCCTGCCGGACAAACTCTGCTGATATAGTTTAAAATAGATATTCGCAGTCTTAGGATTGATTGGGCAATCGAATCCGATTATGACTATTAGATCGAACCATGTGATCCTGGTCTCGGGGCATGGGAGTTGGACTCTGTGGTTGATCTAGACATGCTCGCAACATGTTGAATAGACCATGTGACTGATTAGGTTAGAGTAAAAACCGTTTACACAACTCTAAACCTAATCATCACAACTTAAGTATATTTGTATAATTATCTTAATCCTGAAGTGGATGCATAGCTCAACTTAGTATCTCATGATATTTGATTCACCAATGAGATTAGTTCACAGTTATTGAACGACATCTCGGTCATTGGGATCATGACATTATTGAGTTGGAGTTATGTGATTCACAGATATGGAATTCGTAAGAAATATTATCACCCCATGCTTTATTGACGGGTGTGTGAATAAATAAACCAGGCCTGGTATTCAATGATGATATTCATTGATTAAGACATCGTGACATGTGCGAGACATCTTACGAACATGTGTCTTTCTTATTCATAGTCATATAAAGGAGTTGAGGAAATAATGATTGGAATGGTAAAACGGTAATATTATATATACCATTCTGATCACTGATATTTACGAAGGATAATAATGCATTTACACTGTGGACCGTGTGATAAATTGTATCAACACCATTAGAAAATATAGCGCACATGAATCGAGAGATTATTCGGCATCAAACTTTTAGTGGAGTTGTGCGATGTCGGAATTAAATATGTCGATAACTTATTGGGATAAGTTAGTCGAATATTGTAATTCCATAGCTTTGTTCATATGGGTCCATTCGGTCTCAAGGCTAGCTCTGATAAATGGGAAAACAGAAACTGATGTTTCGTTATATAATTATGTTTAAATTCATTATGTTATTTTTCATTTATTTGATAATTGAAAAATAAAAGGAATGAATTTTGAATTTTGAAATTAATAGAGATTAATTTAAAATTCAAAATAAAATTTAAACATTAGTTTATTTGGCAACTAAAGGAGAGAGAAAGTTGATATATTATTTTGGGAAAATTCAGAAATCCCTTGCCATAAGGGGATTTCGAATTTTGCTCCAAAATGGGAAGGAAAATTCGGAAATCCCTAGCCATGTAGGAATTTTTGGATTTTAATCCAAGGGTTAAGGGGAAATTCAAAAATCCCATCTAGGGTTTGAGTTTTTGAATTTCCTCCTATATAAAGATATTTTATTGAAAACCCTAGAGAGACTTCTAGAGAAGAAAAATATATCACACACTTTTCTCCTAGGGTGGCCGGATTTTAGAGACATAATAGAAGGAAAATTGTTTCCTTAGGTTTTTGGAAAAATAGCCCACTCTCTCATCCCAAATACCATAGAGTCATAGCCTTGAATCAACGAGTGGTTTTTGGTGTGATCGTGTCGATAAATCAACGATCTTGTTTCACGGCAATTCTCCATCTCGGAACGTGAGATAGTGAGGCAAGATCCTTGCGGTCATTTATTTCAATCGTCACAAAGGTATGTGTATTATTCTAATCCTTTGTCTATAAACATATATCATGCATGCATCTCTCGTTGTGGTTTACGTTTAATTTAGAATTAAATGGATATGATAAAATTTTTGAAATTCCGCGTACAATATTGTTGTTGTTCAAATGATTTTTCATCTATAAATCACAACAAGATCCTACACATTAAGCTCTCTGGCTTTTTCAAATTATTCTCGCAAGTCGTATTACTATCTGTCGATGTCATACGCACCTTACGGTTCTTTTATGAGAAGCTATTTCTAAAAATCTCCTTTTGGGGTTTCAATTTAGGCCTTCAATTCAATTCAACAATTGATCAGGTTATTGAAAGCATTAAGGATAATAAAAGGAACACATACATAAATAAAAAACTAGTAGTGAGTAAACTTCATTGAAAAAAAAAATCTGAAATCAAATATTCATGACAAGGCTACACTCATAGCGCTAGTTAAGAAAATTAAAATATAATTTAAATTAAAAACATGCTAACAATGATAGTTAACACAAAAAATTTGGGAAAGAAGAAAACTATTCGTTGAATTTGAAGTTGAACTCAGTTCTTGGATGACTCTTCTTCTCCTTCGTCGAGCTGTAATCTCTCCCTCTTTTCTCAGCCAAAAAAATGTAGAAAATAACCCTAAATATCTTATTTATAGTGTTTGAAATCGTAAAGGCATATTTGTAAATTTTTAGAACTGAAATAACCTCAAATTGGCCCTTTTTCTCGAAGTAGCTCCGCGGCGTTGTGCATGTCACGCGCGATAGGCGTGCCTACTATAGGTGAATGGTCTATTAGTTGAAAGTTTGTTAGTGATATTGAAGTTGGTTTTCTGGTGTTGCAGCTTGCAATGTTGTAACAGCCTGGTGCTTGTATTAGCTTTTTCAGTTGCAAGTTAGTTCTGGAGGGTTGTGACGAGTGTATAAAAATGCACTTAACTTTTTCATAATTGTTAAATAAATTAAGTTTTAATTAACTATTTTCATGGAATTAATATTTTGTGGAGGTATTTGATTTTAATTTAATTTAATTTGTTTTGTAAGGAAATAACACATTTGGGTCAAAACTAAGAAAGCCTACTAAGAAGCCCATCAGAAGCCCATCAGCGCCCAGTTGAGCCGATTGGAGCCGAGCCACGTGAGCCTCACCTGTTGAGAATGGTGTCCTAGAAGCATGAGATGTAATAGGATATTTATTATTTATTTAATAAAATAGTTTATTCATTATTTTATGTGCATATATTTATGAATATTCTATGAATATCAATGAAAATTTCATGATTATTTATGTAACCTTAAACATTGTATATAAGTGTTATATATGAGAGGATAATGTTTAAGGATAATAATCAAAAAGCAATGTTCATAATGAATTTAATTAAAGTTCAGAATCTTTAATTAAAACATTATTAATACATGTCATTCCCATTTAGAATGGAACGGTGTTATCCGCACTGTTAATATGGCGAGATATTGAATGAGTGTATTTCGCATAATGAGATTATGTAGAACAAGGACACAGACACAATATGAATTTCTAATAATTTCCGTTAAGTATAGAAATTCTAATTGAGTTTACTGATGGTCATATATAGAATGATCTTAATCCTGAGTTCTTAACAAACGCCTATTTATGGATTTATGTCTTTTGATTTACTCGGTACGGATTCCGAGACCCTGAATCCTATTCCTTGTATTTTGGAGACATGATGAAGTAGGTAGCTGGGAATGTTATTATACGAGATGGAATCCATTCCTTCTTGAGAAAGAAGTAGATAAATAATTCTCTTGAGGGTTGATTCGATACTTGGACCAGTAGGAGCTCCGATTCATGAATGTGTTTTATGAATCACTGTCCGATTACGCCCAAACGTGTTGAAATAAAGCGGTCGTGGTAGCACAGTTAGGGCGGTCGTATCCACAAGGAGCAGACAAATTGAACAAGAAAAGATTAGCAAATAAAAAGCTTTAGGAGATAAATAGTAAAGTAAAAATAAAAGAGAATGGAATTTTTGTTGAGAAGTTAAAGTTTAAGAAAAATGTAGGAGAAAATTATATTTAAAACTAGTAAGGCATCGAGATTCCCCTATATGCTTTGTTCACCCGAATGGATTTTGATCTTCAAGATTACTCAATTGAAAGTTTCACATCCCAAACTAAAAATCGGAAAATATATATTTGAAGAACATGTGAATTAAAATGTATTCGAGTGAGTAAAATTCTTACGTTTAGTATTAGGAAAAATCATCTTAAGAGAAATCTAAGAGCGACAATATGCCATTGGTAATAATACGGTAAAAGACTACTCATAAAACAATATCTATCAATATATAGTATCATGCAGCAATCATATAAAAAGAGCTTGACTAGATTTATATAAAAGTTGATAATAAAATATATCAATATGAGAAATTAGAAGAAGATATAAGAAAATTAATCACTCAAATATATAAACTTTGAAGAACAAATAGAAAATCAACATCCACTCAAGATCACTTCACATATAGGTTTCTCTCTAACCTCACCAAAGAGAAGAAAATGTCTAAACTTAAGCTAAAAACTAACCACCTCATAAACTTAACAAAGATCCTATTTATAGAGTTTGGAAATGCTAGAAAAACTAACAGTAGAAAAATAAAAAAGAACAAAAACGGATCCTAATTAAGTTAGAATTTACAAGGCTTAATTTGAGAATAAAAGTTGATTATAGTGGGAAGGAAAACCATCACAAACGGATAGAAACGGATGAATAATCCCAAGTGAACGGCTCGCAGGGGAAGAAAACGCCACATGGCACGCCGTGATTCGTCCAAGGCTGACGCTTGGAAAACGCGGACAAAAATTTGCTTCGGACGTGACACATGGCAAGGGCTGAGTGGCTGGGAGAGGAAGTGGCCGCCAACTTGGACACGTGGCGCGAATTGATTCGGAGGCTGCTGCGACGCGGGCCCACGCGGAGAGGAGAGGAAAAACGCCTTGACGCCCGCATGGAGGAGACTTGCGCGAGGAGAGAGTTGTGCGTGGCAAGCGCGCGTGGGAGCAGCTGCGGCTGGGGCCCACTGGTCTGAGATGCGGCAGAGATCGACACGTGGCGGCTTGGTGGGGGCTTGTCTTGGTGGCTCATTTGGCTTCATTTCGGGGGTGGCGATGGGCAATTTTGGCTTGTTTTGGGTTCAACTTTTGGGTTATGCTTGGTAAACTAGCCCAAATCTAATTGTTTTCTTCAAAAACCTGAAAAATAAAATAAATCTAATTAAAATTAAATCCTGTAAATTTAGGAATATTTGAAATTAAAATCACAAATTTGATAAAATAATTTGACAATTATGAACATTAAAAGTGCAAATTTGTGCACTTATCACAATCCCCAACTAGCTTATTGCTAGTCTCTAGAAATTCAAGCGAAATAAAAATCATGTCAAGCTGAAAATTCAAATCAAAACTAGCAAAATCACCTAAGCAATCAAACAAAACATTAGTAAGTCATCAGAAAATGCTATCAAAACTACTTCAGTCATAACTCCAAAGTCGTGTGTGTGTGCACCGAACCGTATCCTTCTTACCACAGTCCATAACACAAATAGCATCGAAAAATTGACCAAGAAAAAGTCTCAACTCCATTTACCTCACGGGTGTCAGAAATATTTTAATGCAAAGGGTTTTCACTCATGGAGTTGGAAGTCAATCAATCAACGCTCATGTGAGAGAAGACAATTTAAGGACAAGCTAATAAACAAACATTGATCAAATGATAGGCAAATCAAATATCTGAAACAATCCATCACTCAAACCGTAAACAAACTTTCAGGATTCCATTCTGGTCAAGAGGAAGATCTCATAAACAAACAAAGAGCCGAAAAAATACAAACAAATATACACAAACCCTTTTTTTCTTATTTTTTTGTTTTTGTTTTTGTTTTTTTTAGGCAAGAGATAACATACATTTGATGAAGCTGATGTAGTAAGGCATTCTTTTGATTGGCTGGTATGCAGCACAAGACGTGAGTGCAACCAAACTACGTAAACATTGATGATAAATGATGCTCTTGCTCTTTTTTCTTTTTTTTTTCTTCTTTTTTTTTATTTTTAAAAAAAAATACAAAAGAAAAATGATAAATATCTACAACACATGGCTCAATTCTAAAAATTATTCCTAACCAGAAATCATCCCTCAAGCAAATGTCACAAGTCAAGTAAAGGTGATCTGTTAATGACTTAACCAACTCAAAAGATCAATGAAAGTTTAAAAGCTGTTTTCTCAACTCTCACAACTCACCAAAAATGAACACCTTAAACTCGGGAATCTTTCTCAACCAAATGTGTTAACAACCATCTTACCACAAGGTTTGGCATGTACTCAAAAATAACTCTGGAAATCATTTATTAGTAATTAAGATAGCAAAAACTGACTCAAACCAAACATTTTGGAATCATACCCAGATAATCTTGCAAAAATTTTGATCCAAAATAACAACAAGATAAAAATTAATCTCACGCATGAATATGCTCACCACCCCCAACCCAAAATCAGACAGTGTCCTCAATGTCTAAAAATATATGCAATATGAAGAAGACAGGGAAAGAGAACACCTGGATGATGAACATTGGAACTAAGCTGAGCATCCTGAACTGATTCTCCAAAACACAAAAAAATATAAAATCACACAAAATCAAACTAAAAATAAAAGCACACAAATCACACAAAACACACCAAACAAAATAAAGAAACAAAAATATGATACAAAAGTGTTGGAAGCAAACTCCTTAAGAGGTTTGCGCCATATGTTGGCCTTTTTGGTTTGACTGAGCTTGTGAAGGGAACTTACCGCGTTCTTGAACAGCCAAAGCTCCAGTTAGCTTCGTGATTTGGTTCTTCATTTTTTTACTTTCCTCCACCATTTGCATGAACAGTGACTCGAACTTCTGATTCGTTTTACTCTGCACCTCCATGAAAGATTGCAAGGTGTTCTCAAGAGAACTCATTGGCTGTTGAGAATTGTATTGAGGTGCAGAATACGCCTTTGGTGGTTGCGGCTATTGCTCAGTCCTCCATTGTCCTTCCGATGGTTGTGCTTGGGTGGAATCTCTCCAACTGAAGTTTGGATGGTTCCTCCAGCCAGGATTATATGTGTTAGAGAAGGGTTTGTTGTATGCCCCTAAGGCATTGCATTGCTCCTCATAAACCCCTCTCAGTTCACCATAAGCAGGACAATCCTTAGCTAGATGTTCCATTCTACCACAGACAAAGCATGGCTCATGTGTCTCTACCCTTGCGACTGTGTGGATTCCTCTACCTTCTTTGCCTTTGAGGGCCTCGATTTGCCTTGTCAAAGATTCAACTTGGGCTTTGAGGTTGTCCTCTTCCCTTAGTTGATAGATTCCAGCTGGTCGGGACCGATTGGTGCTGTCAGTAGCACTTGGACCAGTCCATGTGTGGGCTTTTTCAGCTAACTCGTTGAGATACTCAAAAGCCTCCTCGGGATCCTTTTGGAGAAACTCACCATTGCACATCATCTCTAAAAATTGGCCCTCTCGAATCGTGAGTCCTTTGTAGAAATAACTGACGAGGCGCCAACTCTCATAACCATGGTGAGGACACTGATTTAATAGATCCTTGAACTGTTCCCAAACTTGATATAGAGTTTCATTGTCCTTCTGGGTAAAGGTTGAGATCTGTCGCTTCAGACCATTGGTCTTATGGTGAGGGAAATACTTATTGAAAAATACTGTCGTCATTTCTTCCCAACTTCCAATAGACCTAGGTCGCAGAGAATACAACCAGCTTTTAGCCTTGTCCTTCAAAGAGAAAGGAAAGAATTTCAATCGCACAGAGTCCGTGGCTTCATCTCGGTTGTGAAAAGTGGCCACCACTTCTTCAAACTCCCTAATATGCACGTATGGATTCTCGCTCTCTAACCTGTGAAAGGTCGGCAAGAGTTGGATCATGCCCAGCTTGAAATCCAAATTCAGCATATTAGGGGGAAACATTATGCATGATGGTGTGGCCGTACGTGTAGGGTGAAGATAATCGTTCAATGTCTTCTGCTGGACCTCCTCGTTTTGAGCCATCGTGAACGGATTTGCAACTCCTAGTGAGGCTGGGGTCGAGGGAGGACTAGACGTGTGGGAAGAAACTTCACTAGGGTTTTCCGGTCTTCTTGCAAATCTCCCTAATTCGTCTCTATAACGATTCATTCACTTTACAACGTTTCACTTTTTGATTTTTTGATTTTTTTTGATTTTTTTTAAACAAAGAAAACAACAATGTAGAATCGCGAATCGCAACCCCCAAGAGTGCTCCCAGGAAAGATTGGTGGGGCGAGGCCTCCTTAAAAACTAACCTCCTAGACAAAGCAACGTTCCCAGGAAAGACTGGTGGCGTATAACGCTACAGAAACCAGCCTAGCTCCTAGACATATGTCCCTTAGTTTGTACTTTCCAACATTTCCACAAAATTGCTTGAAAAATTTATTAAGTTTTATGACGTATTTTATGACGTGTTTTATGAAATGTTAAATGTTAGATATTAGTACCCTAAGTTAATACTATTCTAAAACCTAAGGTTACACAAATTATGAGAAATTAAAAGTCCTAATTTAATGTCTAAATTGGTCACCTAAGAGTCACAACCTAAAAATTATGAGACCTAAATTATGAATGAAAAGTTAAATAGTAATGTTAGGCAATTAATAATAATAAGGTACAAAATTAAACAAAAAAAGGGAAATTTAAAGCTATCAACGAACAAATGACAATAATAATAATAATAATAAAATGAAACAAAGTAAAGAAGAATAAGAAAAGAAAAGAAAATAAGCCAACTAAGAAAAACCTAAAACCCAACACGGAAACTGACAAATTACTGCACTAAAACAAATGTATTGGTTTTAACTAAAAACAATGTGACAAAACTACAAAGACACAGCAACACATTTTACAAACTTCAAAGACAACTAATTACGGACACAACTAAGCAAATAAAACAATGACACAGTAAAAAGGTTTTTTTTTATTATTATTATTTTTTTTACGTGCTCAAGAAAAAAAATGGAAAAAAAAAATGACAAACAGGAACGAAAACTAACAATAATAGTAAATGAAAAGTCAAACCAACAGAAACTTTTTTTTTTTTTTAAACGTTCTAAACCAAAAAAAAAAAAGTAAAATAAATAAAACTAACAAAAACGACCAAACAAATCACACTAAAAGACAAAACTAAAGAAAAAGAAAACAGAATACACAAGAAAATGACACACATGTATTTGACAATGCTTGACTTACGGACGAAACTAAACAAATAAAACAATGATGCGGTCAAAAAGGTCTTTTTTTTTTTTTTTTTTTTTTTTTTTTTTGAAAACAAATTTAGACAAAACAAAACCTAACAAACTAATGAAAGAAAACTGGCAAACACAGGAAACTAAAGACCGACAACAAACTAATATGACAAAGTAAAGGGCTTTTTTTTTTTTTTTTTTTTTTTTTTTTTTTTTTTTGCCAAAGAAAAAATAAAAAAATAAAAGATAAATAGTACTTACCTCTTTGGCTAATTATCTACTGAACAATCTTGTTAACGCACTTCCCCGGCAACGGCGCCAAAATTTGATTACGCCTAAACGTGTTGAAATAAAGCAGTCGCGGTAGCACAGTTAGGGTGGTCGTATCCACAAAGAGGTGACAAATTGAACAAGAAAAGATTAGCAAATAAAAAGCTTTAGGAGATAAATAGTAAAGTAAAAATAAAAGAGAATGAAATTTTTGTTGAGAAGTTAAAGTTTAAGAAAAATGTAGGAGAAAATTATATTTAAAACTGGTAAGGCGTCGAGATTCCCCTATATGCTTTGTTCACCCGAATGGATTTTGATCTTCAAGATTACTCAATTGAAAGTTTCACATCCCAAACTAACAATCGGAAAATATATATTTGAAGAACATGTGAATTAAAATGTATTCGAGTGAGTAAAATTCTTACATTTAGTATTAGGAAAAATCATCTTAAGAGAAATCTAAGAGCGACAATATACCATTGGCAATAATGCAGTAAAAGAGTACTCATAAAACAATATCTATCAATATATAGTATCATGCAACAATCGCATAAAAAGAGCTTGACTAGATTTTTATAAAAGTTGACAATAAAATATATCAATATGAGAAATTAGAAGAAGATATAAGAAAATTAATCACTCAAATATATAAACTTTGCAGAACAAATAGAGAATCAAAATCCACTCAAGATCACTTCACATATAGGTTTCTCTCTAACCTCACCAAAGAGAAGAAAATGTCTAAACTTAAGCTAAAAACTAACCACCTCATAAACTTAACAAAGACCCTATTTATAGAGTTTGGAAATGCTAGAAAAACTAACAGTAGAAAAATAAAAAAGAACAAAAACGGATCCTAATTAAGTTAGAATTTACAAGGCTTAATTTGAGAATAAAAGTTGATTATAGTAGGAAGGAAAACCATCACAAACGGATAGAAACGGATGAATAATCCCAAGTGAACGGCTCGCAGGGGAAGAAAACGTCACATGGCACGCCGTGATTCGTCCAAGGCTGACGCTTGGAAAACGCGGACAAAAATTTGCTTCGGAGGTGACACGTGGCAAGGGCTGAGTGGCTGGGAGAGGAAGTGGCCGACAACTTGGACACGTGGCGCGAACTGATTCGGAGGCTGCTGCGACGCGGGCCCACGCGGAGAGGAGAGGAAAAACGCCTTGACGCCTGCGTGGAGGAGACTTGCGCGAGGAGAGAGCTGTGCGCGGCAAGCGCGCGTAGGAGCAGGTGCAGCTGGGGCCCACCGGTCTGAGATGCAGCAGAGATCGACACGTGGCGGCTTGGTGGGGCTTGTGCGGCGAGGCTAGGCTGGGCTGCTGATGGGCCGAATTTGGGCTTGTTTTGGGTTCAAATTTTGGGTTATGCTTGGTAAACTAGCCCAAATCTAATTGTTTTCTTCAAAAACCTGAAAAATAAAATAAATCTAATTAAAATTAAATCCTGTAAATTTAGGAATATTTGAAATTAAAATCACAAATTTGATAAAATAATTTGACAATTATGAACATTAAAAGTGCAAAATTTGTGCACTTATGACTGTCCATTAGAGAATCAATGGTACTCAAGGATAAAGATATAATTAGAGAGGTTAACGGATTCTACCTGGCTCTAATTATGAATTATTTATGGAGGATTGATCTATATGCAATGGCTATATCAAATGGACACTTCACAGTTTAGAAGTAATTTATGTCTATAATTTCGAGAGTGCAATTCCAAGTTTATAGTGGAGTAACTATTTGAAATAATAGAATTAATTAATTAATTAAATTATTTAATTGATTATTAATTTTATTAGAGCTCGGGATTATAGGTCCATTAGTCCCCGTGTTGTCTTAGTAATTCTGCCAGACACAAAGGGCAAAATGGGAATTTTAGAATTACGGAATTCTAAAATTAAACACTCAAAAATAATTAATTGAGAATTAATTATTATTTAAATAATGTGATCATTTAAATTTGAATTTGAACATATCTAGATTCATCCTTTTAAACTTATTTGATAAGTTGTTCAATTTAGAATTCAAATTAATTTAAGTTTGACTTAAATTGAAATTTGAATTTGAGTCAAAATTGGACTACAGGATAAAGGATGATTTTCTCTTCCTTCCCTATCTGATATTGGCGCCTACACACGGATAAAATCCCCCTAAGGTGGCCGGCCATAATGGATAAGGATAAGAGGAGATTTTGTTCCAAATTGAAATAGGAGATAATTAACAAGCTTTATCTTAGAGATAGAGATTTGATTCCTTTTTGAAGTTTGACTTCTACTCTTTAAATATGAGAATGATAAAAAATTGTGGAGACAATTTTTGAAACAAGTTTTCAGCCCTAATTGTTAGCGCTGGCCGAAATTCTCAAGTAGAGAGGAAGGAAAAAAGTTTTCTTTAAAAATTCCACATCGTGCATGCGTTGGTTTTTGTGAAAATTCGAGTATTTATTGTAACCCATTTGTCTCATTTGTACCCACACACACGTCTTCGTGGATTCTAAGAATTGACGTGAAAGACACTGGTTTTCTAAACACAAAGCTTTGGAGCAAGGGTTGTTCGAGGTCAAAGAACTCAAGTTATCAACCGAGTCGGCCTCCAGGTATTTTTCCTAATTGAGTTCTTAATAAATTAATTAATGAGATTAATTTATTTGTGCATAAATTAATATAATCTATAGTGTATCTCAAAGGTTTTGTGAAAATTTTTGTTATACACGATCTGCCTTTCCCCCCACGCTTCCGCATCCGAATTCGATTTGGAGACCAACAATTGGTATCAGAGCGATCTATAGACTATATTAATTTATGCTCTGATTATTTGTTAATCAATATTAAATATGTGATATTTAATTATGTATGTATGTGATGGGTAGACACTTGCATTTATGGATGTTTATATTTGATTCATCATGATGAATGTATGGATGCTGGATTTGGTCGTTAGTTATATGGTTCTATGGATCGCATTAAATTCGTTCAAATTAAATTATTTGTAATTTAATTCGGGATTAGAATTATTGTAATTCTAGGTTTTGGGTAGAATTATGGTTTTGATTTTGAATCAAAAGGAGGCCTTGAAGATCAAGTTTGAAGCCTTTGAAGATGCCCAAAAATTGCCCAGAAAAAATCGCCCTGAAAGAAGGCTAGGGCGCGCCCCAGCGCGCATCCAGCGCGCGCGGCTAACGCCTCCCTGGGCACCCTAGCGCGGCCGGAGCGTAGCCAGCGTGGACAGTCTGCGCAAGCGCGGCCATCCCGCGCCCGCGTGCACCCAGGCGCGTGGTTATTGGGCCAGATGCGATCAAATGGACCCCGAACGGGCCGAGGGTTTCGAAAACCCTCGTAATGTGTGTTAACAGACCCGAAAGAGTTCTGGACCTTGAAGAAAGTGAAATCCAACCCGAAGACTTAGAACGAAGCCATTGAATGAAGAATTCAAGAATCGAAGACCCGTTGATGTAACGAAAGAAAATAATTATTGTAATTATTTATTTATTCGATTTTGGTTGTAATTTATATTTTCCATGGGACCTGGTCAAATCCATCTCAATAGCCGATTGCATATATTTATATTTTTTGTTGATAATTATATTTTATATGTCCATGCATATAACATGCCATATAGATATAGTGTGCCTACTCATATGTTTTATAACATGCCATGCATACATGCGCATTTATTATTATTTATTTTATTTATTTAAAAGAGTTTTAAAAGGATAAAATAAAAATAAGTACCATGCGCTAAAATCGATTTAATATGATTAAATTGATTTAAGTTGTAAAATTGATTTGTAAAATAATTTTACATGTGAAATTGAATTTAAGAGTTAAATTTTAGGATTTCACATATCCGAAAAATAAATTGTTTATTTATCCGGATTGGAAAAACATGAGATAATTTTCAAATAAAATACATATTTACAAAATAATGAGTGGGAGAGGGTTGTATGACAATACGACCCACTGGTCTCCACTGTTAGTGCAACACCGTGAGATCCGGAGAGGGGCTTTGCGGCGACATTGAATTGCCCTCCTAAAGGATAGTGTTCTTGCCAGATCAATAACAAGGTTGGCTTCCTAGATAGGATTTCAGGATGTATTTTCGAATTGACTGTCCAAAGGTAGCAATCCGGAGTTAAGTCTATGGGATCTGAAACGGTGGTTTACACTCATAAAGATATAATCAAAGTTTGTTGGTTATATTTTGACTAAAATAACGGTAGTTAATAAATATGAAAATATGAGATATTTTGACTATTTATTAATTGAGAAGAGTCTCAGTTCAATTTGCAAATAATTTGACTACCCAAACGTACACTTTATTTGTGGTAAATTGCATTATCATTGGCACCTAAAACTAAAACATGATTTATGTATTTTTCATGTGCATCATGCATCATATTTAATTGTGCCTAAATTCGCATGTTTTGATATTCATGCACATAAATTGATTAGATGAATATTCTACTTATTTCCTATAATATGTCAAATCCTATAATCTTACTATACAAAACTGAAACACTGACTATTGATAAACTATGTGAAGTGGTAAAGTAACATAAACAACTTACATTCATGTGATGAATATAAGTTTGTCCCAAATGGAGGATTGTCCTCCTGCCCTTAATGAAAACACAGTGGCTAACTGTTAGCTAGGGTTGTGCGTGGTAATTCACAAGAAGTATGAAGGCATGGAGATAGCTTATGAGATAATGCAGTCATCAGATACCGTATTTGGAAATCCATAAAACAAAAGGGTTGGCTAAATACTGTAAGAGTCCTGAGTAAAAGACAAAAGGAAAGTCGTTTCCACTAAAATAAAGGAAAAGAATCAAGCAAATACAATTTTCTAGTTCTAAAAATATGTTTAGTATAAAGGGTGATTCCTTATTCTTGGATTGTAGATTCGGGAGTTGCTACTCATGTTTGTTTTTTTTTTATTAAGTCTTAGTTCTTACAAAGAAATTGTTTCCCGAAATAAAGAAAGGAACTCAAGCAAATATGATTTGCTAGTTCTAAAAACATGTTTAGTAAATAAGGTGATTCCTTGCTCCTGGATAGTAGATTCAGAAGCTGCTACTCATGTTTGTTTTCTTTATTAAGTTTTAGCCCTTAAATGGAAATTGTTTTCACCTAAATAAAGAAATAGAATCAAAGTAAATAAGATTTACTAATTCTAAAATTTTTTTTAGTAGAGGGTGATTTCTCATCTTGGATAGTTGATTCGGGAGCAACTAATCATGTTTGGTTTTCTTTACAAAATATTAGTTCTTACAAAGAACTTGCCGTCAGGGATTGCACGATAAAAGTGGGAATACCGCGAGGATATTGGTAAAAGCTGTGGGAGAAGTTAGACTTCAATTTTGGAAATACCTTGTCGTGAACAATGTTTATTTCCCTTGAAGCATAAAGAGAAATTTGATTTCTAATTCCATATTATTTCAACAATTGCCTTTAAATAAAAATCTAGTCCACATATTTTGGAATGGTTCCGATATATGTTCTGGATATTTGGAAAATGGTTTATACCGTTTAAACCGATGCCTGGCTCACTGTAAAAATATTGAAATGTCCAAAAGTTGCCGAACCTAAAAATAAGAAGCAAAGGATCTCTCACGATAAATAACACATATATGTGGCTTCTTAGACTTGATCATATTAGTCTAAACAAGATTGAAAGACTAGTAAAGGATGGTCCTTTATGCGAACTAAAAGTTAGTAAGCTTCTCGTCTGTAAATCTTGTCTAGAAGGCAAAATGACTAAGAGGCCTTCCATGTCGAAAGGAGAAAGAGTCACGAACCTTTTCAGCTAATACATTCAGATGTATGTGGACCGTTAAACGTCCAAGATAAAAGAGGTTACGAATATTTCATCATCTTTATTGATGATTGTTCAAGATATGGTTATGTTTACCTAATGCAACGGAAATCTAAAACTTTCAGAAAGTTTAGAGAATTCCGAGCAGAAGTTGAAAAACAGTTAGGCGAACCAATCAAGACACTTCAATTAGATTGAGAGGGTGAATGCCTGGACTAAGAGTTTCAGGATATCTTGATTGAAGAAGGTGTAGTATCTTAATTGACTATGCCTGGTACACCATAGCAAAATAGTGTAGCCAAAATGAGAAATCGGACTTTGCTCGACATGATAAGATCAATGTTGAGTTATTCTTCACTTCCTGCTTCATTCCGGGATTATGCCATAAGAACCACCATGTATATTTTGAATCTAGTACCATCTAAGTCTATACCAAAGACACCCCTAGAGTTGTGGAATGGTCAAAAGTCAGTTTTGAAGCATATTCGCATATGGGGGTGTCCGGCTCATGTGATGAAATAATAGACTGGGAAGTTGGAACCAAGATCGTAAATATGCATGTTTATGGGATATGCAATAGGGACAAAAGAATGATTATTTTATATAGTCATAAGAATCAAAAGTATTTGTATCGACAAATGCCACGTTTCTAGAGCATGACTATATGACAGTTTTTGTGGTCTAGAAGCAAAGCAGTTCTGGAAAAGTTACTTTCCAATAAGATTAGACCACAACCGACAAGAGTTGTTGGAACACTAAGAATGACCACGATTCCTAGTCAAACTCTAGTAGCACCTCGTTGTAGTGGGAGGCTAAGCAAGTTACCTGACTAGTATACTGAGGAAACACATATCGTCACTGCTGATGGCGGTAAGGAGGATCCGTTGACCTTTAAGACTACGATGGATGATTTGATAAGGAAAAGTGGCAAGCATCTATGAAACTCGAGCTAGAGTCCATGTACTCCAACTCAGTCTGGCAACTTGTAGATTCACCCGAAGGGGTAAAACCCATTGGATGCAAGTGGATCTTCAAGTGAAGAAGATGAGCGGATGGAAAAGTAGAGACTTATAAAGCAAGGCTTGTGGTTAAGGACTACACCCAGAAAGAGGGAGTTGACTATGGGGAAACTCTCTCACCGGTGGCCATGCTTAAGTCCATCCGAATACTCTTAGCCATAACAACATATTTTGAATATGAGATATGGAAGATGGATGTCAAGACAGCTTTTCTGAATGGCTATCTTGAGGGAACCATCTATATCGATCAGCTAGAAGGTTACATAAAGAAAGGCCTAGAGCAGAAAGTCTGCAAACTGTAGAGATCCATTTATGGATTGAAGGAAACTTCTAGATCTTTACAAGCCCGAATGTATGATATTCAGTGGGAGTAGTCAGTCGTTGTTAGTTGAACTCAAGATTTGATCATTGAGCAGCCGTGTAGTGTATTAAGTATATAAGGAAAATTAGGAAACTATAAGATAGTTTAGTCGGTGAAAGTGTTGTCTTTCACTGGATACATTGACTTTGACTACGAGTCATACGTGAATTTTGAGGGTCAACATCCAAGTCTGTGTTCACACTAGGTGAAGGAGTCACGACAAGAAAGGTTGTTAGCAAAGTGTGATTGTTAATTTAATCATTAAGAGTTAATGTGTAGTAGCATGTGAAGCAGCAAAAGAAAGCAACCTGACTCATAGAAACTTCTTAACTGATCTGGAAGTTATTCCAGACATAGATCAGTCATAGACACCTGGAAGTTTCAGGATTAGAGACATATCCTACCTACTTTAGGACAAGTGGGAGATTGTTGGGAATGGTGTCCTGGAAACATGAGATGTAATAGGATATTTATTATTTATTTAATAAAAGAGTTTATTCATTATTTTATGTGCATATATTTATGAATATTTTATGAATATCAATGAAAATTCCATGATTATTTATGTAACCTTATATATTGTATATAAGTGTTACATATGAGAGGATAATGTTTAAGGATAATAATCAAAAAGCAATGTTCATAATGAATTTAATTAAAGTTCAGAATCTTTAATTAAAACACTATTAATACATGTCATTCCCATTTAGAATGGAACAGTGTCATCTGCACTGTTAATATGGCGAGATATTGAACGAGTGTATTTCGCATAATGAGATTAGAACAAGGACACAGACACAATATGAATTTCTAATAATTTCCGTTAAGTATAGAAATTCTAATTGAGTCTATTGATGGTCATATATAGAATGATCTTAATCCTGAGTTCTTAACAAACTCCTATTTATGGATTTATGTCTTTTGATTTACTCAGTACGGATTCCGAGACCCTGAATAATAGTTCTCTTGAGGGTTGATTCGGTACTTGGACCAGTAGGAGCTCCGATTCATGAATGTGTTTTATGAATCACTGTCCATTAGAGAATCAATGGTACTCAAGGATAAAGATATAATTAGAGAGGTTAACAGATTCTGCTTGGCTCTAATTATGAATTATTTATGGAGGATTAATCTATATGCAATGACTATATTAAATGGACACTTCACAGTTTAGAAGTAATTCATGTCTATAATTTCGAGAGTGCAATTCCAAGTTTATAGTGGAGTAACTATTGGAATTAATAGAATTAATTAATTAATTAAAGCATTTAATTGATTATTAATTTTATTGGAGCTCGAGATTATAGGTCCATCAGTCCCTGCGTCGTCCTAGTAATTCTGCCAGACAAAAAGGGCAAAATGGGAATTTTAGAATTACGGAATTCTAAAATTAAACACTCAAAACTAATTAATTGAGAATTAATTATTATTTAAATAATGTGATTATTTAAATTTGAATTTGAACATATCTAGATTTATCCATTTAAACTTATTTGCTAAGTTGTTCAATTTAGAATTCAAATTAATTTAAGTTTGACTTAAATTAGAATTTGAATTTGAGTCAAAATTGGACTACAGGATAAAAGATGATTTTCTCTTCCTTCCCTATCTGATATTGGCGCCTATACAGGGGTAAAATCCCCCTAAGGTGGCCAGCCATAATGGATAAGGATAAGAGGAGATTTTGTTCCAAATTCAAATAGCAGATAATTAACAAGCTTTATCTTAGAGAGAGAGATTTGATTCCTTTTTGAAGTTTGACTTCTACTCTTTAAATATGAGAATGATAGAAAATATTGGAGACAATTTTTGAAATCAATTTTTCAGCCCTAATTATTAGTGCTGGCCGAAATTCTCAAGTAGAGAGGAAGGAAAAAAGTTTTCTCCAAAAATTCCACATCGTGTATGCGTTGGTTTTTGTAAAAATTCGAGTGTTTATTGTAACCCGTTTGTCTCATGTGTGTCCACACACACGTCTTTTTGGATTCTAGGAATTGACATGAAAGACATTGGTTTTCTAAACACAAAACTTTGGAGCAAGGATTGTTCGAGGTCAAAGAACTCAAGTTATCAACCGAGTCGGCCTCCAGGTATTTTTCCTAATTGAGTTCTTAATAAATTAATTAATGAGATTAATTTATTCATGCATAAATTAATATAATCTATAGAGTATCTCAAAGGTTTTGTGAAAATTTTTATTATACGTGATCCGCCTCTCCTCCCACGCTTCCGCATCCGAATACGACTCGGAGACCAACATCACCAGCGCGCCACGTGTCGTCCTTTGTTGCGGCACAGGTCTGTGGGACCTAGTTTTCCCCGCGTGTACGCTCGCTTGGCACGCATGGATCCTTCCCCGGGTGAGTTTCCTTCATGCATGCGTTAGGGTGTTCAACGTTTGTTCTCTGTGTGGGTCTCGCGCGCTGCTTCTTCCCAATCAGCGTCCGCCACGTGTCGCGAGTAGAAGCATCTGTGTCACGCCCCCCCAACCCGGGTGGGTGACGTGGAGCTCGATTAGGAATTAATGAAGCAGATCCCCAACCGGGTCCCACACTAAGCTGCATTAGAATATATATAAATTACATAATCCAGGAGCCTCTAACACACAGGGCTCCACCCCACAGGACATACAGTATCGTACATACGTGCTCATGTAAATAATCATTACAACAGACATCATCCACAGTCTAGTAAATCCAAATATTAAATAAGCTTACATAATCTTCATCAAATTCCTTACATTTTATGTCGGAGGATAAACACAATCCTCACTTGATCGTTTCGTAGCACCACTCAGCTACTTCCGCTACTGTGCCCCGCGCCTAGAGTCTCCTGGGAGGGGTTTTAAACATTTGAAACATGAGCGAAAGGCCCAGTAGGATATAATTTGAAATGATTAAAGTAAACGAATAAATAAATAAATAAACAAGACATTCAGTCCCCACAGAACAGCCGGAACCTCACATCCTTTTTCTCAAAGGAAATATAACAGTAAATAATCCATATTACAGGCTTCAGCGAGTAATTAGTACAAATTACTCACCTCACCCAGCGCCTCGCCTACCGGACCGGTTTCGGGTTCTGCCCCCGAGGATGCACTCTCCGCATCCTATCTAGGCTTACAGCAATAGACTCTAATACCAGTTCACAAGATCTCTTATCTTAAGAAATTATCCATTTAACATTATGAAATCGTTCATATGACCCGACGAACTACTCAAGCCGCGGGCCCGATGACTGGGCAAGCCATGAGGTTCCATGACTAAACAAGCTATGGGTTCCAAGGACAGGACAAGCCAAGGAATTCCATAAACTAGCAAGCCATGGTTTTTAGAACGTTTTTCTTTCGTAAACCAATCCCTTTCTTCAAAACATTTTCAAGGCCAAAATCGTTTTTGAAAACAGGCTCACAAGGAAAAGGGATAGAAATCCTACCTCGAATTATCAAACCTGGGACTAGCGTTGCCCTATTTCGGCTTCCGCTTCCTCATGCCCCTTCAGTCGTGATCCTCAACTATCACTGATACAAAACGACACTTTAGGATCAATTCTCATTCCTAAAGCAATCCAATCTCACTTAATACCAATATTCTCAATTAGTGTGTCCTAATCCATTTTCATATTTCAAATTCCATTCCAAGGGATTTAAATATCGAATTAGAGATTAAAGATACTAATCCTTTCATCCCAAGTCCCCAAATGAAGCTAATTTGGGTTCTCCCTGAAAACAGGGGTCAAAACACACTTTTCAGGCCAAACAGGGTCAAACCCGTGTACACCGGTCGACCGGTCACAGAGAAGTGTATCACCACCGGTCGGCCGGTGGTGTGCATCCGGTCAACCGGATTGGTTGGCCGGTGGCCATAGTAAGATCCGGTCGACCGATGCAGTAGACCGGTGGAGAACTCCAGTTCGCGAAAACTCGCGAAAATCAGTTCAAAAACCTTCAAATCCAGTCCCAATTCACAAAATCTCAAGAGACAACCACTAGATCCGGGTTCTAGGTACTAAAACAAGTCCAAAGAACCCATGATCTCCAATTTCTACCCTAGTTTCACACAAAATCCATCAAAATCCCTTTTGAACCAAAAGTAAGTTTTGAATCCGAAAAACTTGAAATTCAAGAGAGATTCTTTCAGTAATCTTACCTTGAATCATTCTCTTGATGTTGAAAACTCTTTGAAATCACTCTTTGGCTTAAAACCCGTTCGATTTGGGACAGAAATGAGAGAGGGAGAGAGAGAGTGGGCGGAATTGAGAGTGAAGAAGAGAGAGAGAGAGAAGGAAGAAAGAGAAGAAAAGAAAAAGGAAAAGAAAAGAAAAATAAAAAGGAAATGACATGTGCAATATAACAGTCCAGAAATGCGCCCATACACACTTCTGGATTAAAATAAATTACTGTGAATAATTTAAATACCTTGGAATCATTAAACTCTCATTTAATTATATCAGATTAGGCACACTAATAATCTCAATTAATTCTTCAGGGTGTTACAGCTCCACCCCCCTTAGGCAATTTCGTCCCCGAAATTAAAACTCACCTCAAAGTGCGAACAGATGCGGACAACGTTCCTGCATCGTCGTTTCACGCTCCCATGTTGCTTCCTCAACACCATGGTGCTGCCACAGCACTTTCACTAATGGGATCTCACGATGACGCAGACTCCTCATCTTCCGGTCAATAATCTGGACTGGTACCTCACCATACGTCGTGTCTTCCTGTATTGGAACGTCATACCATTGCACTACAACTTCCGGGTCAGGTTGACATTTTCGAAGCATGGAGACATGGAACACGTCATGCACGTGAGATAACTCAGGCGGTAAAGCCAACCGGTACGCCACCACTCCGACTCGTTGCACGATCGGGAATGGTCCCACATACCTTGGTGCGAGTTTTCCTTTCACACCGAACCGAACAACTCCCTTATGTGGGGAAACCTTCAGCAAGACAAAGTCGCCTTCTTAGAATTCCAAAGGCCTACGCCTTCTGTTTGCATAACTTTTCTGACGACTCTGAGCTATCAACAGACGTTCTCGAATCACAGTTATCTTCTCATTATTCTCCTGAATGACTTCCGGCCCGGTGCTCAGTCGATCCTCTGGTTCCAACCAACACACAGGTGACCTACAAGGACGACCATACAGAGCTTCAAACGGTGCCATTGTAATACTGGCCTGATAGCTGTTGTTATACGCAAACTCAGCAAGATACAGGTATTTCTTCCAGTTTCCACCAAATTCTAGAATACAAGCACGAAGCATATCCTCCAGAATTTGAAGAACTCTTTCAGATTGCCCATCCGTCTGAGGATGAAATGTTGTGCTGAAGTTCAATTCTGTTCCCATGACTTCTTGGAAACTCCTCCAATACCGTGCATTGAAACGCGTGTCACGATCGGACGTGATCGACAATGGCACTCCATGGAACTTCACGACATGTTCCAGGTACAATTCTGCCAGAACCTTCTGAGAATAGGTTGCATGGAACGGTATGAAATGCGCAGATTTTGTCAACTAGTCCACCACCACCCAGATGGCATCGTGCCTACTTTCAGTTCTCGGTAGTCCCATCAGAAAGTCCATCGCGAAGTGTTCAAATTTCCATCCAGGGACAGGAAGAGGTTACAACTCTCCCGCTGGCTTCTGGTGCTCAGCTTTAATCCGTAGGCAAGTCACACATTCCGAGACATACTCATGAACATCTCTTTTCATGCCTCTCCACCAGTACTGTCTCTTCAGGTCCTAGTACATCTTTGCACTCCCTGGATGAATAGCATACATCGACTTGTGTGCCTCTTGCAGAATCTTCTTCTTTACCTCACCCGCCTTAGGAACAGCCAGGCGGTTATAGAAATACAAGGCTTCATCCTCCCGGATTCTCCAATCCTCGAATTGTTCTCCATTCTAGATCCGAATCCAAATTCCTTAAAGGTGTGGATCCTGCCATTGATTCTGCTTAACTTGTTACACAATGTCCGGTGTGGAGACCAGATTATACACCATAGCCTGGTTATAATCTTCGTAGAACTGAAGATCGTACTCACTCACCACTTCAGTCCTTTTCCAATCTTCAAAAGCTAATGATGCCAGAGTGCCTGACGTTTTCCTGCTAAGGGCATCAGCCACCACATTAGCTTTTCCAGGATGATATTGTAGGGTGAAGTCATAATCTTCCATGTACTCTACCCATCTCCTCTGTCTAAGGTTCAGATCTTTCTGAGTAAACAAGTACTTCAGACTTTTATGGTCAGAAAAGACCTGAAACTTTGCTCCATAGAGATAACATCTCCATATTTTCATAGCAAATATTACCACTGCCAGCTCTAAATCATGAGTGGGGTAATTCTGTTCATGTGGCTTTAATTGTCGGGATGCGTAAGCTACAAGGCGTCCACCCTGCATCAACACACAGCCTAGCCTACTCCCCGAGGCTTCAGTATCCACCTCATACAGTTCTTCACTGTCAGGAATAGTCAAGACTGGTACACTTGTCAGTCTGACCTTCAATTCCTGAAAGGCATTTTCACATTCGGCGTCCCATTCGAATCTAACTTCCTTCCTCGTCAACCGAGTCATCGGTGCAGCGATGCTCGAGAAGTCCTTCACAAAACGCCGGTAATAGCCTACTAGTCCGAGAAAGCTTCGAATCTCTGCTACATTCTTCGGCCTTTCCCACTGTAACACAGTCTCAATCTTGGAAGGGTCTACATAAATTTCTTGTCCTGAAATCACATGGCCAAGGAACTTCACCTCTGTCAGCCAGAAGTCACACTTCTCCTTCTTCGCATACAACTGGTGCTCACGAAGAGTCTGAAGAACAATCCTCAAATGTTGTTCGTGTTCTTCCCAAGTCTTTGAATACACCAGGATGTCATCATTAAAGACAATAATGAACCGATCCAAGTACGGCCGGAAAACACGATTCATCAAATCCATGAATGCAGCAGGGGCATTTGTCAACCCAAAGGGCATCACCAGGAACTCGAAGTGTCCGTATCGAGTCCGAAAAGCAGTCTTCACAATATCCTCTTCCCTGATTTTCAACTGATGGTATCCAGATCTCAAATCAATCTTAGAGTAGAATTGTGATCCACCCAACTGATCGAACAATTCATCGATCCTCGGCAGTGGGTACTTGTTCTTCACAGTCACCCTGTTCAATTGACGGTAATCAATGCATAACCGAAGAGATCTGTCGTGCTTTTTCACAAATAGCACCGGTGCACCCCAAGGGGAAGTACTATTCCGGATATATCCCTTCTCTGCCAGCTCTTCAAGCTGTGTTCTTAATTTCTTCATCTCCGCCGGAGCCATCCGGTATGGAGGAATGGAGATAGGTGTCGTTCTCGGAACTAAATCAATACAGAATTCAATCTCCTGATCTGGCGGTAAACTAGGTAGCTCATCAGGAAATATATTTGTGAACTCATCCACTACAGGGATTCCCACACTATCTCCGATCACTTCAGATTCACCTTCCAAGGCAAGAAGGGAAAAGAAACAGGCTAGATTCTTTCGTCCCCCAATGTTGTACTTCAACCGTCGTTCCCCAAGGACTGGGTTCATCTCTGCCTGATAAGCAATCACTGTTCCGGAATCCGTCACCAAAGTCACTTTCCTATGGTAGCAATCAACAATTGCACCGTGCCTTGACAGCCAATCCATTCCGAGCACCACATCAACAGGATCATCGGAAGGATAATCAAATCTGCTCTCGATCGCTCACCACCAATCGTGATTTCACACAACTTACACACACCCATTACCTCCACACATCCCAGTGGGGAGTTCAAAGTCATTGGGACTTCCAAATTCTCACTCTTTAGTTTCAAAGTCTGAACAAAAGAACTTGATATAAACGAGTGTGTGGCACCTATATCAAATAACACGTGAGTAAAAGAATGAGAGATTAGGATCATACCCTCAACCACCGCGTTGCTAGTCTGACCGCCCGAACTGCCTCCTGCCAGGGTATAAGCTTGTCCCTGTACTTTTCCTTTTCCTCTGTCACCAACATTAGCCCGCTGAGCCGGAGGCCTATACTGTTGTAGTGGAGGCGGTTGTGCTGTTCTCGGTGCTTGAGGCCGGAACTGTGTATACTGAGGTGGCTGGTACGTCGGTGCAGGAGGGTATGGCATCTGTTGCGGCTGATATGGTGGCATGTACTGTGGCGGTCCTTCTTGGCTGTATGAAGTGTCACTTTGGGCTTATTGAGCCGGCAGCCGATTAGGACAATTCCTCCTAATATGGCCCACCTGCCCACAATGGTGACACCTGGGCCCATAAGGAGCACTTCTGTCACTCCCAGACGAACTACTGCCACCGCTTGCCATTTCCCCAACCATCTGTCCCTGATTGCGGTTTCTTCTACCACTCCAGCTGTGGTCCACCTGAAACAGAAGGTCTGCCAGAAATGGAAACTCGACCCGCCTCTTCTTCCTTGCTTTGGCGATAGGCCAAGTTATCCTGTTCCACCCTTGTAGCAGTAGCTACCAAATCCCGGAAGTTCCAAAGTCTTAGAGCCACCAAGGGTCTCCTCACAGAGTTCTTGAGGCCCTTCTCAAACTTATGACATCTCATGTGTTCAGACTCCACCAGAGATGGCGCAAACCGGGAGAGGTCATTAAACTTAGCGTCATATTGCCTCACAGACATGTCACCTTGCTGCAGCGACATAATTCCAGTGCTTTTTCTTCCCTGTAACTCTGAGGGAAGTACTGGTCATTGAACAGGGTCTCAAACTGCTCCCAGGTCATCCCTACGACATCCATTCTCCTCTTGACCTGTTTCCACCAAGTGTTTGCTAACCCTTCCATCTTGTACTCCGCAAATTCCACCCAGTATTCATCTGGAGCTCCTATAGTACTCAAGTGCTTGACTATGGAGTCAATCCAGAACTCTGCTTCCTGGGGTCCTCCCTCACTGTTAAACGAGGGGATAGGCCCTCGCCTAAATTCCTAAAAATATCCTTGTTTTCGATCCTCAGCCGGTCGCTCATTCTGAGCTCTAGTGGCCATGCCTTGAAAGGTAGCATACATGGCATCCAAGAACCCTTGGTTCGGTTGTTTCGGCTGGGTGCCTAGTCTACGGCGAGGTGCCATTTCCTTCAACTGAAATAAAACTAGACTGTTCAGTGGATAATAGATGTCACACATGTATGTACAATCCTGGGGTTCTTAACCTAAGGCTCTGATACGACTCTGTCACGCCCCCCCAACCGGGGTGGGTGACGTGGATCTCGATTAGGGATTAATAAAGCAGATCCCCTACCGGGTCCCACACTTAGCTGCATTAGAATATAAATAAATTACATAATCCAGGAGCCTCTAACACACAGGGCTCTAACCCACAGGACATACAGTATCGTACATACGTGCTCATGTAAATAATCGTTACAACAGACATCATCCACAGTCTAGTAAATCCAAATATTAAATAAGCTTACATAATCTTCATCAAATTCCTTACATTTTATGTCGGAGGACGAGCACAATCCTCACTTGATCATTCCGTAGCACCACTCAGCTACTTTCGCTACTGTGCCCCGCTCCTAGAGTCTCCTGGGAGGGGTTTTAAACATTTGAAACATGAGCGAAAGGCCCAATAGGATATAATTTGAAACGATTAACGTAAACGAATAAATAAACAAATAAATAAATAAACAAGACATTCAGTCTTGACAGAACAGCCGGAACCTCACATCCTTTTTCTCAAAGGAAATATAATAGAAAATAATCCATATTGCAGGCTTTAGCGAGTAATTAGTACAAATTACTCACCTCACCAAGTGCCTCGCCTACCCGGACCGGTTTTGGATTCTGCCCCCGAGGATGCACTCTCCGCATCCTATCTAGGCTTACAGCAATAGACTCTATTACCAGTTCACAAGATCTCTTATGTTAAGAAATCATCCATTTAACATTATGAAATCGTTCATATGACCCCACGAACTACTCAAGCCGCGGGACCCATCACTGGGCAAGCCATGAGGTTCCATGACTAAACAAGCTATGGGTTCCAAGGACAGGACAAGCCAAGGAATTCCATAAACTAACAAGCCATGGTTTTTAAAACATTTTTCTTTTGCAAACCAATCCCTTTCTTCAAAACATTTTCAAGGCTAAAATCCTTTTTGAAACCAGGCTCATAAGGAAAAGGGATAGAAATCCTACCTCAAATTATCAAACCTGGGACTAGCGTTGCCCTATTCCGGCTTCCGCTTCCTCTAGCCCCTTCAGTCTGAATCCTCAGCTATCACTGATACAAAACGACACTTTAGGATCAATTCTCATTCCTAAAGCAATCCAATCTCACTTAATACCAATATTCTCAATTAGTGTGCCCTAATCCATTTTCATATTTGAAATTCCATTCCAAGGGTTTTAAATATCGAATCAGGGATTAAAAATACTAATCCTTTCATCCCAAGTCCCCAAATGAAGCTAATTTGGGTTCTCCCCGAAAACAGGGGTCAAAACACACTTTTCAGGCCAAACAGGGTCAAACCCGTGTACACCGGTCGACCGGTCACAGAGAAGTGTATCACCACCGGTCGGCCGGTGGTGTGCATCCGGTCAACCGGATTGGTTGGCCGGTGGCCATAGTAAGATCCGGTCGACCGGTGGAGAACTACAGTTCGCGAAAACTCGCGAAAATCAGTTCAAAAACCTGCAAATCCAGTCCCAATTCACAAAATCTTGAGGGACAACCACTAGATCCGGGTTCTAGGTACTAAAACAAGTCCAAAGAACCCATGATCTCCAATTTCTACCCTAGTTTCACTCAAAATCCATCAAAATCCGTTTTGAACCAAAAGTAAGTTTTGAATCCGAAAAACTTGAAATTCAAGAGAGGTTCTTTCAGTAATCTTACCTTGAATCCTTCTCTTGATGTTGAAAACTCTTTGAAATCACTCTTTGGCTCAAAACCCGTTCGATTTGGGACAGAAATGAGAGAGAGAGAGAGAGAGTGGGCGGAAGTGAGAGTGAAGAAGAGAGAGAGATAGAGGGCTGCGCAAGAGAGAAAAAGAAGGAAGAAAGAAAAGAAAAGAAAAAGGAAATGAAAAGAAAAATAAAAAGGAAATGACATGTGCAATATAGCAGTCCAGAAATGCGCCCATACACACTTCTGGATTAAAATAAATTACTGTGAATAATTTAAATACCTTGGAATCATTAAACTCTCATTTAATTAAATCAGATTAGGCACACTAATAATCTCAATTACCTTAATTAATCTCAATTAATTCTTCAGGGTGTTACAATCTGTCGGCCACTTTTCCTTTCCACGAAACCCAGTGCGCCACGCGTCCCACTGTGCAGCAGCTCTTCCACTCATAGCGCGCCACGTTTACTAGCTGTTGCACTCCTGAATTCTTCCGTTCCAAACCGTTTCTGCTAGTTTTCTCTTACTCTTTATCAACTTTTACTCACCAAATAAAGCCTTGTAAATTAGGAAGACGTTTTTAGTTTTATTTTCTTTTTCTTGTTGCTGATTGCAACTCTTGACATTGCCAGAAACTCTATAAATAGGGCCATGTCAAGGTGTTTAGGTTGTTAATTTTTAGCTTAAGTTTAGACATCTTTTTCTCATTGGTGAGGTTAGAGAGAAACCTATATGAAAAGTGATCTTGAGTGGATTTTGATTCTCCATTTGTTGTTCAAAGTTTATATATTTGAGTGATTAATTTTCTTCTATCTTCTTCTAATTTCTCATATTGATATATTTTATTGTCAACTTTTATATAAATCTAGTCAAGCTCTTTTTATGTGATTGTTGCATGATACTATATATTGATAGATATTATTTTATGAGTAGTCTATTACTGCAATATTGTCAATGGTATATTATCGCTTTTAGATTTCTCTTATAATGATTTTTCCTAATACTAAACGTAAGAATTTTACTCACTCAATTACATTTTAATTCACATGTTTTTCAAATATATATTTTCCGATTGTTAGTTTGGGATGTGAAACTTTCAATTGAGTAATCTCAAAGATCAAAATCCATTCGGGTTAACGAAGCATATAGGAGAATCTCGACGCCTTACCGGTTTTAATTATATAGTTTTCTCCTATATTTTTCTTACACTTAAACTTCTCAACAAAAATTCCATTCTCTTTTATTTTTACTTTATTATTTATCTCCTAAAGCTTTTTATTTGCTAATCGTTTCTTGTTTGATTTGTCACTTTCTCATGGGATCGACTGTCCTAATTGTGCTACAATTGACCGCTTATTTTGTACACGTTTCGGCGTAATCAGTGAACATGGTTTTGGTTTTGTTTTCAGGAAGCCTAGACATTTGCATAAATAGGAGCTCCAGAGATTTTTTTTCCCCTTTTTGGGCTAAATAGAGCTTTAAAAATGTTAAGAGATGTTCTTTGAAACTTTTGTAATCTAGTTTTGATATTATTTTGTTTCTAGTGCCCGGATTTCGTTCTCCTATCTTTGATACTTCTTTAATGGTAGCTTTAAAAGATATGTAACGTGTGTAGCTTGTTCCACAATTACACGGTTGTTTTTTTTTTTAACGTTTTGGATTAATCTGTATTTGTTTGGTTCTTTTTTATATAATTTGATTTTTCATGATAAGTGCAAAATAATATGGTAGATTATAAAACATAATTTGACAGATTATGTTCATAATTTGACAAAATATGAAACATAATTTGACAGATTATGACAGGCAAAAAAAATCGATGCCTGAGCCGGAAATAGCTTGTTGTTCTTTAATTGAAAATAGAAAAATGATATTGCAGATTATGTTTCATAGTGTGGAAGATTATGACTAGTGGATCACGATCGAATCAAAACCGGAAACAACCTGTCATTTTTTTTTTTTGTTGAAAATAGAAATATAATCTTGTAGATTATGAGCAGCGGTCGGCGGCAATCGACTAATGTCAGAGTTGGAGACAACATCTCATTTTTTGATTGAAAATAAAAAAAATTCTAGCAGCGCTGAAATCTCAATGGCCGCGCAGAGGTGCTGGAGAGATCTCCTTGATGACGAAACATTTTCTCTCTTTTTTCTTTAATTTCTGTATGGATTTAGGGATTGTGAATTTTTTATTTTGGCAATTTTCTGAATTTTAAGTATTCCAGCACCTACGAAAGGTAGATTGTCGTCAGTGTTGACAGTTGTTGGCCTATATCGTTGTTGGATACATGTATAATGGCCAGATATCTGCCAAAATCTCGGCCAGATTCTGGTATTTTGGCTGTATAGCGACTGGTATCTCGGCCAGATATTGATATGTGATTAGAAGTATATTTTGGTATTTCAAATATTGTATAATGATATGACTGAAGTATACTCTGCAATATATATACACACACATTGGCATAAGTCAGTTCAAGTATAGAATTTGTGGTGTTCCTATGAAGTATGGATAAGAAAAATGTAGCATCCTAGTACAGTTATCAATTGGACATGATTATGAGATACTTATATAATTTATTCCTTTGATTCATTTTTAATTATATTTTGTTTGCTTTAATTTTTAAACAAGATCTATAATTTTTGTGTGATATATAGATAAAAATTCATTGAATGTTGGAGAGATTTAAAAGAAAAGAAATTAATCTTTTGTTTAATAGTAAGGATTTACTTTATATTTAAAGATTTTATCAGTACATATTATAAATTCAATCAAATACGACGTCTAGATTTTAAAAAGTACTTTTTTTTTTTTTTTTTCAAATGTGTCATGTTCTAGTAAATGGTTTTTTTTTTTTTTTTTTTTTTTTTTTGAAAGGTGTAGTGAATGGTTTTTAGATAGAAAAGTATAGAATTTTTCAAAGATTGCGAAAAACAAAGCCCTTGTTTCTTTTAAAGGTTCAAACTACTTTTTATTATAGTGTTCTTTCTTTTCTCTTATAAAATTTAAATTTCTATTCAAGTTTTTTTTGTTTAAATTTATGAACCAAACATGTAATATATATATATATATATATATCCATTAATTCATCAGTTTATGTTGCTTGCATTAATTATTCAATGGTTGTTGTTGTTACGGTTGCTTTCGGTTGTTTTAGTATGACTCTTACGAAGAATCGACTATACAATCTAATGAAAAATCAAATGACAATTTATTTTCCACACATCAAGAAAGACATATTCATATTTCAATAAGCTTAACAATAAAGTTATTATGCAACAATTTAAGACATGATCAAAGCATATCCGGGCATAGGGATGGCTCGAGCAAATTTGTGGCCTTAAGCGAAAATTTTAAAAAAGGCCTTTTTACATATTAAAGAAAAATATTTAGTATGCTAAAAATCAATTAAAGCTATTTTGAATTTACCTTTCGTCTCAGCAATTAAGTCTCTATATTCAAGCTTATATAAAAAAACAAAATTTCAACAAAATTTATCCAACAAAAAAGGTATTGTAAATCTCAAACAATAATAATCAATAAATTAGCAAGAAAAAAAGTATGAAAGAAAGATATCAACTTGAAAAGCCCTTAAAATTATGTTGATGAGCGTGTAGAAAAATAAGTGAAGTTAGAATAAGATTCGAGAGAAATCAGATATTTTTCCTCAATACCCATTTTACCCTTTTATCTCATGTGCGAGGGGGCTTTTCGGTCTTTTATGCTTTATGGTCTAACTGTACCATTTTGTCCTAAGCTCTTTCATTCATTCGTATGTTTTTGGGCTAGGTGTTTTCGATCATTTCCGTGCAAATGGAAGCCCTAAGTTTCATGTCTTCTTCGACGCTCTTATTCTCTCCGCCTCTTTCACTTTCTTATTGTTTGGTTCATAGATTAGAACCATGTGATTAGAATCATTTTCGATTTACGTGTATTTTTTGTGAGAGAAAATACTGTACCAAACTACGAATCATGATTCGAATTAAGGATCGAATCCCTCTATCAAACATGATTCACTGACCCTAGATCCCTTCTTGCATGCTTTCATTCTCCCTGCTTCTTTCATTTGATTTCGACGGAAACTCTGGGTTTCAATCTGTTCTTCCTTCTAGATTCTTCTATTGTTTTGATTTGCGATTTTGGTTTTGTTTTTTCTTTGGTTTTGGGTAGGGTTCTTTTATTTGTTTTGGTTTTAGTGCAGGATTTTTGGATTCTTCTTGGCTGTTTTTTTGATCGTTTGATTCGCTATTTTTGTTTGATTTTTTTTTTTCCTTTTTAATGTTTTTTCTTCCTTTTTGTTGATTGTCTTCTTTTGTGGCTGGTCTGTTTAAATTTTTTGGAAGTCATTGAAATATATTATAATTATCTATTGGATAACAGAGCCGGTTTTTTTTTTTTAGCTTTGTTATGATGCTTTATTTTCTGGTTTAGTTGATTCTTTTGCCCATATAAAGGCTTTTATCTGGATGCTTCCATCTTCCCTGCGGCTGATTTCATGCGGTCTATGGGTAAATCTTCATTTTCTTTCCTACATTTATTGAGTTAATGATCTGTGTTATTTAGGCTGCTTATCTGTCTTGTTAGGACGATGATTTGTACCCATTTTGTTGAAGAGGTATTAAAGGGATTTGTGATTTTTGTTTTCTTTCCATTATCTGAAATATGTAAAAAATTTGGGAAAAATATATTCCGAGTTTTTTTTTTTTTTTTTTTTTTTTTTTTTTTTTTTTGCTCTTTCTCTGGAGTGATTATTATTTAAGCTTTATTTGCTTTTTTTTTTTAAAAAAAAATTTTTCCTTCCTTTACTGTAATAATGTATTACTTTTTTATTTAATTAAGAAATTTAGATTTTTTAGTCTCTGTAAACTGACTTTGATCTATTACGTGGATGTTGTAATCTGTTCAACTATCTTCTCTTGCTCTTTATTTATAAATATTGTTGTTGCATGTCAATTTCTTCCCGTGTATCCGGGTTTCTTTCTCTTGCACTTAACTTTTTCTGCATTTCACCTTGGATCATTTACTGCCCTACTTCATTCTCAATCATCTTACTACTCCTGATGTTTGTTTATTTATTGCTCTCTTCTATCTCTGTATTGTCCCGCTCCCTTGGTGATATTTGGTTGGCTGATATTTTGTATTTAAGGCAGTATTTTATAAAAATTCTCTTTTGTTGTTAATAAATGTTAGTAATCTGATCTATTTTTTTCCCGTTTTACATTAATGAATGCTGTTGAGATATTAACTTTTTGTGTATCTGTTTCTTATTTATGTGTGTATATATATATATATATATATATATATATATATATATATCTTTATTTGATATATTTTACCTTTAACAGGTTCTTTAACGTGGGGACGATGATTATAATCAATTTTGGCATATTGAGTTTTATGTAAATTGTCCAAATACTGCTGTGAATATGTCTATTTCAATTGGATTCTGATTTTGTCCTTTTTTTTTTTTGACAAAAATTTTTGACTCTTTTTACTTTTTATTTTTTATTTACTTTCTTTGATTCTTACTTTGTTTATTTATTTACTCATTCATAAGTATAATATATCTATTTTAATTGAATTCTGATTTTGTCTATCTTTTTTGACAAAAATTTCTTGACTCTCACTCTTTTGTTTTGTTTTTTTTTTTTTTGTTTTTAATTACTTTCATTCTTACTTTGTTCATTTATTTATTTATTCATAAGTATAATTGACTTATACTTCATTTCAGTTTGAATTCAGATATTATATATCTTTCTTTGGTAATTTTTTTTGGCTATTTTTCTTCTGTTGTTTTCATCTTGATTTTCAATATAAAAAAAATCCGTGGTTGCAACTTTTTGTTCTGCTTGGTTCATGACTTTAAGTTATTTTAGATTTTTTGTTTCCTTTGTTTTTACTATTCAAATCAAAATTTATTTATCTATATAGTATGTTTTCTTTTTTGCTTCTTAGATGTTTATTTTACTTGGACTTAGACTTCATCTGTCTTTCTTTACTAAGGGTCCGTTTGGTTCCTGGATTCAAATCATGTGATTTGAACCATTTTCGATTTACGTGTATTTTTTGTGAGAGAAAACACTGTACGGATTATGAATCATGATTCGAATCAGGGATTCGAATCTAAGAACCAAACGAACCCTAAATTTTTTTTGGTTATCTTTCTTATGTTATTTTCACCCTAATTTCTAACATAATTCCTATTGTTTTGGTTTTTACTATTTTCTTCAATTTGCATTCATTCATACACTAGCCTTTCTTTTGTGTTGCTGGAATCTGGTTTGTACATTTTGCCATTATTTTTTTATATGAAATATTAAATTTTTTTAAAAAACTTTATTCTGTTTCTATCTGTGTATGGTTTTCATTTATTTTGGACTTTTAGTATTTCTGCTTTTACTTTCCTCCTTGAAGTTGAATTATCGAGATTGGCTTTCTTTTTCCCATGTTTCTTCCTTTCCTGCATAGGAGCTTTTGGGTCTTTTTTCGCCTTATGATCATACACTTTTGTTCCGAGTTTTTAATATCTTCGGGCCCGTTCACTTCACTAACTCCAATTTTATGATTTGAGTGGAAAAAGTGAACTTGAGTTATTTTTAATTGGAGTTGTAATGTGAAATTTGAGTTAGGTGTTTAGTAAGAGATTGATGTGACATTTATAACTTGAGTTTTGTGTTCACTTTACACAAATCTAACTCACCACTTACATTAGGTATTGCATTGAATTTATATTCATTTTCCGTAATACATAAAAAAAAGAGAAAAAATTCTGCATTAACAGTCTTGCAAGCCTTTGACAAATAGGCAGCTCAAATAACTAGAGAAAAACATCTGCATAGGCATTATACAACTTCAATACCACAAAACAAGAGCATGTCGTATGGCAGGGGGAGCAAAAACGACATCCATCTCCTGGATTGAAATTGAAAACGACGGAATGAGTGGGCTTGGCAGTGTAATCATCCACGTATATATATATATATATGTGTGTATATATAAATGTATATATAACAATATGGGGCCAATTATAAAGGCATTAAAGTAAGACATAAAAACTAACCTTTCACCGCCGGTTGTTTTCATATGCAGCCCACATACTATCAGCAATTTCATCTCTCAAAACATGCATTTGTTGTCTGTTGGAGCGGTTTTGCTGTTGTCGCGTTCCTCGATCAGGGTTGTGATTCTGATTCACATCATGTTCTGTGTTGAGTGGATCAATTTCTGCTATCGGAACGGCGTCTCTCATGTATTGGGTAAGTAGATCATCGTTGTGGTTGTACATGTGTATGAAGTTATGTAAAATGGCACAAACAATTGGAATATCTATTTGTGTCTGTATCGGGTAGTTATTAATACATTTAAGAATACGAAACCTGGCTTTCCAGACGCCGAATGTGCGCTCGATGCAGTTTCTGAGTGAAGAATGTGTGTAGTTAAATAACTCCCTCGGCATTTGGGGTCGACCCCGCCTTGCCCGATACTCTTGAAAGTGGTAAGTGCTCCCCCGGTACGGTGCCAAAAAAGAATCAGTGTTTACGTATGCAGAGTCGACGAGGTAATATTTACCTGTTGTAACGGTTAGAATATAATACTTGGCATGTCTTAGACCAAAACTGAATGGAAGATCAAATGTACACACACCTTCTGGTGGCATAGGAAAAAATTTTTCCTTCTTCTCTGTGGCGGATCCAAGCACACGTGCATCATGGGCAGAGCCCTCCCATCCAGCCAACATGTAGGTGAACCTCATGTCGAACGAACACACTCCTAATACATTCTGAGATAGGAACCCCTTGCTATTTCTCCATGCCTTAGCATTTGCAGCGGGTGGAACAACTGGAACATGAGTACCATCATGAGCGTCAACACAATTCTACATAATTAATAATTACCATAAGCATCAACACAGACCAACACATTTATGAATGAAGTAATTGGTGACGGGAAATTACCTGAAACCATGGTAGGTACTTGTTCCCACACGCGGCTACGACGGGATCGACAATGTTAAAGTTTGGCGGTGTAAGAAAGTCAAAACGGAGCTCATACAACATCTTCAAAACAGCATGGAAATACTTTGAAATGGTAGCAACCGGAGTGCTGCCATTGATCTTGTGACTCCCTGTTGTTTGAACTTTGACAAACAATGTATAGGAAAATAAAAAGTTGCTCGTGCACATTCATGTTCCTAGTCGGTCTTAAAAGCCCTTTGAGCTCAAGCAACGTACTAAGACGCTTGAAACAATCACTTTCCATTCTAATCTTCGACCTAATAACGTCCTCATGTCCATCAAGTAGGTATTGAACGCGCATTATACCTGTGAGTGCAGAGGTATGCCTTGGTTGAGGCAATGGTCTTTCCATGTATGTGTAGTAATACCACAAAACCACAGCTACTGTCGCAATCTCATAGTCGTCATCGGAGTCGTCACCACCACCGTTAAAATGAACGTGGTTTGAGGGCCCTGCATTCCACATTTCTACCTGCGAGACATGCATAATGAAAGAAGAGTAGACGAACATCTATGAAATGCTAATCTCATCCGCAAGTAAAGATGACTACAAATGCAACCGCAATATCCTTAGACAATACAACTCAATATCCGTAGACAATATAACATTTGCAACGCCGTATTAAACATAAATAAACATAAATAAATAACCTCTACTCAAATACCAAGTTAAAATCTGAAAATGATAAATGATGTTCAATTATACGAATACAGACAATGGTGAAAATAGTATTCATTCAATGTCAAAGCTGGTCCGGGCTGCCTTTGCCACCATAGTGTCCTGACTGCGGCGGAAAATGCGGCATGTAGTAAGGTGTTTGGGGATTACACGCGGCCGGTTGTTGGGGATTGTAAGGTTGGGGATTTGTAGGAAATGGTGGGGTTGGTTGTTGACCTCCATAGTTTGGGGGACATGGCATACTATTGCTAGGTTGTTGGCCAAAGAAGCTCGTCAGTTGCATATAGTTTGTGGGTTGTGTCATGAAGCTCTGAAATGGTGGCGGCATAAACTGTGTCCCCGTAGAGGCATGGGGGTTTGAGAAAGGTCCATGTGGTTGAGTCCGTGACGTACTGATTGTTCTTGTCACGAAGAGGTTACGCTGATTACCACTCATTCCCACAAACAGCTTCTGCATACGTGGGTACCAAGCAATGGCCTCCAAAAATGTAATTACAGTGTCATCATCGATTGCCATTTCTCTGACAATGGCTTGGCATTGGTCCTGCAGATCAACAATAGGCGCAGCCTGATGCGCACTAGAGCTTTTAGTGCGACTACTATGCTTGCTTTCTATAGAGGCGAATTAGATCCCTCGCTACAGGATCACATATTACCTTACGTGAGGACTTGCCTGGTTTCTTGCGAATCGCTTAGGAGGATGAATCATTGTTTAGACATTTTACCTTGGCAAAATCTTCCCAATATTCATCAGTGCAAGTCACAGCACCAGTAATAGGGTCCCAGCCAAGGCCTGTGTTAGTGCGTAATGAAAGTTCATGGTCAAACTTGGCCTTGAGACGACTTTTCATATCTGCTGTACTTTCGTAGGAGTGACTTGATCCTTAAAGAACTGCTGAAGTTGATTCGTCCAATCCTCCCATGTTTTCGAATCAGGCTTCTGGCCATTGCCAGTACGATTGTAGGCAGCGAGCCGCATAAGCAACTCCTTTTTCTGTTTTTCAGTCCAGTGTAGAGTGGCTTCATCGTCGGCTTTCCCTCTCGGCATCTAAAATAACAAAGAAAGCAGCATAACAACACACAAGAGGAATATTCATGCGCGTGAGTCAGTTATTTGTGTCACTCCTAAAACGAGACATTGTTATAAGTGGCTCAACTCCTCTTTCGGAACATCACTGCCATTAACCATTCCGATTACCTAGTCTTTACACGTTACAAGTGAGGAAATGTTATAACTGGCTCAGAAATATTATGGCTAATTAATGGCAATAACACTCGGAGCATCATCCTTATAAGCAAGAGAGACGTAGCTGCCATGTTTCAGAGGCCCTCTATCAGTTCCACTGAAGCAGTAACTAAAGTTTTACATTACCTGTTTGTAAAGTGTACATGTGCGATACGAGCAGATTGGAGGGAAATACACCAACAGAAGGTGTGCGTGTATCCACAGTGGATGCTATAGACTAAAGGCCACGACAACACTAGAGTGCCATCAGAGGAGGACGGGCAACATCAAAACGTAATGCCACAGTAGGTTCGGCCATTAGGTAAGGTAAAGACGGCATCAGGGAAGCCAATACAACAACCAGAGATGCAATAGGCTCAGGTCAAATGGGAACAGATTAGCCAATATAGTAACAGGGGATGCAATAGGCTCAGGTAAAAAATGGCAACAGAGTTGCCAATACGCAGAAACAGGGGATGCAGTAACCCCCATAAACGGCAAAAAGAGAGAGGCAAAACGACAACCTGGGAAAAACAGCCAGGTAAGGTATAGACGACGACAGGCGACTACGTACGACAACAGGGGATGCAGTAAGCCACATAAACGGCAACAATAGAGTCAAAATGACAACCTAGAAAAACAACCTGCTAAGCTATATAAACGACATCAGGCGACTACGTACGGCAAGAGGGGATGCAGTAAGCCACATAAACGACAACAATAGAGTCAAAACGACAACCCAGAAAAACAGCCAGGTAATGTATAAATGACATTAGGCGACTACGTATGGCAACAAGGGATGCATTGGAAACAGGGGATGCAGTAAGCCACATAAACGGCAACAATAGACTCAAAATGACAACAGTTGGACACAAACAACAACAGTAACCAAGCATCGAACCAGTGAAAATGATGAAGATGTACAGTGCAACCACAAAGATCCAAAGACAACAATGGTGTATAGAGCTTAATAGAAATGAAAGAGCGTACCCGGTTAGAACCAGTTGATGACAACTGCTTATTGTTTATCACAACCCCCAAACGCGAGCATAAGGCACTTTGGACGACGCAATAAAACGGCCAACGGAGTTTGCCGGTTGCCGTCGAGGCGGATGAACGGTATCCGTGATGAAGATTCAAGGGCACAGACGGGGAACACTTCTAGGGTTCTAGGGTTGGGCATGCAACAAGTAATCGAAGCAAAAATGGTGGAAATAGAGGAGAGGTTACCTTTTTTGTTGTTGCGGATCGACACAAAAGACAATCGATTCGAGCAACCGACCCCGCTTGGAGAGAATCGTTTTTCACTCCAAGATCTGCAAGAAATCGATGTTCAGAGTGAAATCAAAGGAGGAAGGCAGGAACGAGGGTCATGCGTACAGAAAGCAGAGAGAAGTCTGCAATGGGAGGCAGGAACGAGGCAGCAACGGGAAGAAATCCAGAGAATCTGCACTGTTCAAGCACATAGAAACACTGTAGAAATACACTGCAGTAATGAAAAAACAACCGGTATGCCAAACTCTGAAATCAAAGTTATTACTCGAGTTTTACACTTGAGTTTGTTTTGATGAACGCAAAACTCAGCCCAAAATTCAACTCGAGTTGGGCTTATTCGAGTGGGATACATGAAGTGAACGGCCCCTTCATTTGTTCTTGGCTTCTACATTTTTGGTCATTTTGATGCAAATGAGACTGCAAGTTTTATTGCTTCTTCGATGCCTTCATTGTGTCTGTTTTTTTCATTTTATTTGGGCAATTCTCTTATTTTTATCTAATATTTTTTTTCCGGTTAATCTTACTGTTTTTGTTCTCATATTTATGCGTTTTTTGCTAATGATGTCTTAAGAAAACGTTGTAAAGTACTAATTAATTTTTTTTTTCCTTTTCTTCTGACTTTTTTTTCCACTGTTTTCTCTATTTGTTTCAAGGTTATTGGCACAAATGGTCCAAACCTATTTAGTAAGTGATAGATTGGTTCCTAACATTTTTTTTATTTTTTGGAAAATCGACCCCAACCATTTAAAATAGGTACAATCTGGTCATTTCTGTTAAGATTCATCCAAAAGCTAACTAGAGAAGTCCACGTGACTACCCACGTGACCCAAATTGTTGGTGGAAAGACGAATTGCCCGCTTTAACTCTTCTAGTGACCAAAGACAATTTTTGAAAATCTAGTTGGAGATGGTCGGAACTATTCCGGTGACCAATGACGGTAAACTTGGTATGGATTTGTTCAACTCGATGAGATGAGTCTAAAGACACCACTTGCCTGAGGATTGGATGTCGGACAATGTCGGAATCTGCGTTGGAAGGTGTTGTGGTTAGAAATTTAAAATTGAAAATTCTAACCGATCGGTGGTGAATTAGGCGGTGAGGTGGGGTTGCAGATAAACTAATGGGCTCTCTTGGTCTAGTCTTAATTCATGGTGGGTCATCACCTTCGTGGGTTTCTTTCATTGCAGTCCCAATTTGAAGAAATTTTAAGTACTCTAGATTTTTTACACTTACAGAGCAATTACCCCTAATTTTAACCTTAAATTCTCTTCTCATATAAACTACCACCAAAATCAACCAAGGATGTGTTTTTTACCATACCCAAGTTAAGTCATGCTGGCCTTTTCCGTTAGCTTTTGAATGGATCTTTTGTACATGTTTTAAATGGTTGAAGGTTGATTTGCCAAAAAAAAAAAAAAAAAAAAAAAAAAAAAAAAAACGTTGGAGACTAAATTATAACTTAATAAATAGCCTGGGGACCATTTGTGTCAATAATCCTTTATTTTAAGTCACTTGGTAGTCTTTGGACAATTTTATATTTTATTCTAGTTATATATTTTGTATTATATAGATATTATAATCTATGTAACGGATATAATACCTTATTAATTTTTGTGCTTTTGTATAGTAGCTATGTTTTTCAATTTACCAAAAACATTTAAATAGGCATCCACAAAATAGCCACAATTATATTTGTCACAGAATATTGAATATCTAAGCTACAATTACTAGATATTGCTATATTTATACTATTAATCTTTTTTCTCATTTTTTTGGTTCACTTATTTATTTATTAATTTGTTAATTTATTTTTATATTCTCCATGTTTAATCTTTTTTTTATTTCTATAAAATTTATATAATCAGATTTTGTTGTAGAGAGCTTTTATTTATACTTATTCTTTCATTTGTATATAATTTTCATTTATGTATTATTTTTATTTTATTAATGTGTGTTTTATATAATTCTACTTATCATTGTCAATTTCAAATCTTTATCATTGTAAATAAATGATCATTGTAGACATTTTTGTATTAGGAGACATTTAGTTGGAGGATTAAAACCATAATTTGAATCATGATTCATAATTCACTACAGTATTTTTTCTCACAAAAAAATACACGTAAATAAAAAATGGTTCTAATCTCACGATTCTAATCCATGAACTAAACATCTCCTTACTTTATTTCAACCAAATTATAGTTGCAAATATGTAATTTAATAAGCTTATTACTTAAATTAGTTATTAAGAGACTGTTATAAATATTAACATTCTTAATATATACAAAAATAAAATGAATTGAATGTTATTACAGAATTATTTGTCTATCTATTTATTACCAATTTTAATATATCGTAGTTAACTATGAATAGATAGGTAAATAGATTTTCTTCTTCTTCTTAATTGCTGAAATAATTTTATATTGTAATTAATAGATGAATAAGAAAATATTTAAAAAAAAAAAAAAAAAAAAAAAAAAAAAAAAAAAAAACAATCACGATCAAATCAATGTATGTGTCGTATCATTTCACAAACGGACCAACATTTTATCAACACAAATAATGCATATCTGAGTCAAACAAATCACAATATCGAGTGTGCATTAATTAGCAATGATCTCTCGATTCTGACTTGGTACGATGTTGGCATTTTTCTAGTCTCAAAGAGAAATCCCTAAGTTATCAATTCCATAATCTGGAAACCATAATCAAAAGTGTAATACTCATATTTATATTCACTATCAGATTTAAATAATTACGAAATCTTTATATAATGACAATACTAATTTACTATGTATTGTCTTCATCGTCATCTTTAATTTCTTCTTTTAGGGGTTACTAATATGTATATTGATCTTAAAGACTGTTTTTGCACTTGTCAACATTGTTGTGCTCTTTTCCAATTTAATGAACGAATCAAAAACAACAGTCATCTTAAATTTAATCTTTGTTGTAAAGATGGAAAAGTTATTTTACCCGTAATTAAAAAAACTCATCCTATACTGGATAAATAACTTGATTATTATGGAGGGCTAATATGTACGAATTTTTGAGAGAAAAAAATATTCGAACATATAATTCTATGTTTGCATTCACATCGTTTGAGCTAATATAGAAGCAAATACAAGAAACTCAGATAGTCCATATATTTTTAAAATAAGTGGACAAGTACATCATTTTATAAGATCTCTACTATGAGTTAACAATAATTCTTTGAAATTTGCACAACTCTATATATATGACACAAAATGAAATTAAAAATCGAGTAGTATCATTCTCATTTGATGATCAATCAAAAAATTTAATTAAATCAATAACTGAAATTTGATTAAAATGTTTGATGATGCAAATAAATTAGTCAAATGTTTTCGAATGATAAAAGATAGATATCAACAACATGAAATACCATCCATGAAATTAAGACTTATAAGCTGAAGATATACAAATAATAATCAGTATGAATTACCTACTCCAAACGACATAGGTGGTTTCATAGTTGGAGATATGCCGGAATATGAACAAGAAAAAGACATTAATCCAAGATAGAATAGATACTTTGCAAAGAATTACAAAATTACATCAATCTTACATGGCTCTTCAATATCCTTTGCCATTTCTTTATAGAGAGATGGTTATAGAACAGATTTGAAATTGAATATAAGCAATTCAAATAACAAATCCACAAGAAAGAGAATTTTTATAAGAGAATTTTATTTCTATCAACTACAAGAATGCAAAATACAAGGCAATACTCCTTTCAGAGGCGGTAGACTATTTGAACAATATGCAGTCGATGCATATGCCTCTGTAAAAGAAGATCGCTTAGACTATATTAGAAAAAAAAAAAAAAAGTAAGATATGAAATTTATCAAGGAATCCAAGATGTTATTAGAGGAGATAGAAATGCACAAGCAATGAACAATTATCATTCCTTCTAGTCACACTCGAAGTCCTAGATATATGATTCAAAACTATCAAGATGCAGTGACAATTTGCAGACACTATTGAAATTAAGACTTATTCAAAACATTCACATGCAATCAAAAGTGGCCTGAAATTACTAGAACTCTAACAAGAATACTAGGTCAAAAACCTAAAGATATACTAGATATTATTACAAGAATTTTTAAAATTAAATTAGATCATATTTTATCTATTATAAAAAATGAAAAAAATATTTGGGATGATTGTAGCAAGTTAGTCTACCTTTCAGAGATTTATTTTACTTCATAAATAGAAACAAAATCTTTAATTAGTTTTATATTAAACTAAAACTAAAACAACTATTTTTTAAAAAAAAAAAATTTGTAGACTTATATGTTGTCGAATTTTAGAAATAGGGTTTGCCACATTGTCATTTCCTGTTTTGGTTGCATCCTGACGAAAAGCTATGTGAACCATCACAAATAGACAAATTCATATCTGCAAAAATATCTGATCTTAAAGAGAATGCATTAGAATATAACGTTGTAGCATAATTTATGATGCATGAATCATGTGGCATTGCTAAAGTAAATGCTCCGTGCATTAAAAATTCAAAATGCTCAAAAAAATTCCCAAAACAATTGAAAAATGAAACAACTACTGAAGAAAATGGATTTGTTAATTACAGACGAAGAAATACAATTTTTTTACGCAGAAAAAGAAAGTATCAAATTAGACAACAAATTTATAGTTCCCTACAATAAAGACATGTCTAAAATTTCATGCTCACATCAATGTAGAAATTTGTTCTCAATCTATGCTTATAAAATATTTCTTTAAATACTTGACAAAAGGTCCAGACAGAATAAGATCGGTTATAGAAGACAACATATGTGCAGATAAAATCTAAAAAAACTATTTATTAAGAAATAGATAAAATAAAAAATTATATTAATTGCAGACACATAACACCATAAGAAGCAATGTGGTGATTATATGAATACCAAGTACATCACAGAAATTTAGTCGTTCAATAATTATCAACACATTTACCAAAAATGTAAACCATAATATTCCACTCAAAGCAACGTTTTAATAACATAATAAGACAACTAGGTATTCATAAAACAACTCTCACAGAATGGATGGAAACCAAAAAACATGATATCAATGCTAGGAACTAAGTTATAACAAATTTCCATGTAGATATGTTTGGAATAACAAATATAAATATTGCTCTCCTAGACAAACAAGAGATAGAATTGGGCAAACTTTTTATGTCTATCCAAATTCTGGAGAATATATTACCTAAAATTATTACTAAATCATCAAAAAGGGATAATAAGTTATGAATCTCTTTGAACAATTGACAATGTAACATATTCAACAAATTAAGCAGCACGTTATGTACTAGGATAACTAGGAGATGACAAAGAATGTGATGAATCAATATTAGAAGCTTCATTTTGGTCAACAACAGTTCAATTACGAGAATTATTTGTCATAATTTTATTATTTTGTAATGAAAATAATCCAATAAAATGACTTGAAAAACATTGAAAACTATGATAGATAACATCTTACATAAAATTAAGTATTTATTTTCTAACCAAAATTTTCAAATACCTGAAATTGAATTATACAATTTTGTATTATATGAACAAGAAAAATTGTTAAATCTAAATTCATCAACCTTAACACATTTTAATTTGCCTCCTCCTACTGGATCGCTAATAAATGATCTAAATAATAAGCTACTAAGAGAAGAACTTAATTTAGTACACAATTTAAATAGTGAACAACAATTTATTTACCAACAAATTTTAGAATCACTTAATCACATAAAAAACAATCTTTTTTCTTCTATGGTCATAGTAGAACTGAAAAAACATATTTTTGGAATGCAATCATTACAAAAATTAGATTAAATAATGAAATAATTCTTACTGGTGCATCATCCAGAATAACATCATTATTATTACATAAAGGAATAACTGCACTCTCTAGATTTCGAATACCACAATCAATAGATAAATTTTCTACATGTCATATCAAAAAAGGAACTAAATTAGCAAAATTAATTGAAAAGGCATCACTTATATTATGAGATGAAGCACATATGACTAATTAATATTGCCTTGAAGCATTAGCTAAAACACTTAAAGATTTGTGAAATTATTTTGAGCAACCATTTGGTGGAATGACAGTTGCCCTAGATGGTGAGTTTCGACAGATTTTACCAGTTATCCCTATAGGAACAAAAAAACACATAAATAATAGATGCAAGTATAACTAATTTTTATTTATGGCCACATTTTTGAATTTCATCACAAATAAAAAATATGATATTAAAACACTATAATATTACAAAAGAAGAAAAAAGAGAAGTTGCACAATTTTCAAATTGGATATTAAATATCAGAAATGGTACTGCTGAAAGAATAAAAGATTTAGAAAATGAAGATGCCACGTGGGTAAAAATACCAGAAAAATACGTAATATATTACAAATCAAATCCAATTAAAAAAATTCCAACATTAATATACAATTATTTCAACTATTATTTTAACAACATTGAATATTTAAAACAACAGAAAACAATAACTCTAAAAAATAAACGGCTGATAATATTAATAATTACATACTATCTTTGGTACCTGGTGAATTAAAATATTTATAGCTATGGCACAATTGTATCTTCATCTGAAAACATAGATGAACTTAATCTCTTATATCCCCAAGAATTTCTACACACTCTAAACTTTAATAGTATAACACTGCATGAATTAAATCTTAAACTTAGAAATCTTATTATGTTATTAAGAAATCTAAATCAATCTATTGGACTATGCAATGGAACAAGACTTATTATTACACAATTAACAAATAAAATTATAGAAAAGACAAATCATAAGTTGAAATAATACTAATGAAAAAGTTTATACTCCAAGAATAGAAATGATTGTACATGAGTCTAAATAGACATCTACATTAAAAGGACAACAATTTCTTGTAAAAATTTGCTACACAGTGACAATAAATAGAAGCCAAGGCCAATCTTTGAATAAATTTGGACTATATTTAGAGAATGCAATTTTTACTTACGGCCAATTATATGTTGTTTTATTTAGAGCAACAACCCCAAAAGGATTACACATACCTATTCATGATTCAATTAATAAATATCCAAACCATATAATTGTCTACAAAGAAATTTTACACAATATCACATAAAAATATACATAATATTCATTCTTTTATACTATTAAAATACTCTATTACCAAAAACTTAGAAACATGTCCAATAAAATATTCATTCACATGCTAAAAAATTATTTATCATTTTTGAAAGTTAGATAAAATGAAATTACCAATTCGCACACTAAAACCAAACGAAGTATAAGGGATGATCAAAGCAAGAATTTGCAGATTATGGACAAAAAATAACTTTGCCATAAGACATTTCGTAAGCCTTAACTGTCTTTTGGTTGATGAAGAGGTAACAACCCTAACAAAGACTATATTACATCATGTTTTACCTAATATTGAATAGTATAAAATAAGTAACGATTTTATATTTTTTATTTAAAGCATAGAGCAATTCAAGTATCAATTCGAGCATGTGATTTAGATATCATTTCTCAAAAAGTTCAACTAGGCAATATATATGACATCAACAATTTTTTTATGACTCAAAATAAGCCGGCATACAAAATCATACCGCATAGTGCAATGCTTCAGTTCGCACGTGCAACATCTTTCATCTCAATTACAGAAGAACTACCATCCATTCCATTCCATAGATTTCATTTTACTGAATTTGATCAGCTACAACAAGAATCCACACGACTGAAATTTGAAGCGGTAACATAAATTACTTATTTCAATAAAATTAAAAGCACTATTAATTTATCAATATACATTTATAACACTTTCTATTTATTTGACACTAGATGTTATGGGGTCCTCACAAGTGTACAAGTAATTGAACAAACAAATATCAACAACAGATCAACATCACAATGCACCATCATGATACAAAACATAAGGTAAATAAATTTCACATACATTTTATCATAATCATTTTAAATTTTTTTTAATAAAAGTGCAAAGTTTTTACATCATTCAAAATTTTCTATTCTAATTCTCACTTTTTATTCTACTTTTCCAACATAAATGAACAACTAAAGAATACCTTGTAGGGACACAATGCAAATCAATTTGATAAAAATGTTTTGAAATCAATTAAAGGACCCATTGTAACAGTTTTTATAGCAATATTAGTCAAACAATATCTATTATTTTTATACTTTATCATAATAATTTCACATATAAACACAACACCTAAACTAAAATACTGAAAAATTACTATGAATATCTCAAGAAATCCATATGTCTCAAGTACCATAATAACATTTTTTTACATTGACCTAGATATACCAGAGACAAAGACATTAAAGACATGGTAATAAAAATAATCCAAAATATTTTTAAAAAAATGCCTATTCTACTATATATTTAAAATTTTTTATTACTTTTTCATCTAATTATTGTTACTTTTACGTACATAGATTTTCCTACTAAAGTCAAGAAATTGAGTTCCTACCAACATCAATAGCACTGATGCAATCGATTGAAGATCAAAAAACAGAAAACAAAAAAACAATCAATGAGCTAAAAACATTAAATCTAGAAAGTAATAAAGTTGGTATTATTAAACTTTTTCTTTGCTTTTTTTTTAACTTCACAACTCAAACTAACAACTTCTCTTTACTTATACAGGGTGTGAAATTTACAATAAAAGCTGCAATAATTGGATTCTCAACAGACCAAGACTGGTATTACAATTATTGCCCCATATGTTATCGATAGTTAAAACAAGCGGGAAGTGGTTAGTGGGGTGATAGACATGGGCATATAAAAATAACACATTCTCCATGGAAATTAAGATTACTAATAAATCACTATTAAATCTATTTACCCTAATTAGTTGTAATAGATAAATTACTACATTAGTTAACTATTAACATATATATTACAGGTACAGACTAAATGTACAAATCGAAGATAATACTAGAGATATGAACATCACCATATTTGGAAGAGCAACACAAGTATTGATCAAAAAAATCATGCTCTACATTAATAATTGATGAAGGCTTCACTGATCCATTTGTAATCCCACCAATCATTGTTCAGTTAAGAGGACTAATAAAAATCTTTCAAGTTTATTTTCAACAAAGAGGAGCACAAATGAGAACAATTGTTTCAAAAATATGTGAAGATATCCAGCCTCCAATACCACTACTACAAATATCAGCTGCCACATTGACAGATGTTGGAAAATAATGGCATCGAGTGCGCAGCGGAATTTAAAAATTTTAATCAACGTCAAAGCCAACGAAGAACATGTTCATGATGCTATATAACATAAATACTAAAGATCTAAATCATACCTTTTGAGATTTTTGGAAACTACACGTCGGACAGATCAAAGCGTTCCAAATAGCAACCAGAAGAGCCTCAACCAATTGGTCTTCTTTGCTATTCTCATTTCCACGATCGGTGTGTGGGTGGGCACACGTCGTTTAATCTCCTCTTGGTATTCTTGATCTCCGTCCAATCACAAGAGAGCCAAAGAAAAAATTGTTCTTGAGAATTAAACAATTTTTCCTCTTGGTAATCTTTTATCAATAGCCTCCAAAAAGTCTCTCAAGTGATCAAATGAGTAATGTGACTTAATGGGCTATTTATAGTGTTTAGGAAGTCATACTTCCATAACAATTAGGTTTCCCAAAGTTCTAATCGCACCCAGAGTTGATTTTGCCATGTCAGCATGCATTTTACGTTACAACTGGTCGACCACTGACAGAGACATTATAACTCACCGGTCGACTTGTCTTCACTAACTGGTTGACCTATTTGCATTGACGAAAGTTGTTTTCCTAATTTTCCAATACGGGAAACTTGCATAGAGCCTCAGTTTTGATTCAACCAACCCAATAGAGATCAATTCTGTCAGGGTTATATTCTATCTAGCGCTCAAATTGAATGTTGCCCTAAATGGAATATACTCCTTTGACAAAGTCTCAAAGATCATGGTCAATTGAGATGCAGCATCAATGTCGGCCCCATTGGTCTGAACTTCAGCCAAATAGCCCATCACCTTCAGCATATGTTCCTTTATGGAAGACCCAGCATTCTATTTGCAGTTAATGTGGTTACTTAGTGCTTCCTGACGTTTTTCAGCAGCTTGGCCACTGAACATGTCCTCAAGATTATCCATAATCTGATGAGCAGTTATGTAATCTTCATGTTGTGCTTGTAGCACAGTGGACATTCTCGTCATCATATAACAGCTAGCCATATCGTCAAAGTCCTTCCAGCGTTGATACGCTATGAAAACCTCATTAGGAGTATCAATAGGTGGCTCCGGAGGACAAGGTGTATTTAGTACAAAATTCAGTTTCTCAAAGGTTAGGATGATCTTTAGGTTCCTTTTCCAATCGGTAAAATTCTCGCCAGTTAAGTTGTGTTTATTAAGTATCGATGATAATGCGCTAGAAGACATTTTGATATACAATGAACATTCATATATCTAGTATAAGCAAACTTGCATAAACATTTAGTAATCAAACATAGATACATGTTATACTGCAACAAATATGTTTGTGTGTCAAAACCTTGAAAAAATCACAAACTCACAACGATAATTCCCAACTCAAAATTTTGTAAGTCTCCTAAGGGAGATCATGCAAAATTTAATTAGGAATACGGATCCCCTCCGATCAATATATATCATCCAGATCAATCTCTGTCCAACATATATTGATAATCATTTTCTTTGGCCATTAATTTAATTACTAGAGCTCCTAGGGGAGATTAATGATTAAATTAATCTTGAGTGTAAAACTATCGTTTTAACTATTTGATCCATATTTTATAATTATCACCTAGGGGTGTACAACCATAAAATATGCTCAAATAAATAATCCTCTTGGAGATCCACACCGGTACATAATGAATCCCTTCCTAGGGGTCGGTATCACCATGGGTTACCTGCGGAACAACGATGGAGGCCATGGGTCTTTTCTTCAAAAAACCCCCACCCACTCAATCTTTTGGAAAACAAGGTTTTATGTTAAGAAATATGCATGAACAATTTTAATGAGCGGCACTCCCTATTCTACATGACATGTTATCACATATATGGCAAATCATATTATATGCAATCATACAAAGCAACTAAGCTAGGCAACAAGCATAATAATAATAATAACTGTAATGTTATGGTTCCAACCTAGAGAAAAGAAAAAAAAATAAAGATTACTAAGAATAATCGAAACGCATATCGATCCTTCATCTTGAATCTTCCCGGTTGTCCTGAATTCTTCATCACAATCAAATTCTGGTTAACATAAAATTATTTTCCATGTTTTCTTGAAAAAATCTCAAAAATCTGCAAAATCGTATACTGTCATGTTAGGTCCGGTCGACCAGTGACAGAGCAGTTATAGTCAATAGGTGTCGACCGGTGCCTGTGCGACAGTAACCCAGATTCTCAGAAATCAAAGCATTTTTTCAATTTACTCAAAAAACACAAAACAATTTTATAAACCAAGGAAAAATTAGATACCTTCATATCCTTCATCTTTAAGATCCATGATAAATCTCCTCCAAGTATTTTTACATAAAAATTCCTATACCGTTTTTCCGGTTTACAAAATTTCTACTAAAGAAAATAAAATAAACCCTAACGGCGATGATAGGCCACATATCTAATTACATTGTAATGAATAAATTCCTATACAACCACTCTAAACTCTAAGGAACCATAACCAGTAAAATTTAAATAATAAATAATCATTGATAATTTATAAATGATAATCAATAATAATTATTTAATCATTCATTCACCATATATTCATGATAACAACATAATATAGAAACCCTAGAGTGCCACTTTTCTAAAATATCAATTCAAGCATGAAAGAGATATTTTTAGATCATAAATCATGTGCATAGCATAATCAAGAACAAATAACCTGGCTATGATACCAATTGTTGGAAAATAATGGTATCGAGTGCGCAGCGGAATTTAAAAATTTTAATCAACATCAAAGCCAACCAAGAACATGTTCATGATGCTATATAACATAAATACTAAAGATCTAAATCATACCTTTTGAGATTTTAAGAAACTGCACATCTGATAGATCAAAGCGTTCCAAACAGCAACTGAAATAACCTCAACCAACTGGTATTCTTTACTATTCTCATTTCCACAATTAGTGTGCGGGTGGGCACACATTGTATAATCTCCTCTTGGTATTCTTGATCTCCTTCCAATCACAAGAGAGCCGAAGAAAAAATTGTTTTTGAGAATTAAACAATTTTTCTTCTTGGTAATCTTTTATCAATAGCCTCCAAAAAGTCTCTCAAGTGATCTAATGAGTAATGTGACTTAATGGGCTATTTATAGTGTTTAGGAAGTCATACTTCCGTAATAATTAGGTTTCCCAAAGTTTTAATAGCACCCAGAGTCGATTTTGCCACGTCAGCATGCATTTTACGTTACAACCGGTAGACCGCTGACAGAGACGTTATAACTAACCGGTTGACCTGTCTTCACTAATCGGTCGAGCAGACCGGTCGACCTGTCTGCATTGACGAAAGTAGTTTTCCTAGTTTTTCAATATGGGAAACCTGCATAGAGCCTCAATTTTGATTCAAGCAACCCAATAGAGAAATTGCCTAATCAAAACAGTCATATAATAGTCTTCCCATATTAAACAACTCTTAAAACAATAATTCAACCAATTTATCTAGAATTAATTTATCAATTAATTCACCCGATAAATCACCCATGAATTAACTTTGAACCTATTTTACGGAAATAACACAAGTTACCAATGTGTAGGAAATACACCGTATCGTTACAAGAAATTATGTGAGCTAGCAAAGGGACCCGATGGACATATATAAATTAAGCTCCTATAATCACAACGCTACTTGTAAACCAACAATTCCATCTCATGATTATAAAACTCTAGCGCTATTCCACTAAAAGCCTAGAGCTGCACTCTCGATTTATATAGCGTATTTACAAAGCTCTGATTAGCTCTAGTCCATGACTCAATATATTAGTGTATCATCCCCATAGGATATTCATAATTGACTTGAAGTCAAGTTCCGTTTTACCTTCCCGATTACATTTATCTTATGTTCCATTATCATACCATCGGAAAAATACTATTCGTACCATTACAAACAGTAAACGATTAGATTAACACAGAGTAGTCTAGCGGTCGAGCGCTCGTATTTTCTAATCCACTGATAATGCATAGGAGGATATCATTGACTCTTTATAGTAGCTATGGATTCTGCTATCTATGAATAATGAATCTACGCATACACAAGTCGTACCCCCAATGTACCGGCAAGCGTACCTTTACATAATGTCAGGATGTCTCCCTTTAGCGCATCAAAGGATACAAGTCAAGCATACGGGTTCATCATCCATCTCAGGATTAAGATGACAATATATAATTCGTCAAAAGTGAATTGTTTTATTCAAACAGAATTATTAATTAAAACAATTCAACTTTGGTCCGATCCAATATAGATTTCACTGTTAGAAACTATATCAATGTCTCCACCCATGGTGTCCCACCTCCGACGACCAAGACAAACCGTCTCCGTTAGGAAGTAGACAACAAAACAATCTTAACATGAATAAAGCGCCCAACTTTATTCCCTCAATTGTGGATCATAAGATTTAGACTATCATCTTTAGATTCTTGTCTTTCGTATGTTCTTCACATTACATGCATGACCTACAGATTTAGAATGAGAGTCTTAGACTTTCAGTTTGCTTATCATACATTCAACTATTATGAACATAAAAAGGACAATACATAGATATATGAAATAAACAAATCTTTATTAATAGTTAAAATGTCTCAAAGAATATTGTTACATTTATTCCGAAGGGCATAAACGCTAACAATAGATCCACAAACACCAAACCCAAAAAATTCAACCATAAGGTAAGACATATTTACTAATTTATATTATTTATCAATAAAAACAATATTTGTTATTTTAAATACATATCTAAACAATCTTCTATCATTTTAGTTTTCAATCAAAAACAACATAACAACCTAGAAAACGTCCAAGCACCAGGTAATATAACTACTTCTAAATACTTTGATTTACACTATATATAATTAAGCATTTTCAACTTCCTCAATTATGAGTATTATTATTTTTTTTTTAATTTGTATTTTACAGTTAAGAAGAGCAAAAAAAAGAGAAAAAATAAAAGCTCTAATACATAGTAAGAAACGTCTTACTAGGATATTATATAGATGTATTTATATATAAAGATGTACATATAAACTAATCCTATATTATAAAAGTTGTCAATTTTTTTTAATAATCTAACAGTATTTTCCACTGCAACGTGCGAGTTCTTGGCTACTATCTATATAAAAATTGTTTAAGGTCTAGAAACATAAAATTATTGGTAGTGTTTGAAATACATGTAAAATTTCAATATTGATATGCTCCTATAAATAAGACTATTTGTGTGAATAATAACCCAAAATCTCATTTTTCAAAGAGAGAATTATCTTCAAAATATTGATTTCTTCTTCTTTTCTTTTTTGTTTTATTGCAAAATGATCATAATAAATAGATATAACTACTTAGGAGTATTACTTATATGGGGGCCTTAAATGTTTTGGGGTCCTTAGGCAATTGCCTAATTGGCCTTAAGGAAGAGCCGGCTCTGGGGACAATAAAAGAACTAATAATTAATTTTTCTTGAATATAACCAATGAGAGATGTAACACCACGAAATTTCTGATAATAATAATTGTAATTAATTATAAGTTTATTTGTTTAAGTTCACATCTATGTTCCTGTAAATTGTTGAAAACTACACTGTGAAACATTTTTGAAGTGTGTCTGTCAAAATATATTGAAAAATTCCAACTATTACTAGATGTTGGAAAAGCAAAGAACAGCTTCACAAATTTATGTTCACATGTTAATTTTTTGATGAGAATGGGACCATAAAATTACGTACCAAAGATAGAATGATTTTCAAATGGTATCTATCTGTTTAAATTAGTATACTACGTCGTATCTATAATCAAATCTCCACAATATATGTATATAAACTCTCCACCATTTTACACCAAGGAAAAAGTTGGATTAAACATTTAATCCACCATCAGGTGGACGTGCCCCCCATCACATAATAGCCAAACAAGAGTACATGCTCTAAGGAAAAAGACAAAGCCACATTATTTTCCAACATTATATTTGTCTAAAGTAGATTTCCATCGCCACGTTATTGTTGAGAATAGTGTCCTAAAAATGTAAGATATAATAAGATATTTATTATTTATTTAATAAATGAGTTTATTTATTATTTTATGTGCATATATTATTGAACTTTTTATAAATATAATTCAAAATTCCATAAATATTTATGTAGCCTTAAATATTGTATATAAGTATTATATGAGAGAGGATAATATTTAAGGATAATAATCAAAACAATGTTCGTAATGAATTTAACTAAAGTTCAGAATCTTTAATTAAAACATTACTAATACATGTCATTTCCATTTGGAATGGAACGGTGTTATCCATACTGTTGCGTGCATTACGCATAATGAGATTATATGAAATTGGAACACATCTACAATTTGAATTTCTGATAATTTTTGTTAAGCATAGAAATTCTAATTGAGTCTACCGATGATCATATATAGAACGATTTTAATCTTGAGTTATTAGCATACTCCTATTTATGGATTTGTATATTTTGACTTAATCGGTATGGATTTTCAGATTCCAAATCATATTCCTTGTACCTTGGAGACATGATGAAATAGGTAGCTGAGAATGTTAATATACGAGATGGAATCCATTCCTTCTTGAGAAAGAAGTAGATAAATAATTCTCTTGAGAGTTGATTCAGTATTTGGATTAGTAGGAGCTCTGATTTGTGAATTTATTTTATGAATCACTATCCATTAGAGAATCAATAGTACTCAAGGATAAAGATATAATTAGAGAGGTTAACGGATTTCATCTGGCTCTAATTATAAATTATTTATGGAGGATTGATCTATATGTAATGACTATATCAAATGGACACTTCATTATTTAGAAGTAAATTAAATTTATAATTAGAGAGTGCACTTCCAAGTTTATTGTGAAGTAACTTTGGAATTAAAAAATTATTTAATTAATTAAAGAGTTTTAATTAATTATAAATTTTATCAGAGCTCAGATTATAGGTCCATGAGTCCCTACATCGTTCTCGTAATTCTATAAGACATTAAAGGCAAACTGAAAATTTTAGAATTATAGAATTTTAAAATAAAACACTCAAATTTAATTAATTAATTAAGAATTAATTAGACATTGAATAATGTCATTATTTAATCTGAATTTTAGAACACACGTGTGATGGAGATCACAAGTGTCATGTGCCCAACACTGTAGAAATTCCTCTAGAATTTAGTTACTTGCTCTCTAAGTTATCCGATTGACTTATTTAATAACTTATACAATTAGAATTCAACTTAAATTAAGTTTGAGTTTAATTGAAATTTGAATTTGGGTCAAAATTGGACAACTGGATAAAGGATAAATTTTGTTTCCACCTTATCTACAGTAGGTGCCAACCGCATGAAGCTTATCCTTGTTGTGATCGAATTTTATCTACAACAGGAGAGAAAAAATTGTTCCAAAATTAAATGAGAATTTTATTTGATTTTAAATAGAATTTGAAATTAAATATTATCTCTTATTTTCTGAAACTTTATCTTAAAAGATAAGATAGAGTTTCTCTAGGACTCTAAGAGGTACTATATAAATAGGAGGTTTCAAAAAATTAGTGAACACAATTTTTCTCCCTTCTCCTATGATATAGGCGTGCAACATGACAGCTATGGGTGTGTAACATTCTGTTAGACAACGTGTAACATACCAGTGACAACCGTGTAACCTCTGAAAGAAAGAGAAAAAAGAGAAGAAAAGGTTCTTCTATTCTCAATTCCGTGTCGTGCATGTATTGGTGTTCGTGGAAGACTTGAGTGTTTTAATTGCTAATCCTATTTTGTTTCAGGTGTGCCCACAAACACATCATGTAGATTCAAGGAATTGATGAGGAAGATTTAGGTATTCCAAACAAGCTTGCAATGAGGGTTGTTCGTGATCAAAGAACTCAAGTTACCGACCTAATCGTTTGCTAGGTAAATTTATTCTTAAACTAATTTGGTTAATTTATTGGTGTATAAATTAATGTATTTTATAGAGTATCTCAAAGATTTATTTAAAAATTTTTATTGTACACGATTTGTTTGATACGCGCTTCAGTATAAAAAAATGTTTTCAAAACCAACAATTACCTTGCTAAAGGAAATTAAACATGCACTACCCCCACCCACACAAGGACTTGTTTTCCCCATCATACACGTGCGATTTTATATTTTTCTGTTGTGTGGGAAAATGTGATAGACACCTGGACGAACGATAATGCGACACGTGGCCATAACTACTCTCCGCCAAGCAGAGAACCCTCGGCGTCTACGTTTCCCTCCTACTCAACTGCAAAGCCCGAGAACGAAGTCCATATTAGGGCGACGACTCCTTGTGGCGTCGACGGATAGTACCACCTAGTTTAAGGCACGGAGATTCCTTAACCACAGAAAGGACCGCCAGAGAGGATGAATTGGGCTAAACGGCGCTGACGACGAGGGGAACGTTCTGTTAAAGACATGGCGGGTTGCGTGCAAAAGTAGAAGATGTCTGTCAGCATTAATTACAAACTCTCAAACCACCCCTTAGGTGACATGAAAGCATTACGGAGAAGCACAGAGCCGTAATAGAAGACTCAGTTGGCTGAGTGAACAGTGCTAATTAGTGGGCTACGTCAGGGCCTACTAAGGGAGAGCACTTGAGTGTTTCTGCCTATGAAGGAATCCTACTAAGTGAAGGAAGCCCAATATAAAAGGGGGGAGACCCCCACCGAGGAAGAGGTCCAAGAACTCCAGGAGATAGAAAAGAGAGAAAGAGAGAGCCATAATTGTAAATTGTTGTCCTTTCAAAAAGAAATACAAAATTACAGTGGATGTAGCTCTAATTCTATAGAGTGAACCACTATAAAATCCCTTGTCTTTGTTTACATACAATTCAGTTAACACACAAACACACATATCTGACAAATATCCACACTTTTACTACACACACAGGCCGGTAATCCAAAGGGAAACCACAAGGTAAGCCGGCCAGTTTTTGTTGGCGAAATTTGACTGTCAACAATTGGCGACTCCACTGGGGACCGAAAGCGTTCGACCCCCGAAAACATAGTTATAAACCACCATCCATCCAGGGAATAGCGGGATGGAAGAAGATCTACACCCAGATGGAAATGAAGTTCCACCTCCAGATGCACCACGGCCGGACCTGATGCAGATGCAAGCCCAACTAACCACTCTGACCGAGTTGGTACGTGGGCTAATGACCGTGGTTGAGCACTTGGATGGAAGGAACTCCATACTGCCACTAGAAGATACCCCGAGGTCGCAAGGATCTGCCATGATGGGAAATCTGAATCACAGTGACCACCCACGTATCCAAGAGGGAACCGGGAAAAGCGAGAATCACCAGGGCCCTCCTAGGCCTCGGCCTTCCCATTCCTCCGGTAGCCGTTTAAGGGCCGCCAGACTCCGAGCTATTGAGGTACTGCCCCAAAATCCCGGAGGAAACCAACCAGGAGACTCGGGGTCAATACAGGCAAGTGGCTAAGCCAGAGGCGGAACCCATTGCTCAAAGGGCAGAAGCGTCGAAAGCTGCTGGCTCGGCCGTTTCAACAGAAGAAGCGCAAACCCTCATGGAATGCGTGGCTAGCCTAGAACGAAAGCTGACGGGGGACGTGGCAGGTCTGAAGAAGAATATTGGGCGAGTGGCTGAAGTGGTAAACGTCAACATCACGCCCAACCGCACAGATGACCATCCGTTTACCACAGAGATAATGGCGCCCCCTCTCCTCGACAAATACAAGTGTCGTCGATCCTACCATACGATGGGCGAGGAGATCCCGACGACCATCTGGAGATGTATACTAGACACATGCTCTTGCACGGATATGCTGAGAAGATCATGTGCCAAGCCTTTCGGAACCACTTGACAGACTCTGCCCGAAGATGGTTCCGGACGCTGAGGCCAAACTCTATCTCAAGCTAGGATGAGTTAAAGGAAGCTTTCTCCCTCTAGTTCATAGGGGTTAAAAAATACATCCCCCCAAAGCAGAATCTGACGATGATATATCAAAAGCCGAATGAGTCATTAAAGGAGTGGCTTGCAAGATAAGAGGAAGCTGTCACCGCCACAATGGACATAACGGACAGAGAGGCCTTGATGGGGGCATTATCTAGCATGAAGAAAATAATCCCCTTCAAGAGAGAGCTAAACTAGAAACCCCCGTCCAGCTACAAGGAATTTATTGCGTGAGCGCAAGGCTACATCAACGCCGAGGAGGCAGACGCCAACGACCCCGAGCACAGGTCCAACAAGGGTAAAAAGGGGCCGAACAGGAGTCGACACCGGCAAAACAAGATGGGAAAAAGCGTCGAGGTGGAGGAAACAGAGACAAGTAACCGACTGCGACGTCAGGCGCAGCCGAGGCCAAGAAGCCAAGGCAAGAGGATGCCCGCAGGCCTCGACTGTTCCAGAAGTACGACACCTACCATGAACTGACGGTAGGCGTCGAGGATATCTTCAAGGAGGTCGGCCGCAAAAACTTGTTGCGCCGACCAGAACCAATGAAGTCGGATCCCAGCCGAAGGAACCCAAAGAAATTATGTAGGCTCCACGGCGATGTCGGCCACCACACCAATGATTGCGCTGACCTTAAGGATGAAATCGAAAGAGTAATCCATGAGGGAAGGTTGCAGGAGTTCAGGGCTAAGCGAAGACCCCGCAACGATGACCATGGTGGGCAGAATGACGTTCGGCGCCGAGAGGAGAACCAACGCCCAGAAGACCGAGAACCTGTCGGCGTCATACGGATTGTCCTCGGCAGCCCCTACATAGGGGGAGACACGCGGAGGTCACAGAAGGACTACGCCTATGAGGCTAAGGGGGTTTACCAGGAACGATTCTAGAGCATCTCCGCTGCAAAAACCCAAAGGTAGAGCCACACTGACGTGGCTTTTAACGAGGACGATGCCAGCGGAGTTCACTTCCCCAACGAGGCGCTGGTGGTGGAAGCCATCATTGGGAACCACACCGTGTGTCGAATCTTGGTGGACAATGAGAGTTTGGTGGACCTCTTATATTCCGACTGCTTGGAAAAAATGGGGATCCATAAGGGGCAGTTGGAAAGGACCTCCAGGCCACTATACAGGTTCACTGGAGACTCCGTCATCCCTCAAGGAACTATCTGGCTACCCATAACTGCCAGATAAAAACCCCGACAGGCAACAATGAAGGCCAACTTTGTGGTCATCCAAGGAGGTTCCCAGTACAACGTGGTAATCGGGAGACCAACCCTTCAGGCATTAAGGGCGATAACCTCCGTCTACCACCAGAAGGTTAAATTCCCCACCCCAAATGGCGTAGGAGAAATGAAGAGCAACCAATATGAAGCTAGGGTTGCATATTCTGACGTCCTGCGGGGATACGACCATCTAGGAAGACAAGAAGCCAGAGTGGTTCTCCAGGGCCTCGTCGAGGACCTAGATCCCAGGATCCAAGAAGAAGTCACATGGTCTCAACCCGTCGAGCAGTTGGTGGAAATCCAAGTCGGTGAAAACAAGCCCACAAAAGTGCTAAAAATAGGCTCAAGCTTAGCTCTGCCACTTAGAGTTGAGATCGAAAACTTCCTCAAAAAGAACTTAGATGTCTTCGCTTGGAATCATTCCGATAGGGAAGGGATCGATAGCGAGGTAATATGTCACTCCCTAAACGTCGACCCCTCATATCTGCCCAAGCGCCAGAAACGTCACATGAGATGTTGAGCTTTATGGACGCTTACTCCGGACACAATTAGATTCCCATGCTCGAAAAGGACGCTTTTCAATACGCCCGACGTTGCGATAAATGCCAAAGGTATGCCACAATTCCTAGAGCACCCCCATAAAAGTTAACTTTCATTCTCAGTCCATGGCCCTTTGCCAAATGGGGGGTTGACCTGATCGGGCCATTACATCTTGCACCTGGGGGGTTTAAATTCGCAATCGTTGCAGTAGACTACTACACAAAGTGGGCAGAGGCCAAGGCTCTAACTACAACTACAGAAGCAGCCTGCACCAAATTCATGTGGGACCACATCATGTGCAGGTTCGGGGTTCCTCACTCAATAGTATCCGACAACGGAAAACAATTTGACAGCGCCTCGACACGTAAGTTCTGCGACAGCTTGGGCATCCGAAAAGACTTCTCGGCACCAATCCATCCACAATCAAATGGACAAGTCAAGGCGGTCAATAAAATACTGAAATATACCCTTAAAAAGAGAATTGATGACCTAAAAGGGAGATGGGCCGAGGAACTTCCCAAAGTCTTATGGGCATACAGAACGATGAGCGGAACTACAACGGGTGAAACACCCTTCTCCATGGCGTATGACGTCAAGGCTGTGCTTCCCATAGAAATCGAAACGCCGACTCTAAGAATCGTCGTCCACAACGATGATGACAACACAGAGGGCATAAACAGAGAACTCGACTTATTGGAAGAAAAAAGACTCGACTCGCCAACTACGTCTCGCCGCTTGTCAGTGAAGAGGAGTGCGATACTACAACAAAAAAGTTTAGCAAAGAAGGTTCGTCCCAGGAGATTAGTATTAAAAAGGGTAACGCAGAGCACAAAAACCAAGAATACTGGTTCCCTGGGCCCAACTTGGGAAGGGCCCTACCGCGTGAGGGAAATACTACGTCCTGGCATCTACATATTGGAAAGCCTCGACGGCAAAAGAATTCAACACCCGTGGAATGCGGAACAACTAAGGTTGTACTATCAATAGTGTATATAATTCTTATACGCCCCAATTGTACATTCTTTACAAATTGAATAAATTGATATGTTTGCAGAAAGAAAGGACTTTACCTCTTAATAACATGTATGCTTAAAAAACCAAGGGAAAAATAAGAATTATGGAATTATGGAATTCTAAAATTAAATACCCAAAAAATAATTAATTAAGAATTAATTATTATTTAAATAATGTAATTATTTAAATTTGAATTTGAACACATCTAGATTTATCCATTTAAACTTATTAGATAAGTTGTTCAATTTAGAATTCAAATTAATTTAAGTTTGACTTAAATTCGAATTTGAATCTAAATTAAAATTGGATTACTGGATAAAGGATAAAATATCTTCCTTCCCTATCTGATATAGGCTCCACACACTAGGATAAACCCTAGTGATATGGCCGGCTACTTAAGGGATAAAGGGAAGGGATTTTTTGTTTGAAATTCAAAATTGGAGATAGGGATTTGATTCTGTTTTGAAGTTTGACTTCTACTCTTTAAATATGAGAATGATAGAAAATTGTAAACACAATTTTTGAAACATATTTTCTGCCCTAAGTTGTTAGGTGGCCGAATTCTCTAAGGAAAAAAGAGAGTAAAATATTTTTTCTCTAAAAATTCCACATCGTGCATGCGTTGGTGTTTGTGGAAATTCGAGTGTTTTAAAATATCCGTTTTTGTCTCACGTGTGCCCACACACACGTCTACGTGGAATCAAGAAATCGACGTGGAAGACTTTGGTATTCTAAACACAAGCTTGGAGCAAGGACAGTTCGTGGTCAAAGAAATTCAAGTTATCATCCGAGTCGGCTTTCAGGTATTTTTCGGTTGATTCTTGAATTATATAAATTAATGTTATTAATTTATTCGTGCATAAGTTAATATAATCTATAGAGTATCTCAAAAGTTTTATGAAAATTTTTGTTACACACGATCCGCTATCTATCACGCTTCCGCCGCCGAATTCGATTCGGCAACCAACAATTATTTATTTAAGAAAAAAAAAAACAAAACGGAAATGATGTCACAATGAGGTTCCCATGTGAGAGGCACGTGACAATTCCATCCAAAATCTTAACGGTGTCATCAATTAGACTTATAATGCAATAGATTTTGAAGTTTAAGGTATTAATTGTTAAAATTTTTTGTTCAGGGCACTACTACACGGAGGAGTTTCCACTACGCTTTGACATCAGTCATAAAACTAACGCTGTATCCAGGGACGTGGTAAGTCCCTGACTTACACGTCGGTTAAAAATTGACGTCGCAGCCTACAGCGACAGCTTTTAACTGATGTTGAACAGTTTCCACGTTGGTCGCTTATGAAGCAACGTGGTATGTGGATGTTTCACGCTCTATCTTTAACATCGGTTGTACAATAATCAACCTCAAATATCTTTTGGCGCTTCTTTTTTCTTTTTCCTGTGGAAAGCTATTGCTTTTCCTTTTCCTATGAAAAGCTGTTGTTACTCAGCAGAGCTTGCCTTGACAGTAGTAGTCTTTGCTCTATGAGTTTTTTCTTTTTTTATTATTTTTTATTATTTTTTTTTTAAGTTATACCAATTGTGGTACTTTTTGTTGTGCGATTTTAATGTAACACGAAATATATATTTTTGAAAATTTTTTCCCTTCCTATGATATATTTTTTACATTCCAAAAACATAATACAAATCACATATTTACGGGCACTTCACACAAATCAAAATTAAAATATATTGAACTAAAACAAAATAAATGACTTACTAATTGTTCGCCTAACTTATTTACATAACACAATTGACAAGTTTAGGAAGTAAAACATATAAGTTAGATGTAATTTTATATGAGAGTTTTTAATAAAAAAAAAATTAAATGTGACTTTTTGTGAGAGTTTTTAACTGTAACAAAATTAGAATTAAAATGATTAAGGCCTAAATTTAGTATTAGCTTTTGTGTATGGACCCTTTAACTTTTTAAATTTGACAACTCAATCTTTACTACTACATGGAGGAGTTTTCACAACGCTTTGACATTAGTCATAAAACTGACGTCGTATCCGAGGACATGGTAAGTCCTTGGCTTCCACGTTGGTTAAAAATGAACATCATGCCTGATGAAAAACAAAACACAACATGAAGGGATCCAGTTCAAGTTCTAATTGGGCTGGTTACAAGAGCACGAGTAAAGAAGTTTAAAGATGTACTCAACGGGCTGGTTCAAAAGGTTTGGACTCAACCAAATTCATGGAGACTCATTGAGCATGATCCACATGTTCAACAAAGATGCATCAACATGATTCAAGTTCTAGAAGAATCCGGCCAAGACTTATAAGTTTAAATTTAGCAAGTTAAATAGGCATGTTTAGGAATATTCTCATTCGATTGTAAGACTTGCATGCCAAGATATTTACTTTCCTTTTATTTGTTTAGGCCTTTTGACTTTTATGGGCGTGTATGGCTGATAACAAAGTCATTTAAAACTCCCAACCTTCCTTTTTTTGTTTTAAGCATGTGATCAGCAAATTAAGGTGTTGATTGTTTCTTTTTCTTTTTAGGCAAGTAAGAGTTTTTCTTTTTACCAGTTTAAGCCTTAACTGACTTGGCTATTTTACGAACTTTCTTTGTAATGGATTGCCTTTAATAGGCGTCTAAGTAATGGAAAGAGAAGATCATTATTCAGAAAATTGTGAGAGTATTTTCCTTTTGGTTCTTTAGAGAACTATTCGAACTCCTCAAGAATTATTCTTGTGGCGTTCCGCAATGACTTATCAAACGGATTTCCATAATCATTTGTGGCATCTTCATTATACCGAGGTTCTTATTTCGAAGAAAACAACGGGTCGAGATTCCATTAAAATCTGATCGTAGAATGGTTGAGTTCGTAATTGTGTTCAGGTCTAGTTATTCTTGACGGAGTTCGTATCATTTGGTATCAGAGCTAGTTTCTAGCCTCAGGTTTGTCTATCCCCTTCGATTCCAGTCTAGTTTCTCAGTCACTTTTCTTTTTCGTCAAATTTATTTATTTTTTTACTGTATCTTTAATTTCAGTTCTTGAATCAAAAAAAAAAAAAAAAAAAAAAAAAAAAAAAAAAAAGAAAGAAAGAAAGAAAGAAAGAAAGAAAAAAAAAAAAAAAAAAAAAAAAAGGAGAATCATAGAATCTGATTGAGAACTCAAAAAAAAAAAAGAGAAAAAAAAAACGTCAAAAAATATATATTTATATACATATATAATCATAGATTCTGAGTGAGCACTGGAATTTTTGTTCTTCTTTGTGAATTTTTGTTGGAACTTTGTGACACACTCGGTGATCGTAAAAATAAAAAATAAAAAAAAAAAATCTCCTTGGTAAGTTGTGAATGAATTGCTTGCTGGAAATTCTTGTTCTTGTCTGATTAGTTTGATAAGAACCAAAAGAGAATTACCACGAGTGGAAAAAGGCAAGAGTGGTGAGATTATTTGAGGGTAAAAGCCAAAATTGAGTGAAACATGAGTGTCGAGTGAAAACATAATTTGAGTGAAACACGCAAGGGAGTGCTGTGAGGTTTTCTTTCTTTTTTTTTTTTTTTTTTTTTTTTTTTCTTAACTTTGTTCTTGCAGAAATCATGTCTCACGAAAGAAACAAAGATATTGCTGAATGTGGTTCGGGAGTGGCGGATCCAAAGCTATACATGGAAGCAATTGTGGGAGAGATGAGGTGGATGATGAGGACGGAATTAGATCAAATCAATGATCGGCTGGATAGAGTGGAAAATGCCAGACGGGGGCTGCCACAAATGGCTCCCAACGTGCATAAGAGGGAAAGAGCTCAACCCAGGCATGTAGTGGAGGATTTTGAGGAGTTCAACGAGGGCGGTTTTGAGGATGAGGACGACAGACATTCGGTGGGCAACGTTAGGAGGTTTGGACGGGTTAGAAGAGTTAATCGGGAGGATAATAACTTGGGCAACATTAAAATGAAGGTTCCTTCGTTTCAAGGCAAGAATGATCCCGAGGTTTATTTAGAGTGGGAAAAGAAGATGGAGCTCGTTGTTGATTGCCACAATTACTCTGAGATGAAGAAGGAAAACCTTGCAGCCATTGAGTTTTCTGACTATGCTATTGTTTGGTGGGATCAATTGTTAATGAACAGAAGACGGAATAGAGAAAGACCGGTGGACACTTGGGAGGAGATGAAAACAATAATGAAGAGACGTTTTGTACCCAGTCACTATTACTGGAATTTATACAAGAAGCTCCAAAGACTCACACAAGGCAATCGAAGTGTAGAAGATTATTATCAAGAGATGGAAGTAGCAATGATTCGAGCGAATGTCAAGGAGGACAGAGAAGCTACTTTGGCACGGTTTTTGGCAGGGCTGAATCAAGAAATTGCCAATCAAGTGGAGTTGCTACATTACGTGGAGTTGGAGGATATGGTACACATGGCCATAAAAATTGAGAAGCAACTCAAAAGGAGGGGTACACGACCAAGCCGATATATGGAACAAACTCCCTGGAAGCCAACATATCCAAAGAAGGAAGAGAGAGGCACGACCAACCCTAAGCGACTTCCAACTCACAAGGAAAAAATGACTCTATTTCTACTCGCAATCGTGACATTAAAGTGTTTCAAATGTCAGGGCAGGGGTCACATATCGAGTCAATGTCCAAATAAGAGAGTTATGGTGTGCGGGACTGGCGAGATCGAAACTGATGAAAAAAAAGATATTGAGTCCATGCCATCACTGGAGGACTTTTTGGATGAAGAATATGTTGTTCATGGTGAGTTGACTTTGGTGACCAGGAGACCCTTGAGTGTGCAAGTTAAGGAAGACGAAGAGGTACAATGAGAAAATATTTTCCATACTAGGTGCCATGTTCAAGACTAGGTATGTAGTATGATCATTGATGGTGGGAGTTGTACCAACGTCGCTAGCACTACCATGGTGGAGAAATTAGGACTGCCAACAACAAAGCACCCAAGGCCTTACGAGCTACAATGGTCGAATGATTGTGGCGAGGTGAGAGTCAACAAGCAAGTTCTCGTTTCATTGAGGATTGGGAAGTATGTAAACGAGGTGTTGTGTGATGTGGTTCCAATGCATGTGGGACACCTACTTCTGGGAAGGCCTTGGCAGTTTGATCGACATGTGAAGCATGATGGCTTTACCAACAAGTACTCTTTGGTGCACAATCAACGAGCCATCACTCTTTTGCCATTAACTCCGATGCAGGTTTATGAAGAGCAAGTTAAGTTACATAAGGAGAGTGAGCGAAAGAATGAGAGTGATAAAAAAAGAATGAGTGCAAGAGAGAGAGAGGCCGAGAGTCAAGAAAAAGAGAGATTGGCTGAGAAAAAAAATGACAAAGAAAAAGAGAGTCAAAATTCGGCTATTGAGAGAAAATCAGAAAGAAAACAAAAGAATTTCTATCCAAAAATGAGTGAAATTAAGCGAGCAATGTTTTCAAATCAGCCGATGATTTTACTTTTATACAAAGATGCATTTTAAACACTAACGAACTTGACCTTGCTTTGCCTAGTTCTATAGTTTCTCTTTTGCAGGAGTATGAGGATGTCTTTCCTGAGGAAATGCCACATGGGCTACCTCCAATCTGAGGGATTGAACATTAGATTGATTTCATGCCTGGTGTAACCATTCCTAACCGACCAGCCCATAGGAGCAATCCTGTAACACCCATTTTTCTAACTGATAAAATTCTTAGAAGTAGATGTTAAGAGTTAACTTGAATAATGTTATGGTGTTATATTTAGTGAATTCTAACATCATAATGAGTTTAATTCCGCAGGTGATCGCGATAATGACTCGAGGTGCTAAGAACAAGTTCATGCCATTATATGAAAATTTTATGTGATTGCATATTTATTCTTATGATTTAATGAATTAGTGTAATGTTATGATTTGATAATATGTTTCTTTTTATATGACATATGTACATGATTTATTTTGTGTGTTACTTTGTGGTTTATATGATATGTGATATAGTATTTTAATAGGAGTTAAGAAAGTAAATAAATATAACTTTATACAGTTTGATGTGCCATTATTATACCCACAAATATGTCCATTAGTCCTATATTATACTAGGAACAAATCACAATTACTACCTATGCTCTAGCCAAATTACAATAGGAAGTCTATCTTCATAAACGTACAGTGGAAAAAAAAAAGGTCAGGTTCACGACTATACGTTCTCTTGCCTATTATATACCTTAGTTATGCACATAGTCAAAGGAAGGGGAGAGTAATCATCGTGCAATATGTTCTAGGATTCGTTATTTCAATGACAGTTGTAGTCCCCAATGCACGCTTGTAATATTTAAGAAGATTCTAAAAATAGTTTTGGAATTATTGCTCATGATTTTCTTACGTGTTGACAAAAAAAAATCGATATATTTGTAGAACTCTCATTCTATATCCTCTCAGTTGCCTTGATATATTTTCTTCTCTCTCTCTCTCCCTTCCTCTTTTCTCACGTTCCTGAAAATCACAAGAGAACCTCCATAATCAGCCATCAAGCTCATCTCTTAATCTTTCTTTTGAATTCTCCTAGCAATCAAGATAAAAGAAATCGTTAAGGTATGATTCCTCTTATTATTTATTCTTATGGTTTTGAATTCTTTAAGGGTACGGAATTTGATTGTCAATAATGGCTTTTGTTTGAGAAGGAGGAGAGACATGAGATGATGTTTGAGTGAGGCTATACCATTGCTATGTTACTTATGGTATTACGTATATGGGTGGATGGGTGGCTGTGTTTGTTTTCTTTTTAATAATTTTCAAACCGCTGTATTCTTACTTATTTAATTAAATCATATTCAAGTTATTATTTTATTTAGAGAAATCATATATAGACTGGTATATATATTGTGTCAGATGCCAGGATATCTTATTTCATTGGCCTTATTGCACCCTAGTTTAAGAAGTCAAAAATTTTGGATGTGTCTAGGAGTGACTACATGCATACTTCTATGTTTCCGTGTAATTGAAATATGTCATAAGGTTGAATAATAGATGGAGTGTTGTTTATACATGTTGAGGATGATGGTTTTGCCTTTTTAGAATTTCTAGTGAATTTTCGTCCTAGTTTGACTGCTGGAATTTATCTCCAGGTTCCATGTCTGATTTTAAAACAAGGTTTGAGGGAGCAAACGAACTCTATTTTTAACAAATTAGCACTACACCACAAAAGGCCTTTCGTAGCTGACAAAAAACGCTATTAATCACTATCAATAGCGCTTTTTAGAGCGCTAGGACAGCGGGCGCTATTATAGGTCCTAAGAAAACATAGCGTTTCATAAGAATTATAAAAAGCGCTATAAAATTGAAGTATTATATAGCGTGTAAGAAAAGTTATTTTCATCCTCTTACAGCTCTTTAGCATAGCTACGATACAGATTAATAACTTTTTTTCCTTATTATGTTTATACTGTTGTAACTTTTTAAAATTATTATTGATATCCTTTTGAATTCATTCAAATAAATGATAATTCCGAGATATGTGATATATCTAAATAGGAACATTCAAATTAAAACATAAAAACATTCAACATATTAATTGTTATCAGTATCTACCAAGCTGTCAATAAAATTACGTCTACAACATAATTTATACAGTGTCCAAAACCTTAACATTCAAAACAAGTAAAGAAAATAGAGAAGTCATCTCCAAAACGTTTAAGTGCAACGGTGAAGTAAATCCTTCCATCTTGACAAAATGCTTCAACAAAAAAGTCATCTCCACTGTCAAGCCTGTATAATTAGGAAAGTAAAATGTTAAGTAAATAATGCTTCAACAAAATGCTCCAACAAAAAGGTCATCTTGACAAAATGCTTCAACAAAACGTCTAGCCAAGTGAAATGGTTAAGTAAATAATGCATCTTGACAAAATGCTCCAACAAAAAGGTCATCTCCTCCAGCAAAGCAACTATTGACCTGTCACAAAATTAGTCCAGCAAAACAAATCTCATCTTGATTGCCAAGTAACAGCACAATTAAAATTCTAATGTCCAAAGCATGTCACATTTTCAATAATGGACATACAATCATGAGAGTCAGAGATTAAAGAATACTAACCTTTGAGAAGCTACGTCAAAATCGTTGAGAAACTACACTAAAGATTATAGATACTTCACGGCTACACCTAAATACTTTTAAGTATATGAGCATGTAGTCTACATATAATGGTATGCTTAAAACAAATTGGTACTAAGTAGAGAGTTTTCATACCCCTTCAAAGTATTGCATAGCTTCTAGTATTCCTTGCTGGTGAGTCAAGAACTAATTGTCGGTCTTTATCTTCAATTGCAAATCCCTTTTTACATAACTTCCTTTTCCCAGTAGTAGACATTCGTAGCACTTCCTAGATTAAAACAAATAAGCATAAGCAGAGTACTACATAAAGGACATGTATTACAACTAAAAAAACAATGGTCATTGAAATTATGCAAAATCAGCATGTTCAATTGCAAGTATTTCAGCATCTGCAAAGAGCTCCTCTGGAAAATTGTAAATCAACTGTCAGTTAACAAAGCAGTTTATGTCATGACCTATTATCTTCTGAACCTTTTCTCTCATCTAAGTATATTAGCAAGAATGGACCACCATCAATTAATATAAAACTCTAGTCCAATCAAGAAATTTAAAGATAGAGTCTACCAAATGTCGCCTAGCTTCCAAAGTACTTAAAGCTATCTACATATACATACGTACATATATATATATTTATATATGTAAAGCCTATTTTATAAAAATAAAAGAATTAAATTATCAATCTAGAAAAGGTATATGCGTCTTGTAATAAACATGAGACTAACTGCAACTTCAATTGCAACATGAAAATAGAACATAAGAAATAAATTCTACATAACCCACCCTTCATTTAAAAATGAATCTTTTAGGGTTCGCCAAGACTTCTTTATGATCAGAATAGCCTCTAAGTTAGTGCTTCCCTATCATTGCCAAGATTTTTGTCAAACAATATGAGCAGAAAATTGGAGCTCAAGTAGTTTTACAACAAAGTAAAACAATTACATGCAACATTGTACCAACTGCACAGTAAATCACAATTTTACAAACAAGGACCACCATTTAGCTTCATTTCGAAATAGTTTTTGAAATTCTTGCGAGATGTGAATTAATGAATTTACCTTAAGTCGTAGTACAACATCCACAACAATTTTAGCCTCCAGGATTGAACATGAATGGTTCTCGCAACCTTATACAAGTATAATGACAAATAACAGGAATTCCCAAAACCAGTTATAAGCACCACAATAATACTATAGTTGAAGAGGTACCACACGGTGGAATAAACTTACAGAACCAATAGAGTGAAAAAGCCCCCAAAGAAACATAACATAACTTGGTGTCTTTGAGCATGTCACAGATGTGGTTTTCTTCTACAACTAAGGAATTTCAAAGAGAAACAAAAAATCAGTCGTTTCCCATTACAGGAACAAGAATCAAGATTACCAAAAGCAGCATATTTTCAGAAACCTGTAAGAAATTGCAAATGGCAATGGCATGCGGTGTCAAAATTGTCACATCAATGTAGATTGTAATGTAGTAGTTGTTGTAAGCTACAAAATTTAACATTAACCGTAACAATTATCTCTAATTTGAAACCCAAAAAAACACTTTTCTGACTAAATCAATTAACTGTGAATCACATTAGAATTTGTTCAAAACTTAAACAAACAAGCAAACAAGAAATTTGAATGAAATTTCAAGAGAAAGGGTGAATTACCTTTTACACAAGTGAATCTGGCAAATGAAGTAACAAATGGCGTTCAACTTCAGAAACTATTCCGAAGGTGGTCGAACCTATTCCGGCGACCAATGGCAGCAAAATTGGTATAGATTTGTTCAGCTCGATGAGAGGAGTCCAAAGAAAGCACTTTCCGGAGGATTAGACGTCAGAAGGCGCCGGAAACTGCGTTGGAAGGTGCGGTGGCCAAGAATTTCAAACTGAAATTCCGGCCGATTGGCAGGGAATCAGGCGGCGTGGTGATGGGGGGGTTTTGTAGATCGGCTCATGGGCTTCTTGGATCTGATCTCGGATCATTGTAGGTTGGCCAGAGGTGGTCAAAATCGATGGCGGCGCATTTCTTCTTCTGTTGCGTTGGAAGGTGCGGTGGCCGGGAATTTCAAACTGAAATTCCAGCCGATCGGCGGGGAATCGGGCAGCGTGGTGATGGGGGTTTTGTAGATCAGCTCATGGGTTTCTTGGATTTGATCTCGAATCACTATGGGTTGGCCAGAGGTGGTCGGAATCGACGGCGGCGCATTTCTTCTTCTGTCGTGAGTCTCTCACGTTTTTCTCTCTCTTTTAACGCAGATGAATAAGCGTAGAAGAGAATTTGGGAAGAGAGAGAGAGAGAGATGGGGAGATGGCAGTTGGTGGTGGAATGTGTGATGTTCGTTTGTGGGGCTGATTTCTGGAGGATAGCTGTGCTCTGAGAATGGTTTATGGTCGTATCCCACTTGTAGATTTTGGTCGTATCCCACTTGTAGCTGTGCTCGTATCTTGCGCGCATTTCAGAGCAAAAACAAAAAAACGGGGGGAGGGAGCGAGCGGGAAAATTCAAAAATTTATTTTCAATGGCCATCCAATGTAATCGTAATCTGTATATTTATATATTTTTAAATATATATAAAATAAATCAGTCAAAATGTCAACAAATTTTAATATATATGTATATATATATATATTATAACTCTTTATAAACGCTATTATAGACTAAAGCAGTAACGTTTTCTGAAAAGCGCTATAACTAACCGCTACGAAAAGCCCTTTTTCTTGTAGTGTAGATACCGTCGGAAAGCTCTAGATGTCTACTTTAATTTAAAATTAATTTCAGGTCATTTGGAGTTCTATGTGAATTATTCTGATTTTTTTAAAGGAGTAAAGGTCAAGCTGCCAGTTTTTATTAGGTTTTGTGGTTTTGTGTAATCAGTGGGTTTTTATGTCTTGATGTTAATGAATAGTGAAATGGTATATTAAATGATGTTTTAACATGATTAATGTATTTGATGAGAAGTTAAGGCTTTTTAATAATCTTATTTATGATTTATGGCATGAATGGCTCTAGAGGCGAGCACCCGAGGACCTCATTCGTTGCGTCATCGTTGCGAAATTTAAAAGGGTTAAGTAAGGCGCTCAGGTAAGTACACTCTCACCTGCAACATGAATGAAGAATTGAGGAGTATATGATTTTGATGTTTATGATGATGTTATGACGTTTTTAATATTTCAGACGTTGTACACCCTTGATGTGACCGGTGAGCGGTCTTATTGCCACGGTTGGTATGGGATTTGGTACCCCATGCTTTCCGTGGCTAGCGCGCTATGATGGTACAACGTTGGGCCCAATATATGATGGATTTTAAAGTTTAAATATGTTCAAAAATAATTATTCTCAAGATGATGTTTGTTGTTGATGAATAAAAATGTTCATTTAAATTTGTGAGAATTAAGTGTCTTACTAAGCCCTTGCTTATATAAGTTAGTTCATGTTGCAGACAATCTAAAGGGTAAGATGTAGCCATGGAGAATATTAGAGCAGATGCGAGCTATGCATGATAGGAAAACGGGAGAAATGATCATGGGATGAAAGTGTTTAAGGTTAAACAAAATTTTTGGTTTTTACTTTTATTGTTTTGAAACTTCAGTTTATGGTGGTTTTGATTTGAAGAATATTTTAGAATTTATAGATTTTAAGAACTAAGTTGAACCGAAGGTTGTTTTATTTTTCTTTGAGGAAGTTCAAAATTTAAAGATAGTATGTTTAAAAAAAAAAAAATTAGGCTTTTCTTTAAGTCGTTCAAAGTAAAATATTTCAAGTTTAATGATTTTCCGCATTCTTTAAGAGGAAAATGTTTGAAAGTTAAGATAACTGTGACGGTCTGTGAGGGGTCGTTACAGATATGGTATCAAAGCAGTTTCCTATTTCCTATCATGTGCGACCACGCATTTACTCCAAAATTCTCCAAGTAAGTAGTTATTTAATTTCTTTAGATGAAATGTAAATTTTTATGATGTTAAGTTTTCAAATTATAGGAGTGTGGATCCTTATTCGATGTCTTAAAATAGGGAGTTTCCTTATTAGTTAAAATTTAATTGCTAACAGACGATTAAGATAAGATGGCACGCGGACGGGGACACGGAGCTCGTGGCCGTGGTAATGGACGTGGGCAAGGTAGAACTGAGGCTGCAGCAGAACCTAATTTAGCAGAGGTGATGGCACAGTTGCGTGAAGGCCGGGGTAGAGGCTGTGGACAAGCTGAAGTTGAGATAGCGGCAGGACTTAATTTGGTTGAAGTGGTAGCACAGTTACAGAGACAACTGCAAGAACAACAAGTGCTTATCAATCATTTACAAGCTCATGGGAACAGAGCCGAAGTTCCAGTTGATCCACCGATTCCACAACCAGGGCAACATAGAGGAGTTCAGGCTGTATGGAATCTTGAGCCTCTATTCCTGAGGTTAAAGAAGATGAAGCCTAAAGAATTCCATGAGTCAACTGACCCTTTGGTAGCTCAAGGGTGGTTGAAGTCTATTGAGTTGGTACTAGGGTTTATGGACTTAAATGAGAATGAGAAAGTGAAGTGTGCTTCTTACTGTTTGATGGATGATGCTAGGATTTGGTGGGAAGGAGTAGAACTGAGAGATGTAGATCAGATGACTTGGCAAGACTTTCTTCAAGAGTTTAGCGAGCAGTACTTCAACATGTCTGTGACTAGGAAGTATTATGATGAGTTCAACAATTTTCGCCAAGGGGGTTTATCTGTGAATGAAGCTGTTAATTAGTTTAACCGATTGGCATGACTGTGTCCCACTACGGTGCCAACTGAGGAAGAGCGGCTAAGGAGGATGATCGCAATGCTTAGACCTAAGATTACATTAATTGTGATAATGGAATCACTCTGCCTACCACCACAGCTGAATGTGTCAAAGGTGCCCTTCGTGCTGAGTACCACTTAAACAAGCGTAGGGAAGAATAGGTGTCACGCCCCCCAAACGGGGTGGGTGACGTGGAACTCGATTTGGGATTAATAAAGCAGATTGTAGGATCTTATTGTGATTTATATATGAAAAATCATTTGAACAACAACAATATTGTAGGCGGAATTTCAAAAAATTTTATCATATCCATTTAATTCAAAATTAGACGTAAACCACAACGAGAGATGCATGCATGATATATGTTTATAGACAAAGGATTAGAATATCTCACATACCTTTGTGACGATTGAATTAATTGACCGCAAGGATCTTGTCTCACTATCTCACGTTTCAAGATGGAGAATTGCCGTGAAACAAGATCGTTGTTTATTGCCACGATCACACCAAAAACCACTCGTTGATTCAAGGCTATGACTCTACGATATTTAGGATGAGAGTGGGCTCTTTTCAAAAACCTAAGGAAACTATTTCCTTCTATTTTGTCTCTACAAAATCCGCCACCCTAAGCAAAAGTGTGATCTCTTTTCTTTTCTCAAAAGAACTCTTCTCTAGGGTTTTCAATAATATCCTTATATAGGAGGAAATTCAAAAACTCAAACCCTAGATGGGATTTTCGAATTTCTCCTTAACCCTTGATTGAAATCCGAAAATCCCTACATGGCTTAGGGATTTCCGAATTTCCTTCCCCTTTTTTGAAGCAAAATTCGAAATTCCCTTATGGCAAGGGATTTCCGAATTTTCCCAAAATAATATATCACTTTTCTCTTTCCTTTAGTTGCCAAATAAAATCATGTTTAAATTTCATTTTGAATTTTAAATTAATCTCTATTAATTTCCAAATTCAAAACTCATTCCTTTTATTTTTCAATTATCGAACAAATGAAAAATAACACAATGAATTTAAACATAATTATCAGTTTTTGTTTTTCCCATTTATTAGAGCTAGCCTTGAGACCGAATGGACCCACATGAACAAAGCTATGGAATTACAATATTCGACTAACTCATCCCTATAAGTTATCGACATATTTAATTCCGACATCGTACAACTCCACTAAAAGTTCGATGCCGAATAATCTCTCGATTCATGTGCGCTAATTTTCTTTTGGTGTTGATACAATTTATCACACGGTCCACAGTGTAAATGCATTATTATCCTTCGTAAATATCAGTGATCAGAATGGTATATAATATTACCGTTTTACCATTCTAATCATTATTTCCTCAACTCCTTTATATGACTGTGAATAAGAAAGACAAACGTTCGTAAGATGTCTCGTACATGTCACGATGTCTTAATCAATGAATATCATCATTGAATACCAGGCCTGGTTTATTTATTCACACACCCGTCAATAAAGCATGAGGTGATATTATTTCTTACGAATTCCATATCTGTGAATCACATAACTCCAACTTAATATTGTCATGATCCCAATGACCGAGATGTCGTTCAATAACTGTGAACTAATCTCATTGGCGAATCAAAGATCATGAGATACTAAGTTGAGCTATGCATTCACTTCAGGATTAAGATAATTATACAAATATACTTAAGTTGTGATGATTAGGTTTAGAGTTGTGTAAACAGTTTTTACTCTAACCTAATCAATCACATGGTGTATTCAACATGTTGCGAGCATGTCTAGATCAACCACGAGTCCAACTCCCATGCCCCGAGACCAAAGATCACATGGTTCGATCTAACGGTCATAATCGGATTCGATTGCCCAATCAACCCTAAGGCGCAAATATCTATTTTAAACTGTATCGAGAATAGTTTGTCCGGCAGGTTCCCCGACTCTTCTTTTCGTTGGTAACAGTTTATGGACTAAGCAATATCACTAACACTCTTGAGTATGTGTCAAAACATAACTTTATCTTATTTTATAAGATCAGCAAAATAATAATGTCTTACATTTGTCATTTCATAAATAACAAATTACATCCCACTTTATGGACACATTTCCAACAAACTCCCACTTGGACTTAAAGTAGGTGTGTACAATCTCGCATGCCCAAACCTTCCAGATGCGTATCGAAGACTTTACCAGATAAAGCCTTTTTAAACGGATCGGCCAAGTTGTCATGTGTTGATATCTTTGTTTCTTCAACATCGCCTCTTTGTACAATCTCACGGATGAGGTGGTATTTCCGCTCTATGTGCTTGGACCTTTTGTGGCTTCTAGGTTCCTTAGAGTTTGCTACTGCCCCACTTTGTTATCGTTGTCTGATTACCATGGGCCTATCGACTTCCGGAACAACTTCCAGTGAAACAAGGAACTTCTTAAGCCATACAGCCTCTTTCGCAGCTTCACAAGCTACCACATATTCGGCCTCCATGGTGGAGTCAGCTATGCAAGTCTGCTTAATACTCCTCCATACCACCGATCCTCCATTTAGGACAAACACTGATCCTGAAGTGGATTTCTTGGAATCCTTATCCGATTGGAAATCGGAGTCGGTATATCCCGTCATAGTCAGGTCAGTACCTGAATATACAAGCATATAGTTCCTCGTTCTCCTAAGATACTTGAGGATATGCTTCTGACAACCAAGTCTTTCGGGTCCAGGGTTTGATGGAATCTACTCACCATGCCCATCACTGCGTAGCATATATCGTGTCTGGTGCAAAGCATTGCATACATGAGGCTTCCTACGGCTGAAGCGTAAGGAACTCGGCTCATGTCTTCCTCTTCTTGAGGAGTCTTGGGAGACTGCTCCTTTGAGAGGGATACTCCATGTCTGAAGGGTAGACAACCCTTTTTGGAGTTTTGCATAGCGAATCGGTCCATTACCTTATCGATATAGGATGCTTGAGACAGTGCCAATTGTTTGTTCTTCCGATCTCGAAAGATCTGAATTCCCAAAACATAGGCAGCTTCTCCTAGATCCTTCATGTCAAACTGCTTTGCCAGCCAGAGCTTAACCTCAGTTAGTCTTCCTACATCATTCCCAATGAGTAGTATGTCATCTACATATAAGACTAAGAAAACCACTTTGCCTTCTTGTATCAGCTTATACACACAAGGCTCATCCATTGGTGAACAAAACCGTAAGTTTTAACGGTCTCATCGAATTTGATATTCCATGATTCGGATGCACCTTGGTCCATAAATGAACTTCGCATTGCAAACCTTTTCTTCTAGACCCTTTTCAATGAATCCATCTGGTTGTGCCATATAAATGCGCTCATCCAGGTTGCCATTCGAGAAAAGTTGTCTTTACATCCATCCGCCGATTTCATAATCTAAAGCAAAGAAGAATGGATAGAAGAATTCGGATGGATTTAAGCATGGCTACCGGAGAGAAGGTATCCTCATAGTCGATGCCTTCTTTTCCGGGTGTAGCCCTTGGCTACTAGCCTTGCTTTGAATGTCTCTACATTCCCATCCGGACCCCTCTTCTTCTTGTAGATCCATTTACACCCTACGGGTTTTACCCTTTCGGAGGATCTACCGAGTCCATACGCCGCTTTTTATACATCGATTGTATTTCGGCGTCCATGGCTTCATGCCATAGGTTTGCTTCAGAACTTTCCATGGCCTGCGAGTAGGAGACAGGTTCGTCGATGTCTAAATCTGAGACTGCAGTTAATGCATCTCGATAAGACATGTACCTATCAGGTTGTCTCACAACCCTCCCACTACGTCGAGGCTCTACTGGTGTTAGTTCTCGTTGTGGTTCATCTGTTGTCGGTTCAAGAATAGACCGCAGACATGTTGCATGAACATTTTCACCAGTCAATTCCTCAAGTACAAGCTTGCTTCTAGGCTTCATATTCTTTATAAAATCCTCTTCTAGAAAACGAGCATTCGTGTTGACGAATGTTTTCTGATCAGTAGGACTATAGAAGATATAGCCTTTTGTTCCTTTAGGATATCCTACAAACAGGCATAGTTCTGAACGACTGGTCAGCTTACCAGTCTTCTTTCTAAGCACATGTGCCGGACAACTCCATATTCTGGTGTGGCCAAGAGATGACTTCTTGCCACTCCATCTTTCATATGGAGTTCAGTGTAACGCCTTAGATGGAACTTGGTTGAGAATGTATGTCATTGTTTTCAAGGCATATCCCCAAAAGGAATATGGAAGAGATGAGTAACTCATCATTGATCTAACCATATCTAACAGAGTTCGATTCCTTCTCTCCGACACGCCATTCTCGCCGAGGAGTACTGGGGCGGTTAGTTGAGAAAATATACCTTCTTCCTTAAGAAAGTCTTGAACTCTCCCAAAGCAAGTATTCACCACCACGATCAGATCGTAGTGTTTTGATCTGTTTATCTAATTGCTTTTCAACCAAGGCCTTGAACTCTTTGAACTTTTCAAAGGTTTCAGACTTTTGACGCATTAGATAAATATGACCAAAACGAGAATAGTCATCAGTGAAGGTTATGAAATATTCATATCCTCCTCTTGCTTGGATATTGAATGGCCCACATACATCACTATGTATGAGTTCTAGGCATTCATTAGCTCTATTGCCCTTTGCTGAAAAGGGTCTCTTGGTCATTTCTCCTTCTATGCAGGATTCACATGTAGGTAGTGAGCCTACACTTAAAGTTTGTAAGGGACCGTCGCTTACCAACCTTTTAATCCTGTCAAGGCCAATATGTCCAAGACGTAGATGCCATTTGTAGGTTTGATCAATTGGGTCTAACCTCAATCTCTTACTCTCTCTTATTGAATCATCATTCAATTCAAAGATCACAAATCGTTGGAATATTTGGTTTAATGTAGAACAGATTGTTTATCATGTTTGTAGAAGTAATCATGAAGCCATTCTTTAGAATTCGAATAACATCATTATTAAAATCCAAAGAATATCCCTGCTCAATCAAACGAGCCACAGAAATAAGGTTTTTCCCAAAAACCGGGACATAATAAACATTGTTCAAAACAATAAAACTGTTCTCAAAAATTAATTTAATGCTTCCAACGGCATTGTTGCGTCATCGATGCTCCATTCCCCAGCGGAAGTTGAACTCGTCCTTGCTAAGCCTTTTGTTTTCCCTGAACCCCTGCAGAGAACAACAAACATGATTAGTGGCTCCAGAGTCTACAATCCAAGAAAAAGTAGAGTCAGCCACAAAACAGGCTTCGGTAACAAGCAATGTACCTTTAGCTTTAACCTCCTTGAGGTATGTAGGACAGTTGCATTTCCAGTGGCCAGACATTCCGCAATGGTGACATTTGTCAGTACTTTTGTCCACCTTTGCAGTGTTCTTGCCTTTCGCAGCCGGCTTCTTCTTGTTACTGCGGGCTTTCTTCTTTTCTTGGCACCAGAGGTGGAAGGCTTTGCTTCAGTAAGGTTTGCCTTTCCATTATCCTTTTTGCCTTTAAGCAGCAGAGTTTCCGCAGTTCGAAGCTCCATCATGAGTTCTGGGAGTGAATAGCTCAACTTATTCATCGAGTAGTTGAGTTTGAAGTTGTCAAACATCTCCGGGAGAGTCTCTAGGATCATATCCACCTGAGTCTCTCCATCTATTTCAGCTCCCATGAGCTCCATCTCATTCAGGTGACTTATGATCAATAGCATATGGTCCCGAACAGGAGTGCCGGATTTCATCCGGCAATTCATGAAGTTACGCACCGCAGCTTGCTTGGCTTGACGGCCATGGCTTCCGAACATTTCGTAAATGTCAGAGATCATATCTGCGGCCGTCAAGATGTTCCGATGTTGTTGTTGCAAAGACATTGCTAATTGATGCTAAAATATAGCACCTAGCAATCTCATCAGAACGCATCCAAGCAGTGCATGCGTCTCGCTCTTCTTGAGTCGAATCATCATTCGGCTCAAGAGGACAGGGGGTGGTGAGCACATGCTTGTGCTTGTCTACCATCAATACGATATCGAGGTTACGTTTCTAGTCAACGTAATTTTCACCCACTAGTTTGTTTGTACTAAGAATTTGCGCGATCGGGGATAAAGACATAATTGCTGAAAAATAAAATAAAGCGGTGTTGGTAATTTGCTTATATTTAAGAGAAGTATGATGCATGAATGCAAATACTTAAACATAAATAAAATCCTTAAAAAATGTTTCATCTATGGTGTTACGATCATAAACGGCAACACGTCCCACCTAGGGGTGGCATCCGTGAAGCCTCCTATCGCATCGAGACTCCTCTCGTTTGGTCCACTTTACAAGATGTCTCTACATCTAGTGCAACCAATCACCATCTTTTTGGTCACCTCAGATTCATTGCCTAGCTCCTATGGGAGATTACAATGATCTTTAGTCTAAGTGTTTAACCGACTAATCGACTCTAGACGTTGTTATGAACTAACGATCCATCTAGGGATGGTCTCGCCTCACTACTTCCTTTTCGAGTCTTATCTTCTATAAGCAACCTGATGACTCCTTAGCGACATGTTTCATGGGTTTCTCCCATTAAAGTGAGGACCACTAAGGTGGTTCTTAACCTATCCACATGTCACGATCAGGCTAAAGTCGGAGACCTTGGGAACGTTTCAACGCAAACGACCCTCCCACTTAGCTTTTTGAAAAAATGGATTTTGTTTTAAAATTAAGTCCAATTAATAATTCAACAAAATTATAACCCTTATAAATTTGTTGCATTTTATAACTCTTTATAAAATTTACCCATTGCATTTATTATTATAACAATTTATAATATTAAACTACAATGATGCATGAACATGCTTGCATGGCAATTTGATATTGGCATCTCTGTATCCTATATGGCATGTTATAATGATGCGAGATTAAACAATAAATCATACATTTACAATTTAACCTCTCTATGGCTCATTTCTAATTACAACCCATAAAAACAAATGAAAATAATTACAATAATTTTCTTCATTTTGTCTTCTTGGCATCTTCTCAATTTTCTCTTCTCTCGATCCCTGAAAAGTGAAAATAAAAATATATTTTTTTTTATTTAGGCTGGGCCCGGGACAATCATGGGCCCACCTTCTCCTCGGCCGGGCCAGGCCCTGCTCGGGCACAACATGGGCTGCCAGGCCAGCCTTGCCTTGCTCTGCATGGGCGCGGCCCTTGCTGGGGCAAGGCCAGCGGCCGGGCTCAGGCCCTTGCCCAGGCAAGGCCGGTGGCGGGCCGGTGGCCGGCCTGGGCGGGGCCTGCGGCCGGCCTGTGGCCCCTGCCAGGCAGGGCGCGGCTAAGCCAATAGCCCGCCGGGGTTTCAGAAAACCTGCGCTGGCTTGCTAGGGGCCGCCCTTGCCTGGGCAAGGCAAGGCCCCTGGGCAGGCCTGCAGGCCGCTGGGGTTTCAGGAAACCCTAGCACATACTAGGGTTTCAAACCCTAGTTCGCCGCCATGACCAAAACCAGGGGAAGGGTCTGGCGGCTGGGCATGTGGCGGAGGCTGTGAGTCGTGCGGCGGCATGCGACGGCGGCGACGGCGGCACAAAAAAAAAATATTTTCCGGAAATTTAAATTACAAAATTTCCTATGCCCTTTAATGGCTTACATTATTTTCTAGAGAAAAACATAAACCACCAACATGGTGTAATTAAAAACCTAGAGCCAATCGATCGGGATCCAATCAATTATTCAATCAAAACAATTTTGAATTCATCATATATTCATGCAAGATGCCAATATCAACACATATCATACATTCAATCGCATAAACATAAATCATGCATGATCAAAAGCCCTAGGCTCTGATACCAATTGTAGGATCTTATTGTGATTTATATATGAAAAATCATTTGAACAACAGCAATATTGTAGGCGGAATTTCAAAATTTTTTATCATATCCATTTAATTCAAAATTAAATGTAAACCACAACGAGAGATGCATGCATGATATATGTTTATAGACAAAGGATTAGAATATCTCACATACCTTTGTGACGATTGAATTAATTGACCGCAAGGATCTTGTCTCACTATCTCACGTTCCAAGATGGAGAATTGCCGTGAAACAAGATCGTTGTTTATTGCCACGATCACACCAAAAACCACTCGTTGATTCAAGGCTATGACTCTATGATATTTAGGATGAGAGAGTGGGCTCTTTTTCAAAAACTTAAGGAAACTATTTCCTTCTATTTTGTCTCTACAAAATCCGGCCACCCTAAGGAAAAGTGTGATCTCGTTTTCTTTTCTCAAAAGAACTCTTCTCTAGGGTTTTCAATAATATCCTTATATAGGAGGAAATTCAAAAACTCAAACCCTAGATGGGATTTTCGAATTTCTCCTTAACCCTTGGATTGAAATCCGAAAATCCCTACATGGCTTAGGGATTTCCGAATTTCCTTCCCCTTTTTTGAGCAAAATTCGAAATTCCCTTATGGCAAGGGATTTCCGAATTTTCCCAAAATAATATATCACTTTTCTCTTTCCTTTAGTTGCCAAATAAAATCATGTTTAAATTTCATTTTGAATTTTAAATTAATCTCTATTAATTTCCAAATTCAAAACTCATTCCTTTTATTTTTCAATTATCGAATAAATGAAAAAAACACAATGAATTTAAACATAATTATCGGTTCTGTTTTTCCCATTTATTAGAGCTAGCCTTGAGACCGAATGGACCCACATGAACAAAGCTATGGAATTACAATATTCGACTAACTCATCCCTATAAGTTATCGACATATTTAATTCCGACATCGTACAACTCCACTAAAAGTTCGATGCCGAATAATCTCTCGATTCATGTGCGCTAATTTTGTTTTGGTGTTGATACAATTTATCACACGGTCCACAGTGTAAATGCATTATTATCCTTCAGTAAATATCGGTGATCGAATGGTATATAATATTACCGTTTTACCATTCTAATCATTATTTCCTCAACTCCTTTATATGATCGTGAATAAGAAAGACAAACGTTTGTAAGATGTCTCGTACATGTCACGATGTCTTAATCAATGAATATCATCATTGAATACCGTGTCCTGGTTTATTTATTCGCACACCCGTCAATAAAGCATGAGGTGATATTATTTCACGAATTCCATATCGTGAATCACATAACTCCAACTTAATATTGTCATGATCCCAATGACCGAGATGTCGTTCAATAAGCGTGAACTAATCTCATTGGCGAATCAAAGATCATGAGATACTAAGTTGAGCTATGCATTCACTTGAGGATTAAGATAATTATACAAATATACTTAAGTTGTGATGATTAGGTTTAGAGTTGTGTAAACGGTTTTACTCTAACCTAATCGGTCACATGGTCTATTCAACATGTTGCGAGCATGTCTAGATCAACCACAGAGTCCAACTCCCATGCCCCGAGACCAGCATCACATGGTTCGATCTAACAGTCATAATCAGATTCGATTGCCAAATCAACCCTAAGACTGCAAATATCTATTTTAAACTGTATCAGAAGAGTTTGTCCGGCAGGGTTCCCCTGACTCTTCTTTCGTTGGTAACAGTTTATGGACTAAGCAATATCACTAACACTCTTGAGTATGTGTCAAAACATAACTTTATCTTATTTTATAAGATCAGCAAAATAATAATGTCTTACATTTGTCATTTCATAAATAACAAATTACATCCCACTTTATGGACACATTTCCAACACAGATTCCCAACCGGGTCCCACACTTAGCTGCATTAAAATAGAAATAAATTACATAATCCAGGAGCGTCTGACACAAAGGGCTCCGCCCCACAGGACATACAGTATCGTACATACATGCTCATGTAACTAATCATTACAACAAACATCAACCACAGTCTAGTAAATCCAAATATTAAATGAGTTTACAGAATTTCTCAATTCCTTACATTTTATATTAGAGGATAAACACAATCCTCACTTGATCGATCCGTAGCACGACTCAGCTACGATGCACTGCTCCTCGAGTCTCCTGAGAGGGGTTTACATTTAAAACATAAAACGTGAGCGAAAGGCCCGGTAGGATATAATTTGGAATGCTGAAAATAAATGAATAATAAATGAATAAGTCAATAAACAAGACATTCAGTCCCGACAGAACAGCCGGAACCTCACATCCTTTTTCTCAAAGGAAATATAACTGAAAATAATCATATTACAGGCTTGACAAGTAATTAGTACAAATTACTCACCTAACCAAGTGCCTCGCCTACCCGGACCGGTTTCGGGTTCTGGCCTCGAGGATGCACTCTCCGCATCCTCTCTAGGCTTACAGCAATAGACTCTATTGCCAGTTCGCAAGATCTCTTATCTTAAGAAATCATTCATTTAACATTATAAAATCGTTCATATGACCCCACGAACTACTCAAGCCGCGGGCCCCATGACTGGGCAAGCCATGAGGTTCCATGACTAGACAAGCTATGGATTCCATGGACATGACAAGTCAAGGATTTCCATAAACTAACAAGTCATGGTTTTTAAAACATTTTTCTTTCACAAACCAATCCCTTTCTTTAAAACATTTTTCAAGGCCAAAATCCTTTTTGAAAATAGGCTCACAAAGAAAAGGGATAGAAATCCTACCTCGCACAATCAAACCTGGGACTAGTGTTGCCCTTTTCCGGCTTCCGCTTCCTCAAGCCCCTTCAGTCTGAATCCACAGCGAGCACTGATACAAGATAACACTTTAGGATCAATTCTCATTCCTAAAGCAATCCAATCTCACTTATATACCAAGATTTTCAATTAGTGTGCCCTAATCCATTTTCATGTTTCAAATTCCATTCCAAGGGTTTTAAATATCAAATCAGGGATTAAAGATGCTAATCCTTTCATCCCAAGTCCCCAAATGAAGCTAATTTGGGTTCTCCCCGAAAACAGGGGTCAAAACGACACTCTTCAGGCCAAACAGGGTCAAACTCGTGTGTACCGGTCAACCGGTGACAAAGCAATGCAAGACTACCGGTCGACCGATAGTGTGCACACCGGCCGACCAAACCGGTCGACCGGTCAGCTTGCAATCCAGTCGACCGCACAGGTCAACCGGTGGAATTTACTGCGCGAGAGAAGCTAGCGGAAATCAGTCCAAAAACCTGCAAATCCAGTCCCAAATCCAAATATTTCAAAGGGAAACCACTAGATCCGGGTTCTAGGTCCTAAAACAAGTCCAAAGAACCCAAGATCTCCAATTTCTACTCTAGTTTTACTCAAAAACCATCAAAATCCGGTTTGAACCAAAAATAAGTTTTAAAATCTAAAAACTTGAGATTAAAGAGAGGTTCTTTCAGTAATCTTACCTCGAATCCTTCTCTTGACGTTGAAAATACTTTGAAACTCTTCTTTGGCTCAAAACCCGTTCGATTTGGGACACAAAAACCGGAGAGAGAGAAAGAGTGAGTGAGCGGGAATGGAGAGAGAGAGAGAGAAAGAGAAAACACATGGGAAGGAAAAAAAGGAAGAAAAGAAAGAGAAGAAAAAGGAAAAAGGAAAGAAAAGGAAAAAGAAAATGAAAATGACATGTGTACAATATTTTTAAACAACAGTCCAGAAATGTGCCCATACACACTTTTGGGGTTAAAATGAATTACTGTGAAAAATTTAAATACCTTTGAATTATTCAAACTCTCATTTCAGAAACATTTATTAATTAAAGCTCAATTAATTAAATCAGATTAGGCACATTAATGATCTCAATTACCTTAATTAATCTCAATTAATTCTTCAGGGTGTTACATCTCCACCCCCCTTAGGCAATTTCATCCCCGAAATTAAAGCCTACCTCAGAATGTAAACAGATGTGGATACTGCTCCTGCATCATGTTTCAAGCTCCCATGTCGCTTCCTCAACTCCATGGTGCTGCCATAATACTTTCACTAATGGGATCTAACGATGAGCATATTCTTTACTTTCCGGTCAAGAATCTGAACTGGTGCCTCCTCGTATGACACATCACACTATATCGGAACGACAAACCACTGCATTACTGCTTCTGGCTCAGGTTGACATTTCCAAAGCATGGAGACATGAAACACATCATGCACGTAAGATAACTCAGGCGGAAAAGCCAACTGGTACACTACCACTCTGACTCGTTGCATGATCGGGAATAGTCCCACATACCTTGGTGCGAGTTTTCCTTTCACACCGAACCGAACAACTCCCTTACGTGGGGAAACCTTCAGCAAAACAAAGTCGCCTTCTTGGAATTCCAAAGACCTACGCCTTCTGTCAACATAACTTTTTTGACGACTTTGAGCTGTCAACAGACGTTCTCGAATCACAGCTATCTTCTCATTATTCTCTTAAATGACTTTCGGTCCAGTGCTCAGTCGATCTTCTGGTTCCAACCAACACACAGGTGACCTACAAGGACGACCATACAGAGCTTCAAACGGTGCCATTCCAATGCTGGCCTGATAGCTGTTGTTGTAAGCAAACTCAGCTAGGTGCAGGTATTCCTTCCAGTTTCCACCAAATTCCAGAATACAAACACGAAGCATATCCTCCAGAATCTGAATAACTCTTTCAAATTGTCCATCCGTCTGAGGGTGAAATGCGATGCTAAAATTCAGATCTGTTCCCATAGCTTCCTGAAAACTCCTCCAATACCGTGCATTAAAACGGATATCACGATCAGACGTGATAGACAGTGGCACTCCGTGTAACCTCACGATGTGCTCTAGGTACAATTCTGACAGAATCTTTCGAGAATACGTTGCACGAAACGGTATGAAATGCGCGGACTTCGTCAACCTGTCAACCACCACCCAGATGGCATCGTGCTTCAGCTCGGTTCTCGGTAGCCCCATCAGAAAATCCATGGTGATGTGCTTCCATTTCCATCCAGGGATAGGAAGAGGTTGCAACGCTCCCGCTGGCTTCTGGTGCTAAGCTTTAATCCGGAGGCAAGTCACACATTTCGAGACATACTCACGGACGTCTCTTTTCATGTCTTTCCACCAGTACTGTCTTTTCAGGTCTTGGTACATCTTTGTACTCCCCGGATGAATAGCATACCTCGATTTGTGTGCCTCTTGTAGAATCTTCTTCTTTACCTCACCCGCCTTAGGAACAGCAAGGCGGTTGCGAAAATACAAGGCTCCATCCTCCCGGATTCTCCAATCCTCGAATTGTTCTCCATTCTAGAGCCGAATCCAAATTCCTTGGAGGTGTGGATCCTGCCATTGATTCTACTTAACTTGTTGCACAATGTCCAGTGTAGAGACCAGATTATATACCATAGCTTGGTTATAATCTTCGTAGAACTGAAGATCATACTCACTCGCCACTTCAGTCCTTTTCCAATCTTCCAAAGCTAATGATGCCAGAGTCCCCGTCGGCTTCCTGCTAAGGGCATCAGCCACCCCATTAGCTTTTCCAGGATGATACTGCAGAGTGAAGTCATAATCTTCCATGTACTCCACTCATCTCGTTTGCCTGAGATTCAAGTCTTTCTGAGTAAACAAGTACTTCAGACTTTTATGGTCAGAAAAGACCTGAAACTTTGCTCCATAGAGATAACATCTCCATATCTTTAGAGCAAATATCACTGCTGCTAGCTCCAAATTATGAGTGGGTGTAATGACCGGGAAAATTTTAAGTCAAATTCGGACAGTCCGGTATTTGATCGTAATTTTTCCCGGAACAGAAAGTAGTAGAAATATTGATGTAATCAGGAAAGTGTTATGTAGAAATTTTATATACGGGGTAAAATCACCCGAAAAGTGTAAAGTTATAATACGAATATTTTTACAGAGAAAATTCGTAAATATCAGTTGTGAATAGTGAAATATCGGTTAAAAGTTAGAAATTTTAACGAGTATATTTTAGTTATGAGAAACTGAAATATTTGGTAAATGACCAAATGACTAGTTAGAAAAAGAGTATAAATATTAGAAGTAAGGAAAATAGCAAAAGTTTTTGAAACAGAATTTTCCCGAGCCAGTTAAAGCGGGAAACTGCTAAAAAAATGAGTACCGCGAGGGTACGCGTTTTGGGCAATTCTAGATCGTTTAAAACGAAAATTTCAGAAAAAGAAATTGTCTATTGAGATACCCAAGAAAAGTGGGTTGAATACGAGAAATTTGACCCAGGGTGCTCAGCAGTCCAAAAAAGTAGTATAGAACCTGTACCGAGTGTGAAATTATCGGTACCGGAAAGAGACTCGTTTTGAAAAACGGAAAGTTTGGTCTCAACAAGAAAAATGTGTGGAACACGGAACCACTTAAATCAAGTGTCAAACTTAATTAGAATTAGTAAAATTAAATTATAGGAATTAAAGTGATTTCTTTAATTTAATTTTAGAAAGTAATATTAGATAGGAATTGTCTCTGGTCAGGCACTTGAAAAGTGCCTGACCAGTCAGGCACATGTATAATTGTGTATTTTTTGTGTATATTTATGCGTAAATTATGTATATTTATATATAAAATTGTGTATATTTAATATAAAATACAACAAAACAGTCAATATATATATTTTCATGTTATGTGTTCACTAATTGCTATAAAAAAAATGTTTTGAAGATTAATATACAATGTTATTTCTTATAACTTAATATACATGATTTATATGTAAATATACACGATTTACATATAAATATACACGATTGCACAATTATATAAATACCATATAAATATACACAACTTAGCTGTAAATATACATAACTTACTATAAATATACACACTTTATATAAAAATATACAAGTGCGGTCCTGGTCAGGCACTTTCTAAGTGCCTGACCAGAGACTTTGCCTATTAGATATTATTAAAAATAATATTATAATATTCATTATTACATATAAGTGGCCTACGGAAGCACATTAGAACACAAAGTGTTCTATTTTCTAAAGAGTGGCCGACCAAGAAGAAAGAGAGAGAGAGAGAAAAGAGAGAAAATCAAGGGAAAATCAAGGAATCACCCGTTTTCGCTGAAATTTCTTCCGTTCAGTCCGGTAGAAACATAACCCGAGGCATTGAATTAAGAATTTGATTCTCGAGAATGAGTAACAGTTTTAAAGCTCGAAATTGAATAGATTAAGATTCAGAAACCGAGATACACGAATAGGTGTAACTTGCCTCTTGAGCTAGAATTCGGCCTAGAGGGGTTAAGTTCGAAAATGAGTTGAAATTGGATTTAGGAATCCAAGTATGAGAAATTTTGATGCTTGGAATAGGTGGTTAATACCTATTTCCATGGAACAGGTTTTGGCACGAGAGCCGAAGCAGCGAGAAAGAACTTCCAGCAAGGGGGAATCTTAGCGGATTAACGGTAAGTATAGACATATCTGTTTGTCTGGACTTGAGTAAGCTATAGTTAGACTTAGAACTATGAATTTACTTATGTTCTTAAGTCTATGTGATTACATGTGATTATACGTGTTTGGAGGGCTTAGTGCTCAAGATTGAAAAAGGGCGACATATGGTTACCCTTATGCACAGTTAATACTAACGGGTCATCGGCCTCCGCAAGGGAGGAAAATCTCACAGAGTAGAGATTCTGACTAGACCAGACAGTAAGAAATGCCTAGTAAAGTAAAAGACTGACGGGTCGTCGGCCTCCGCAAGGGAGGAAAATCTCAAAGAGTAGAGATTCTGACTAGACCAGACAGTAAGCAGGGGTCCAAGCCCACAGAGGTAAGAACAGAAAGATAGAAAGCAGTTTAAAGCATGTTTCACACGAGTATATTTGCATCATAACTCTTAATGTAACTTCTATTAGTTTATGATGTATGCATGTTTATACTTGCTGAGCGTTAGCTCATCAGTTTACTCGTGTGCAGGTAACAAAGGTAAGCAGCCAGTCATATAGTGGTTTGCTCGATGGACATGCGGAGGCAAGGGTGGCGGAAATGTCATGGGTACACGGGAGTGGTCTCCACTACGCTCGCTTAGAAAACAATTTTCCGCTGCAGATTAATGTAATGTAGAATACTAGTATGTATGTTCAGTTCTAAGAAGAAGATATTACAACCATTGTCTTAGTAAAGAACAACGGACTGTAATAAGTTAAGACAAGTTTTCGGGAACTAGTATGATATCCAAATCCTTAAAGTAATAGCAAGATATGTTATTAGTGTAACAACATAACATGTTAAGATCCCGAGGGTTAAAGTAAGGAAAAAAAATTTACCCGCACATGAACGTAAATTAAAGAGACAATTGTCTAACAACGAATAATGGATTAGACTATAGCTTAGTCCATTAGTAGCAGTATAAGGCACGGCGACCGCGCCGCGAGGGCGCGGGGCGCCACAGTGGGGTAATTTTGTTCATGTGGCTTTAGTTGTCGGGATGCGTAAGCTACAACGCATCCACCCTGCATCAACACACAACCTAACCCACTCCCTGAGGCATCAGTATATACCTCATACAGCCCTTCACTATCAGGAATAGTCAAGACTGGTGCACTTGTCAATCTGACCTTCAATTCCTGAAAAGCATTTTCACATTCGGCGTCCCATTCGAATCTGACTTCCTTCCTCATCAACCGAGTCATCGGTGCAGCGAGGCTCGAGAAGTCCTTCACAAAACGCCGGTAATATCCTGCCAGTCTGAGAAAACTGCAAAGCTCTACTACATTCTTCAGCCTTTCCCACTGTAGCACAGTCTCGATCTTGGAAGGATCTATAGAAATTCCCTGTCCTGAGATTACATGCCCAAGGAACTTCACTTTGTCAGCCAGAAGTCACACTTCTCCTTCTTAGCATACAACTGGTGTTCTCGAAGAGTCTGAAGAACAATTCTCAAATGTTGCGCATGTTCTTCTCAAGTCTTCGAGTAAACCAATATGTCGTCAATGAAGACGATCACGAACCGATCAAAGTACGGCCGAAAAACACGGTTCATTAGATCCATGAATGCAGCTGGAGCATTCGTCAACCCAAACAGCATTACCAAAAACTCGAAGTGCCCATACCGAGTCCTGAAAGAAGTCTTCGGAATGTCTTCCTCCTTGATTTTCAGCTGATGGTACCCAGATCTCAAATCAATCTTAGAGTAGAATTGTGATCCACCCAACTGATCGAACAATTCATCGATCCTCGGCAACGGGTATTTATTCTTTATAGTCACCCTGTTCAATTGACGGTAATTGATACACAACCGAAGGGATCCGTCGTGCTTTTTCACAAATAGCACCAGGGCACCCCAAGGGGAAGTACTATTCCGGATATATCCCTTTTCTGCCAACTCCTCAAGTTGCGTTCTTAATTCTTTCATCTCCGCCAGAGCCATCTGGTATGGAGGGATGGAAATAGGTGTCGTTCCCGGGACCAAGTCAATACAGAATTCAATCTCCCAATCTAGCGGTAAACTAGGTAGCTTATCAGGAAATACATCTGTAAACTCATCCACTACAGGGATCCCCGCACTATCTCCAATTACTTCAGATTCACCTTCCAAGGCAAGAAGGGAGGAGAAATATGCTAGATTCTTCTGTCCCCCAATGCTGTACTTCAATAGTCGTTCCCCAAGGACTGGGTTCATCTCTGCCTGATAGGAAATTACTGTTTCGGAATCCGTCACCAAAGTTACTTTCCTACGGTAGCAATTAACAATTGCACCGTACCTTGACAGCCAATCCATTCTAAGTACCACATCAAACAGGGTCATCGGAAGGATAATCAAATCTGCTCTCAATCGCTCACCACCAATCGTGATTTCACACGATTTACACACACTCATTACCTCCACACATCCCAGTGGGGAGTTCAAAGTCATCAGGACTTCTAGATTCTCAGATTTCAATTTCAAAGCCCGAACAAAAGAACTTGATATAAATGAGTGTGTGGCACCTGCATCAAACAACATGTGAGCAAAAGAGTGAGAGATTAGAATCATACCCTCAACCACCGCGTTGTTGGTCTAACCTCCAGAGCTACCTCTTGCCAGGGTAGAAGCTTGTCCCTGTACTTTTCCTTTTCCTCTGTCACCAACATTAGGCCGTTGAGCCGAAGGCCTATACTGTTGTGGTGGAGACAATTATGCCGGTCTCGGCGCTTGAGGCCGGAACTGTGTATACTGAGGCGGTTGATAAGTCAGCGCAGGAGGGTATGGCATCTGTTGCGGCTGATATGGTGGCATGTACTGTGGTGACCCTTCTTGGCTGTAGGAAGTGTCACTTTGGGCTTGTTGAGCCGGCGGCCGATTAGGACAATTCCTCCTAATATGACCCACCTGCCCACAATCGTGACACCTAGGCCCGTAAGGAGCACTTCTGTCACTCCCAGACGAACTACTGCCACCGCTTGCCATTTCCCCAGCCATCTGTCCCTGGTTTCGGTTTCTTCTACCACTCCGCTGTGGTCCACTTGAAACAGAAGGTCTACTAGACACGGAGACTCGACCCGCCTCTTCTTCTTTGCTTTGGCGATAGGCCAAGTTATCCTGTTCCACCCTTGTAGTAGCAGCTACCAAATCCTGGAAGTTCTGAAGTCTTAGAGCCACCAAGGATCTCCTCACAGAGTTCTTGAGGCCCTTCTCAAACTTAAGACATCTCATGTGTTCAGACTCCACCAGTGTAATGACCGGGAAAATTTTAAGTCAAATTCGGACAGTCCGGTATTTGACCGTAATTCTTCCCGGAACAGAAAGTAGTAGAAATATTGATGTAATCAGGAAAGTGTTATGTAGAAACTTTATATAAGGGGTAAAATCACCCGAAAAGTGTAAAGTTATAATACGAATATTTTTACAGAAAAAATACGTAAATATCAGTTTGAATAGTGAAATATCGGTTAAAAGTTAGAAATTTTAACGGGTATATTTTAGTTATGAAAAACTGAAATATTTGGTAAATAACCAAATGACCAGTTAGAAAAAAGAGTAGAAATATTAGAAGGAAGGGAAATAGCAAAAGTTCCTGAAACAGAATTTTCCCGAGTCAGTTAAAGCGGGAAATTACAAAAAAAAATGAGTACCGCGAGGGCACACATTTTGGAAAATTCTGGATCGTTTAAAATGAAAATTTCAGAAAAAGAAATTGACTATTGAGATACCCAAGAGAAATGGGTTGAATATGAGAAATTTGACCCAGGGTGCTCAAGAAATCCAGAAAAAATAAGATAGAAACTGCACAAGTGTGAAATTATCGGCACAGGAAAGAGACTCGTTTTGAAAAAATGAAAGTTTAGTCTCGACACGAAAAATGTGGGGAACACGGAACCACTTAAATTAAGTGTTAAACTTAATTAGAATTAGCAAAATTAAGTTATAGGAATTAAAGTGATTCTTTAATTTAATTTTAGAAAGTAATAACAGATATTATTAAAAATATTATTATAATATTCATTATTACATTAAAGAGGCCCATTTTGGACATTAGCAGCCAAAGTGTTCTATTTTCTAAAGAGTGGCCGACCAAGAAGAAAAGAGAGAGAAAAAGAGAAAAACAAGGGAAAATCAAGGAATCACCGTTTTTGGCCAAAATTTCTTGAATTCAAGACGGTAGAAACATAACCCGAGGCATTCTAGCGGAGAATCTCAACTTTTCAAGGTAAGATTTTGGATTTTTCATGAGAAACTGCTTGCTTTTTCCTTTTTATGAATAGTAACTCATCTCGGGAAAAATCCATAAAACAAAAAAACGAAACCAAGGTTTTGTCGGGGACTGTGAAAGGAGTTTAATGTGCAAGTATTGAAAGGATTGAACAATTTTTTTTGGATTTGCACTAAAAATCTGAAAATCCCTAGAAATGGAGGAAATGTGTTTTTGTTCAATTTATGTTGGAATCTGTGTTCAGGAATGTTAATCTTGACTCCAGGTACCGAAATCAGAAATAGAACGAGTTATTGAAAACTCGGGAAACTAGAAAAAACAAGGTGAAACTCTGCCGAAATTTCTAAAAAACCTAGTTAGTAAACATTGAATTAAGAATTCGATTCTCGAGAATGAGTTACAGTTTTAAAGCTCGAAATTGAATATATTAAGATTCAGAAACCGAGATACACGAATAAGTGTAATTTGCCTATTGAGCTAGAATTCGGCCTAGAGGGGTTAAGTTCGAAAATGAGTTGAAATTGGATTTAGGAATCTAAGTATTAGAAATTTTGATGCTTGGAATAGGTGGTTAATACCTATTTCCCTGGAACAAGTTTTGGCATGAGAGCCGAAGCAACGAGAAAGAACTTCCAGCAAGCGGGAATCCTAACGGATTAATGGTAAGTATAGACATATATGTTTGTCTGGACTTGAGTAAGCTACAGTTAGACTTAGAACAATGAATTTACTTATGTTCCTAAGTCTATATGATTACATGCGATTATACGTGTTTGGAGGGCTTAGTGCTCTAGATTAAGAAAGGGCCACATATGGTTTCCCTTATGCATAGTTAATACTGACGGGTCGTCGGCCTCCGCAAGGAAGGAAAATCTCACAGAGTAGAGATTCCGACTAGACCAGATAAAGAAGAAATGACCAAGAAAGTAAAGACCGACGGTCGTCGGCCTCAAGAAGGGAAGGAAATCTCACAAGTGTAGAGATTCCGACTAGACCAGATAGTAAGAAATGACCAAGAAAGTAAAGACCGACGGGTCGCCGGCCTCCAAGAAGGGAGGAAAAATCTCAAAGAGTAGAGATTTCGACTAGACCAGACAAGAAGCGGGGCCCAGGCCCACGTAAGTAAGAACCTCGAAAGATAGAAAGTAGATTAAAGCATGTTTCACACGAGCATATTGCATCATAACTCTTAATGTAATTTCTATTAGTTTATGATGTATGCATGTTTATACTTGCTGAGCGTTAGCTCATCAGTTTACTCGTGTGCAGGTAACAAAGGTAAGCAGCCAGTGATATTGTGGTTTGCTTGATGGACAGGCGGAGGCAAGGGTGACGGAAATGTCATGGGTACACGGGAGTGGTCTCTACTACGCTCGCTTAGAAATTAAATTCCGCTGCAAAGTAATGTACTATAGAATACTAGTATGTATGTTCAGTTCTAAGAAGAAGATATTACAACATTTGTCTTAGTAAAGAACAACAGACTGTAATAAGTTAAGACAAGTTTTCGGGAACTAGTATGATATCCGAATCCTTAAATTAATAGCAAGATATGTTATTAGTGTAACAACATAACATGTTAAGAACCGGAGGGTTAAAGTAAAGAAAAAAAAAATTTACGCGCACATGAACGTAAATTAAGGAGACAATAGTCTAACAACGAATAATGGATTACACTATAGCTTAGCCCATTAGTAGTAGTATAAGGAACGGCGACCGCGCCACGAGGCCGCGGGTCGTCACAGTTGGTATCAGAGCGGCGTTCCTACTCCTGTTATGACAAGTCCCGCACCTATGCTTATGCGCAGTCCAGGTAAATTAGTTTATGAACTAAAACTGAGAATTGCTTATTTCTTTTGGCAAGACAGAACAGGTACTAATGGATCGATCATATCCATCATCCCGATTAGCGCCCACACCACAAGAGAATACGTTGTGGGGACGGGTAAGAATGTTTCTAATGTCACGGTTCCGACAAACAGAAAGGTCGGTACCCACTCCTGCTTGATGTAGCCATCCACCAGTGGATCGGAAGTTGAGGGCTCTAGAGCCCATGGCGGCTGAGGCTGTACACCGAGCAAGGAGAGTTATTTTGACTATAGGTCGAGCCGCAACTAGGTTCTACACCTGTAATCCACCTTCCTTTGATGGGCTTTCACATCCCACTAGAATTAGGGATTGGCTGCACCGTGTCCAGTATGTGATGCGAGCCTGTGACATAGCTCGAGAGGAGTGGATTGTACTTGCAGCGAGTCTGTTAGAGGGCAATGCCCTAATCTTTTGGCAAGCTTTGGATGAGGACGAAATAGCAGAGATGCAATGGGAAGAGTTTTGCTACATGTTGAAGCATTAGTTTCTTCCCCAAGTCATGCCATCAGAGTTGGCACCACAGCAGAGTGGAGAGACACAGAGCCTGGTGAGTGTAGCCGTGACCTACACCCAAGCTCGAGAGTTTATCATACAAGTCGAGAGGGCGAGTATGAGATCGGATGAGGCCGTTGTAGCCTATATAGTGAGAGTTTTGACATAGGTACTAGCTCCGATTCAAATTTTTAATCTAAGTGAGGAGGAGCAGTGTCAGATCCTATGGAGAGGTCTGATGGAAGAGTACTAGCGTCGGCTAGTTCCGCGATCGGATCAGACCCTCACACAATTTATTGCCGAGGCGAAGCATTGTGAGCGCCAGCTGTTAGAGGAGAGGACACGGCCAACGACGGTTAGGCGAGACTTCCCGTTTTCCAATACCCGTATTAGGAGACATGACGCGGAAGCCACTACCTCTCGACAACGACCGAGACCCGAGATAGAGGCAGCGGAAGAGCCTATGGCCGTTCGGCAAAGATGGACCTACGTTGGGACCGTTGGTGAGGAAGCTAGTGGTAACCCTCATTCGGATCCCGAGGAGGATTCAGAGGAAAACCCCAAGGAGGATCTGGAGGAGGATCCTGAGGAACACGTAGATGATGAGGATTAAGTTAGGACTTAGCGTCTTATTTATTTAAATATGATGCAAGGTTATGTAAATAATATTGAGAAACTTAGACTAATGATGTTTTATGTATGATGTGATATGTATGGAATGGGACATACATAATAGATTTGAATGAAAGGCTTAAAAATCTTTACTTTTGTGATGATTTGTATATGATGTGATATGCATGATATGGGGCATGCATAATAGGAGAACATATAAAATGTATGTTTTGCTAGTTGATATGAGAATGAATGATAATTTAGAGTATTGCAAGTCAAGGAACTTTTGAAGCGGTTCTTTTTGCACTTAGACTAACGATGTTGCTCTTTTGATTAGTATAGACACAGCAACATGGTTCGCACACGTCAAAGAGAACACAAGCAGAACAGAATCCTCCAGCACCAGACCTAGCTAAAGAAGTAGCAGGTCTGAGGGGGCAAATAGCAGCCCAGGCTGAGGAAAGCAGACAGTTACGAGAATTGCTTACCTAGTTGATACAGGGTCAGCAGGTTGGAGGAGCACCCCTTTCGCAGGCGGTTCCAGCACAAGCCGCCCAACCTGAGCCACCCGTTGAACCCCAAGAGCCAGTAAAAGGTGAGATGGGGCACCGAGAAATGGTCCCAAGGGAACCATTGTATGTAAGGTTTAAAAGAATGGCACCTCCAGAGTTCGATGGATCAACAGATCCACTCGAGGCTGAGGAATGGTTAGCATCCATTCAAACAGTGTTTGAGTTTATGGAACTCACCAACAGGGAGAAGATTCAGTGCGCCGCTTTTGTATTAAAGAAAGATGCTCGCTATTGGTGGGAATCAGTATGCGCTAGAAGGAATGTGAGACGGATGTTGTGGGATGAATTCCTATGGGAATTTCACCGTAAGTATTACAACTTAGAAGCCCTGAAGACTCAACAGAATGAGTTCAACAATTTTAAGCAGGGCGACCAGACAGTTGTAGAAGCATGCCGACGATTTGATCAGTTGGCACGACTATATCCTCAGTTGGTTCCAACATAGGAAGAGAAGGTTAGGAGGATGGTTAATATGCTCTGTGGAGGTATAGCCACCATTGTGGAAAGTGGGGAGTATCCATCAACCACGGTAGCCAATCTAGTTGATCGGGCAATACGTGCAGAGCATAACATTGCCAAATCCAGAGAGGATAGGGCAAGCCTTTAAGACAGCACTACCATCAGGTGATGTGTTATTGTCTAGTCACTGGTTACGTCACGTACCAATAGAGATAGCAAGAAGAGAACTAAGTGCGGACCTAGTTGTACTAAACTTAGTAGATTATGATGTGATCCTAGGAATGGATTTTCTAGGAAAGTATAATGCTACAATAGACTGTAGAAAGAAAAAGGTAGTTTTTCAGCCAGAAGGAGAACAGATGTTTGAGTACATGGGTTCCACATCAGGGACACCCAGATGTTTTATTAGTTCCCTAGACGCCAGACGATTAATGTCTAGCGGATGCACTGGATATTTGGCGTATGTGGTGGACAGGAACAAAGAGGGGAAACATCAACTAGAAGACGTTTCCATAGTCAAGGAGTTCCTAGACGTTTTTCCAGAGGAACTACCTGGACTTCCTCCAGATCGGGAAATAGCTTTTGAGATAGAGCTTCTCCCCGGCACTGCACCAATATCCAAAGCACCGTACAAGATGGCTCCAGCGGAACTGAAAGAGTTGCGGGTTCAACTCCAAGAAAAGTTAGACAAAGGCTTCATCAGATCGAGTTTCTCGCCATGGGGAGCTTCGGTCCTCTTTGTCAAAAAGAAGGACGGCACGCTTCGGATGTGCATAGATTATAGAGAGCTCAACAAAGTCACCATCAAGAACAAGTACCCGTTGCCACGAATCGATGACTTGTTCGACCAGTTGAAGGGAGCTACCACGTTTTCGAAGATAGACCTTCGATCGGGGTATCATCAGCTCAAGATTAGAAAAGAAGACATTTCCAGAACGGCATTCAGAACTCGGTATGGACACTACTAATTCTTAGTGATGCCGTTTGGACTTACAAATGCCCCAGCGACTTTTATGGACCTTATGAACAGAGTCTTCAGAGTGTATTTAGATAAGTTTGTTATTGTTTTTATCGATGACATCCTTATATACTCACGAGTTCCACAGGAGCACGCAGAACATTTGAAGATCGCACTACACACATTGAAGAAACATCAGCTATATGCGAAGTTTTCTAAGTGCGAGTTCTGGTTAGATAAAGTCCACTTCCTCGGACATGTAGTATCCAAGGAAGGAATAACCATGGATCCAGCAAAGGTTGAAACGGTTGAGAAGTGGTCAGTTCCAAAGAGTGTTACGGAAATTCAAAGTTTCCTAGGATTGGCAGGGTATTACAGAAGGTTTGTGGAGGGATTTGCTCGTCTTGCAGCTCCTCTCACTGCCTTAACCAGAAAAGATAGAAGGTATGGATGGACAGATGGATGTGAACACAATTTCAGAGAGATCAAAAGAAGATTAATTAGTGCTCGAGTACTCACGATCCCAGAAGAGGGAGAAAAATTTGACATCTACAGTGATGCCTCAAAGACAAGACTAGGAGCCGTGTTGATGCAAAATGGCAAGGTCATTGCTTACGCATCTCGACAACTAAAGGATCACGAGTGTAATTACCCAACGCATGATCTTGAGTTAGCCGCAGTAGATTTTGTGCTCAAGTTATGGCGGCATTACCTATATGGGGTTCAATGCCAAATTTATACGGACCATCAGAGCCTAAAGTACTTCTTCACGCAGAAGGAGCTTAATATGAGACAAAGACGATGACTTGAACTTGTGAAGGACTACGATTGTGAAATCCTTTACCATCCAGGTAAAGCCAATCGTGTAGCAGACGCTTTGAGCAGAAATCCAGCACTACGGACTCCAGTGGAGACCGAATTGTTGCCCAAGCAGCTTCAACAAGAGATTAATCTCCTAGAACTCAAATTAATCTCTGGTAAGTTAGCTTCTCTGAGGCTGCGGCCTGTGCTACAGGATGAGATACGAGAAGCTCAGAAAGGTGATCCAATTATGGATGGATACAGAAAGGAGATAGTAGAGAATGCAAGGTCGAATTTCAGCCTTTCAAAGGACGGAATTCTCCTATACCAAAGAAGAATTTGTGTACCGGATCAAGAGGGGATCAAGAAGCAGATTACTAGTGGAAGCGCATAACACGCCATATTCCGTGCACCCAGGTGCCACCAAAATGTATCAGGATTTGAAACAACATTTTTGGTGGAGGTGAATGAAGAATGACATAGTTGACTATATTAGTTGCTGCTTGACATACCAGAAAGTCAAAGCAGAACATCAGAGACTAGCTGGAAGCTTACAGCCACTAGAGATCCCAGAATGGAAGTGGGAACACTTAGCCATGGACTTTGTGACCGGACTTCCGAGAACCAGTGAGGGATACGATGCCATTTGGGTAGTCGTGGATCGACTAACGAAATCAGCGCATTTCATTCCGATCAAGATAACTTACTCCTTAGAGAGGTTAGCTGAGTTATATGTGGCTAAGGTAGTAAAACTACATGGAGTACCAGTTAGTATAGTGTCGAACAGAGACAACCGATTTGCCTCTAATTTTTGGAAAAGTGTTCAGGAAGCAATAGGGTCAGAATTACGCTATAGCACAACGTTTCATCCCCAGACTGATGGGCAGTCAGAGAGGACCATTCAGACCCTAGAAGATATGCTTCATGCATGCACAGTGGATTTCAAGGGTGCATGGAGTATGAAGTTGCCATTGATCGAATTCTCGTATAATAATAGTTACCAAGCTTCCATCGGCATGGCCCCGTATGAAGCACTTTACGGAAGGAAGTGTAGATCCCCAGTTCATTAGTATGACACTCGAGAAAAGCAGCTTCACAAGAACGAATTCATTCAAGAGGCCATTGAGACAATGCAAAAGATCCGTAGAAGATTAGAGACGGCTCAGAGCCGGAAGAAGAGCTATGCAGATAAACGACGGAGACCCTTGGAATTTTCTGTAGGGGACTCCGTATTCCTAAAAGTCGCACCAATGAAGGGTGTGATGCATTTTGGGAAGAAAGGTAAGCTGAGCCCATGTTACATAGGGCCTTTCGAGATCATTGAAAGAATAGGAAAGGTAGCTTACCGACTAGCTCTACCGCCAGAGTTGGCCTCAGTGCACAGTGTGTTTCATGTAGCAATGCTCCGGAAGTATATCTCGGATCCATCGCACGTGTTACAGTATGAGCCTATCCAAGTTCACGAAGATTTGTCCTATGAGGAACAACCAGTCCAAATTCTAGCCAAAGAAGAAAGGAAACTCAGAAGTCGTAGTATCACAATGGTTAAAGTGCAGTGGAAAAATCACAATGTTGTAGAAGCCACTTGGGAAGTAGACGAAGAGGTCAGACAGAAGTACCCCCAGTTGTTTTGATTTTCGAGACGAAAATTTCTTAAGGAGGGGTGAATGTAATGACCGGGAAAATTTTAAGTCCAATTCGGACAGTCCGGTATTTGACCGTAATTCTTCCCGGAACAGAAAGTAGTAGAAATATTGATGTAATCAGGAAAGTGTTATGTAGAAACTTTATATACGGGGTAAAATCACCCAAAAAGTGTAAAGTTATAATACGAATATTTTTACAGAAAAAATTCGTAAATATCAGTTTGAATAGTGAAATATAGGTTAAAAGTTAGAAATTTTAACGGGTATATTTTAGTTATGAAAAACTGAAATATTTGGTAAATGACCAAATGACCAGTTAGAAAAAAGAGTAGAAATATTAGAAGGATGGGAAATAGCAAAATTTCTGAAGCAGAATTTTCCCGAGTCAGTTAAAGCGGGAAATTGCAAAAAAAATTAGTACCGCGAGGGCACGCGTTTTGAGAAATTCTGGATCGTTTAAAATGAAAATTTCAGAAAAAGAAATTGACTATTGAGATACCCAAGAGAAATGGGTTGAATATGAGAAATTTGACCCAGGGTGCTCGGCAGTCTAGAAAAATGTGTAGAAACCTGCACGGTGTGAAATTATCGGTCAAGAAAAGAGACTCGTTTTGAAAAACGAAAAGTTTAGTCTCGACAAGAAAAATGTGGGGAACATGGAACCACTTAAATTAAGTGTTAAACTTAATTAGAATTAGCAAAATTAAGTTATAGGAATTAAAGCGATTTCTTTAATTTAATTTTAGAAAGTAATAATAGATATTATTAAAAATATTATTATAATATTCATTATTACATTAAAGAGGCCCACAACAATTATTGAAAGGATTGAACATAGGAAAATCCGAAAGGATTGGACATTAGCAAGTATTGAAATGATTGAACAAATTTTTCTGGATTTGCATTAAAAATCGAAAATCCCTAGAAATGGAGGAAATGTGTTTTTGTTCAATTTATGTTGGAATCTGTGTTCAGGAATGTTAATCTTGACTCCAGGTACCGAAATCAGAAATAGAACAAGTTATTGAAAACTCAGGAAACTAGAAAAAACAAGGCGAAACTCTGCCGAAATTTCTAAAAAACCTAGTTAGTAAGCATTGAATTAAGTCGATTCTCGAGAATGAGTAACAGTTTTAAAGCTCAGAATTGAATAGATTAAGATTCAGAAACCGAGATACACAAATAGGTGTAATTTGCCTCTTGAGCTAGAATTCGGCCTAGAGGGGTTAAGTTCGAAAATGAGTTGAAATTGGATTTAGGAATCCAAGTATGAAAAATTTTGATGCTTGGAATAGGTGGTTAATACCTATTTCCATGGAACAAGTTTTGGCATGAGAGCCGAAGCAACGAGAAAGAACTTCCAGCAAGCGGGAATCCTAACGGATTAACGGTAAGTATAGACATATATGTTTGTCTGGACTCGTGTAAGCTACAGTTAGACTTAGAACAATGAATTTACTTATGTTCCTAAGTCTTTGTGATTACATGCGATTATACGTGTTTGGAGGGCTTAGTGCTCTAGATTGAAAAAGGGCGACATATGGTTACCCTTATGCATAGTTAATACTGACGGGTCGTCGGCCTCCGCAAGGGAGGAAAATCTCACAAAGTAGAGATTCCGACTAGACCAGACAGTAAGAAATGACCAGTAAAGTAAAAGACTGATGGGTCCTCAGCCTCCGTAAGGGAGGGAAATCTCACAGTGTAGAGATTCCGACTAGACCCGACAGTAAGAAATGACTAGCAAAGTAAAAGAATGACGGGTCGTCAGCCTCCGCAAGGGAGGAAAAATCTCAAAGAGTAGAGATTCCGAGTAGACCAGACAGTAAGCAGGGGCCCAGGCCCACAGAAGTAAGAACAGAAAGATAGAAAGTAGATTAAAGCATGTTTCACATGAGCATATTTGCATCATAACTCTTAATGTAATTTCTATTTGTTTATGATGTATGCATGTTTATACTTGCTGAGCGCTAGCTCATCAGTTTACTCGTGTGCAGGTAACAAAGGTAAGCAGCCAGTCATATAGTGGTTTGCTTGATGGACAGGCGGAGGCAAGGGTGGCGGAAATGTCATGGGTACACGGGAGTGGTCTCTACTACGCTCGCTTAGAAATTAAATTCCGCTGCAAAGTAATGTAATATAGAATACTAGTATGTATGTTCAGTTCTAAGAAGAAGATATTACAACCTTTGTCTTAGTAAAGAACAACGGACTGTAATAAGTTAAGACAAGTTTTTAGGAACTAGTATGATATCTGAATCCTTAAAGTAATAGCAAGATATGTTATTAGTGTAACAACATAACATGTTAAGAACCCGAGAGTTAAAGGAAAGAAAAAAAAAATTTACCCGCACATGAACGTAAATTAAAGAGACAATAGTCTAACAACGAATAATGGATTAGACTATAGCTTAGCCCATTAGTAGTAGTATAAGGAACGGCGACCGCGCCGAGAGGGCGCGGGTCACCACAACCAGAGATGGCGCAAACCGGGATAGGTCATTAAACTTAGCCTCATATTGCCTTACAGACATGTCACCTTGCTGCAGCGACATGAATTCCAGTGCTTTTTCTTCCTTTTAACTCTGAGGGAAATACTGGTCTTTGAACAGCACCTCAAACTGCTCCCAGGTCATCCCTACGACATTTATTCTTCTCTTGAGCTGTTTCCACCAATTGTTTGCTAAACCTTCCATCTTGTACACATCAAATTCCACCCAGTATTCATCTGGTACTCCCATAGTAATTAAGTTCCTTCAAAGATTCTGCAATCTGATTTCTATTGGTCATCGATCTTTAAGGATGCCCATGCGTTTGCATTGTGATGTGATAGGTGCCAAAGAACTGGGAACATATCAAGGAGGAACTGTTTGATGTTTGGGGTATGGATTTTATGGGCCCCTTCCCGGTGTCATTTGGTAACCAATACATTCTTATGGCTGTTGACTATGTGTCAAAATGGGTGGAGGCAGTGGCTTCACCCACGAATGATGCCAAGGTGGTGCTGAGATTCCTACAGAAGCACATTTTCACTCGCTTTGGAACCCCCCGAGCTATCATTAGTGATGAAGGAACCCACTTTTGCAACAAATACTTGGGGCAGTTGCTTGCTAAATATGGTGTCAAGCACAAGGTCACCACAGCCTATCACCCATAAACCAGTGGACAAGCCAAATTATCAAATAGGGAAATCAAGCAAATACTCGAGAAAACAGTGAACCCGACTCGCAAGGATTGGTCGGTACGCTTGGATGATGCATTATGGGCCTTCCGAACAGCTTTGAAAACACCTTTAGGAATGTCATCATATAGGTTGGTATATGGAAAGGCGTGTCACTTGTCTGTGGAGCTAGAACATAGAGCATTTTGGGCTCTCAAGAAGCTGAATCTTGATTGGTAGGCAGCCGGGCAGAGCAGGTTGTTACAACTGAATGAGCTTGATGAGTTCAGGCTACAGGCTTATGAGAATGGTCAGCTATACAAAGAGAAGACTAAGAAATGGCATGACCGTAAAATCTTGCCCCGAACATTCGAAGCTGGGCAGCAAGTGCTCTTGTTCAACTCCAGGTTGAAGCTTTTCCCAGGAAAACTGAAGTCTCGTTGGTCTGGGCCTTTTACAGTCACTAAAGTATTCCCTTATGGAGTGGGCGAATTGGTTGAGGAGGGGTCTATGAGGAAATTCATGGTAAATGGACAACGATTAAAGCACTACTGGGGAGGTCCAGTGGATCAATGCAAAACGTCCATCACTCTGCAGGAGGCTTGATTCTCAACCAGGGAGGTAGTCAGGCTGATGAATAAAAAACAAGCGCTTATGGGAGGCAACCCATTGTTTGTTCCTTTATTTTTGTTTCATTTTGCTATTCTACATTTATATTTTAATTGGGAGTGTGATTAGGAGTCAATCCGTTGGCAGGACCATTAGGAGTCAATCCGTTGCAGGAAGCAGAGAAAAAAAAAAAAAAAGAGTTTGCATTAGCCTAGAATGCCATGACAAAATGTTGTAGCATTCTGGGTAGCATTTAAAAAAAAAAAAAAAAAAACCGACAATGTGTTTAGCTTGTTTCTAAAAGCCCTAATTCACCCGTATTTATACACTCTCACTTCTTCTTCGAATACCACACTCACGGCCAACTACTCTAACTCTAGCCATTTTCTCCTCCATTCTCACGAAGAATTCGAGCTTGCACCCTCTCACCCGCGGCATTCTCTCCAACAGCTCATCTCATCCATCTCCACTACGTGACACAACACGAGTTTAGGGGTGCAGCCAGCTGCCGGCACAGAGGAGATCGCCATTGAGGTTAATAAGAACTCTTCCCTAACTCCGTACTCTTTGAAGAGGGTAGATTATAGCTAGTCGGTTGAAGAACAGAGTTTGGGGGAGCATTATTGTTGCAACGAATTACTGAGAACAGAGGAGAAGTGATATTAGGCCTGTGGAGTTTTAGGAAGGAAAGTGAGTGGGAAATTTTGTTTTAGCGGGTAGTTAGAACAGAGAAAGGAGTTCAGCAATCAAAATGCCATTCAAGAACAAAGCACGCAAGGGGAAGGGAGTGCAGATACAAGTAGATTCAGACAGTTCTGAATCGCAGCCGGCCTCAGAGAAGACTGAAGTAAAACAATTTGCGTCCCCAGAGGCTCAGTAGCGTTTCGAAACGTGCATGAATGAGTGTGCATTTCACATGGACAGAGGTTTTGTGTATAGAAGGGGCTGCCCCTCAGGCTACCCTAGCTTTATCCACTCAGTCATCGCCGTGTACAAATGGCATTCATTCTGCCATAACCCTCCTGCGGAAGCGGTGCAGCTTGTGTGCGAATTCTATGCCAATTATGATGATGCAAAACCCGACACAGTCTTCATCTGAGGACAATCGACCCCATTCACATCTGTGGTAATTAACAACATTTACAACTTGTCGGATGTGGAGGATAATTTTAAGGACTTCGCAGACAGTTTAGATGAAGACCAATTGGATGAAGTTATCCAGGAGCTTTGTGTTGAGGGAACTGAGTGGCGAAGAGCGACTAGAGGGTCGATGACATTTCCCAGGGAGTGCCTCCAGCCGGGACCAAAGATTTGGTACCACTTTCTAAGGTTCCGGCTGATGCCCTCATCTCATTATCGCCTAGTACACAAAGATCGAGCCATTCTGTTATATTGTATGATGAAGGGGAGGCCCCTAAACATGGGTAGGATGATTTGCCAGCAAGTAGGCGTCTGTGCGGGGTGTAAGAATGGGGGGTTATGGTTTTCGTCGCTAATCGTACAATTGTGTATTGCTCATGGAGTGAGCGTTGAAGAGAGCGAAATGAAGGAACAGCCAGCCGCAGCCATTTCCCCGAATGTTCTTGCGCGGCTCCTGCACTATGACACACAAGAAGAAGAATAAGGTGCTCCTGCCCCAGCAGTGAATGCACCTCACTTAGGAGCACCTACTGCTGCGCCAAACAACCCTGACATCGTTGCTAGCCTGAATCGCATGGAGCAGCGCCTCAGCCAGGTGGAGGTGCTTCAGTACGAATCTGTTCAACAAATGAGGGATATTTGGAAGTATATGAAGCTCTCCAGAAACACTACAGAGCTAATTCCAGGAGATTCCACTCCTTTCCAAAATTCCCTCACCATCTTTGCGGTTCTTCCTCCGAGGATGAAGAGCCTAGCCCTGCGGAAGAGACAGCACGATTCTCTCCAGCCCCACCTCCGACCGAGCAACAACAACTTGAAGAGGCTGTTGCATTCAAGCGCCAAGAGAAAGGAAAAGCTACTGCACCTGAAGCGTCCACCAGAAGAATGACGCTGCGGACTGCAGTGAATTGGAGGTGGCGAGGATGAGAATGGCAGCACTAAATCAGGGTAGTTCTTCCTCCTCTCTCTTTCTCTTGTCTATATCTCATTGTCGCCTGGTTATAAATTTTCATTTGTTTCATTTTTTTTTTCATTGTCATGTGTTGATTAGTTATCTTTATTTGTGATTGATTATTTTTGCATACTTTGTGAAGATTTTGTAGGATCTTGTTGTGATTTATATATGAAAAATCATTTGAACAACAACAATATTGTAGGCGGAATTTCAAAAATTTTATCATATCCATTTAATTCTAAATTAAACGTAAACCACAACGAGAGATGCATGCATGATATATGTTTATAGACAAAGGATTAGAATAATACACATACCTTTGTGACGATTGAAATAAATGATCGCAAGGATCTTGCCTCACTATCTCACGTTCCGAGATGGAGAATTGCCATGAAACAAGATTGTTGATTTATCGACACGATCACACCAAAAACCACTCGTTGATTCAAGGCTATGACTCTATAGTATTTGGGATGAGAGTGTGGGCTCTTTTTCCAAAAACCTAAGGAAACAATTTCCGTCTCTTATGTCTCTAAAATCCGGCCACCCCTAGGAGGAAAAATGTGTGATATATTTTTTCTTTCTCAAGAACTCTCTTAGGGTTTTCAATAAAATATCCTTATATAGGAGGACATTCAAAAACTCAAACCCTAGATGGGATTTTCGAATTTCCCCTTAATCCTTGGATTGAAATCCAAAAATCCCTACATGGCTAGGGATTTCCGAATTTTCCTTCCCATTTTGGAGCAAAATTCGAAATCTCCTTATGGCAAGGGATTTCCGAATTTTCCCAAAATAATATATCAACTTTCTCTCTCCTTTAGTTGCCAAATAAAATCATGTTTAAATTTTATTTTGAATTTTAAATTAATCTCTATTAATTCTGAAATTCAAAACTCATTCCTTTTATTTTTCAATTATCAAATAAATGAAAAATAACATAATGAATTTAAACATAATTATATAACGAAACATCAGTTTCTATTTTTCCCATTTATCAGAGCTAGCCTTGAGACCGAATGGACCCACATGAACAAAGCTATGGAATTACAATACTCGACTAACTTAACCCGATAAGTTATCGACATATTTAATTCCGACATCGCACAACTCTACTAAAAGTTTGATGCCGAATAATCTCTCGATTCATGTGCGCTATTTTTTCTAATGGTGTTGATACAATTTATCACACGGTCCACAGTGTAAATGTATTATTATCCTTCGTAAATATCAGTGATCAGAATGGTATATGTAATATTACCGTTTTACCATTCCAATCATTATTTCCTCAACTCCTTTATGTGACTGTGAATAAGAAAGACAAACGTTCGTAAGATGTCTCGCACATGTTATGATGTCTTAATCAATGAACATCATCATTGAATACCAGGCCTGGTTTATTTATTCACACACTCGTCAATAAAGCATGAGGTGATATTATTTCTTACGAATTCCATATCTGTGAATCACACAACTCCAACTCAATAATGTCATGATCCCAATGACCGAGATGTCGTTCAATAACTATGAACTAGTCTTATTGGTGAATCAAAGATCATGAGATACTAAGTTGAGCTATGCATCCACTTCAGGATTAAGATAATTATACAAATATACTTAAGTTGTGATGATTAGGTTTAGAGTTGTGTAAATGGTTTTTACTCTAACCTAATCAATCACATGGTCTATCCAACATGTTGCGAACATGCCTAGATCAACCACAGAGTCCAACTCCCATGCCTCGAGACCAGCATCACATGGTTTGATCTAACAGTCATAATCGGATTCGATTGCGCAATCAATCCCAAGCCTGCGAATATCTATTTTAAAACTGTATCAGAAGAGTTTGTCCGGCAGGGTTCCCCTGACTCTTCTTTCATTGGTAACAGTTTATGGTCTAAGCAAAATTACTAACACTCTTGAGTATGTGTCAAAACATAACTTTATCTTATTTTATAAAATCAGCAAAAATAATAATGTCTTACATTTTTCATTTCATAAATAACAAATTACATCCCACTTTATGGACACATTTCCAACAGATTTTTCTTAGTCTCATGCCAAAAAAGAAATTGTTAAGAGAAGTGCAGCTCGTAAAAATATATATATATATATATGTGGTGATTTTGCCTCATGTTGTTTTGTAACTCTTTTGATTGATTTCTCTTGGCTTGTGATTTTTCCCATTATGCACTACCTTGTGTGATTGATTCGGTGTTTACATAGGGTAAGATCTTGTGCATGCACTTCATTTTTAAATAAACTATTTATAGCTCTAGAACTTGCTTGATAACTCTTGAGGTGAAATCTCAAGTTAACACTTTACCAAGGGAATGATTTAGGCTATCTTTGGACAATTTGAGCCTTGTAGCCGACCTTAACTGAACATGTCCCTAGCATTCCCCATTGAGCTTATACATCCCCTCTTTCCTTGTAACCCTTATTCCCTAGCCTAGCTATTGCAGCAGCATACTTACCATTTTTTTTTGTTGCTCCTTTCTTGCTCCTCTTGCATCATTGAGGACAATGCTCATTTTGAGTTTGGGGGCAGGGAGAGCGTGCGCTCTTAATATCTTGTTGCTGTGTTAAAAAAAAACTTTGCTCCACTGCTTTGGAATACTTAGTAACCAGGAGTGAGCATGAGCCCCATGTTCACTTTTGCGTCAAACAGTAGACCAAGGCAAGAGCAAGCAAAAAAAAAAAAAGAGAGAAAAGCGCCTTGACTTGTAACTTGTTGAGTAACCGGGTAACTTCATCACCAATGTTGGCATTCACGTAAAAAGGCAAGTTGGCAATTCTTGGTAGTTAAAAAAAATAAAAAAATAAAGGAAAGTGAGAGGTATAATAAAAGGGCATTTAGAAATAAAAGCCAATCTATTGGGCAAGGGAAAGCAAGACTTGAGTTTGGGGGAGTTTCATGGGAATGTTGTTGGTGTCTGCAAAGTCCTAGAGTGCAAGGTACTTGAAGGAGAGTTGAGCCAAAATATGATCTTCCATCCTACCTTCACCCCAGCCTAACAGTAAAAACCTAATGAATTCCTATTGACCCTTGGTGATGTGTTGATTTACATTAGTGGAGAGAGTTTTGAAAAGCAAGCTTATGGGGTTTGAACTTGTATTAAGAAGAGCTTGATGAAAACCGCATGCACATGGTCCCAACTACTTTGACATTGATGATTTGACACTTGGTTGTTCACACACACACAAGAAAGATCTAAGTAGAGAAGGAGCAATCTCATGTTTTGAAATCAACATTTGGCTGGAATTCATGTTTTTCTTGGGGCTGCACTTCTAACCCGTGTTTTAAGGACATAAATCTCTTAAGAGAAATTATCCACAAAGTATGCATTAGTCTTCTTTTCTATTTTAGTTCGTTCCTCTTATCTTGTTGTCACTTTTGTTTTGCTCGAGGACAAGCAACATTCTGAGTTTGGGGGTGTGATAACTCTAAGAAATTAGAGTTATCCACTAGTTTTATAGCCTAAAATTGTGTGTCCTTGAGTGATTGTTCTCGTTTATTGTATGTTTTAAAGTTGATTTGTAGAGTTGCATTTACTTTGGCCTAATTCTGTAATGCTGCTTTTTTTTTGAAGTGAAAGTTTGTAATTTGGAAGTAAAATGAGGTGAAAAATTGGCTAATGTTGTGTGAATCCTTGCAGGAAATTGCTGGGCTAAAATGCTGCAGCATTCTGGGCAGCATTCTAGGATTAGCTGGCAGCTGATTGACGTAAGTGCACTAGCTGGACAAAGCAGACAGAAGGAATCCGTGTGAGCTGGCTAAGGAAGTGTTAATTGGGTCCACTTTGCACATCAGCAGTGACACCTCAGCCCTTGTGTTGCCCTAGAAGGGAATGTTTCTCTCAAGAGAAGTTAGCAGCCGCTAGGGGGAGAAAAAGAGGAAGAGAGAGAATCAGGCATCAATATAAAAAGAAGACAGTTGCTGTTTGAAAGGCAGAGAGCACACAGAGAGAGTACCAAGACACCAGAAAACACAAAAAGACATTATTCAGAGAAGAAAAAGCTTCAGAGGAGAGCTGAAGAAAGCAGAACAACCTGTAATATTCAGCCTAGAAGGAGAATACAGAGACATGAGAGCTGGAAGTTGAAGGACATTGTTGGCCGGCCACAGAGGAATCCAAGATCGAGCTGAACTTGTTCTTCTTCTGTTAGCTTAACTCACTTTTGTCATTTAGCCACTAATTCTAGATATGGATTATACTGGAGCTTTGGATCTTGTAACTATCATTATAAACTAAGTTGATGTAGCTACCTTTGCTAATCGAACCAATATTGTAAGAATGACAAGTTGTTTCTGAGATGCTATTAATCTACTATTCATGTTCATTCATGTGAGTTAATGTCTATATCTATTCTTGACTGGCCATCAACTTTAGGATACAAGATTGAGATTAATATTGGAAGGGTTAGTTTTAATCGGATTAGCATGAATGATGCTTGTTCAATGAACTTGCTGAGTTATTGATTAGTGGATGGTATAGGAATATATTATTCACCTTGCATAACTTAATGAAAACTGAGCTAAAAATCTACAGTTCTAGAGTTGGATTCACATAGGAATATGTTGGAAATAGCTTAAGGGACCATAGTCATAATCAATTCAGAAGAACTTTATGCATCAACGAGTTTCTGTTGACAGGATAGTAGAATGCTGCAGCATTCTTGGTAACATTCTAGTCAGACTTGCAGTAGAGGGGAAGTTAGCAGGCCTAGCTCATTTTTACCACTAAATTACATCCCATCACTACATTCTTGTTACTTTTAACCATTAGATTTCATTTCATTTGTATTCATTTTAATTACATCATCTTAGTGAATTTGTGCCAAATTTATTCCTTGTTTGTTTTGATGAATATACAACTCCCGACACATATTTTGGTGATTCATTCCTAGTGGGATCGATATTCATACTTGTGTACACTTTATTACTTGTTAACGACATGTGCACTTGCGAGCATATGGTTGGAATTGATTTTATCTTTAATGAATTTATTTTTTTATTTTTGGAGTTTACTGTGCTGAAATTTTCTAGCTTACATGATCTAACTTTAAAATAGCGTTTGAGGGACCAAATGAACTCCATTTTTAAGAAATCAGATTTCGTTGGAAAGATCTTGATGTCTATCTTCATTTGGCATAAATTTCAGGTTATTTTGAGTTTTTTATTATTTGTTATGAATTTTTGAAGAGGTAAAGGTCAGGCTGTCAGTTTTTGTAAGATTTGGGAGGTTTGTGTAATTATTGGGATTTTTTTGTGTCTTGATGTTATTAAATGATGGAATTTACCTTTTAAGCATTGTTTCAATATGATGGATGGATGTAATGAATTAATATTTTTAATTTTGTTATATTTATGATTTATGGCATGAACGGTTTTAGAGGTGAGCACCCAGGGATCTCATTTGTCGCGTCGCCGTTGAAAAATTTAAAAAGGTTAAGGCATTTAGGTAAGTACACTCTCACCAACAACATGAATTGAAGAATTGAGAAGTGTATGATTTTGATGTTTATGATGATGTTATGAAACCTTTAATATTTCTCATATGATGATGTTTTGAAGAAAAATGTATATATGTATTTTTATGTTTTTAAATGGCGTTGTATACCCTTGATGGTGACCGGTGAGTAGTCTTATTGTTACAGTTGGTATGAGATTTGCTACCCCATACTTTATGTGGCTAGGGTGCTATGATGGTACAACATCGGGCCAAGTATATGATGGATTTTAAAGTCTAAACATTTTCAAAAATAATTATTCTCATGATGATGTTAATTGTTGATGAATAAAAATGTTCGTTTAAATTTGTAAGAATTAAGTGTCTTACTAAGCCGTTGCATATATAAGTTATTTCATGTTGTAGACAATCTAAAGGGTAAGATGTAGCCATGAAAAATCTTGAAGCGGATGCGAGTAGTGCGTGATAGGAAAATAGGATAAACGATCATGGATTGAAAGTGATTAATGTTAAACAAAGTTTTTAAATTTTTATTTTCATTGTTTTGGAACTTTAGTTTATGGTGGTTTTAATTTGAAGAATACTTTATATTTTCCTTTAATTTTATTTTACAGGTACGGATTTTAATAAATGAGTTAAACGTAAAGATTATTTTCTATGAGGTTTTAAAGTTATAATAAAAAAAAAAATAGTGGATTTCTTTAAGTCATTCAAAGTAAAGTGTTTTAAGCTTAACTATTTTCTGCATTTTTTTAGAGGTAAATGTTTGAGAGTTAAGATAATAGGAGAAACGATCACTGAATGAGAGTGCTTAATGTTAAACAAAGTTTTTAAATGTTTATTTTTATCGCTTTGGAACTTACGTTTATGGTGGTTTTAATTTGAAGAATACTTAAGATCTTTTTTTAAGTTTATTTTACGGTATGGATTTTAATAAATGAGTTGAACCTAAAGATTATTTTTCTTTGATGAGGTCTAAAATTTTTTAAGTTATAATATGAGAAAAAAAAATTTAGGATTTCTTCAAGTCATTCGAAGTAAAGTGTTTCAAGCTTAACTATTCTTTGCATTTTTTTTAGAGGTAAATGTTTGAAAGTTAAGATAACTGTGATAGCCCATGAAGGGTGAATACATATATGGTATCATAGCGGTTTCCTATTTCCTATCATGTGTTGCCACACATTTGCTCTAAAATTCTCCAAGTAGTCATTTAATTTCTTTAGATGAAATGTAAATTTTTATGAGTTTAAGTTTTTAAATTATGGAAGTAGGGATCCTTATTCGATGTCTTGAAATAGAGAGTTTCCTTATTAGTTAAAATTTAATTACTGATAAACGATTAAGATAAGATGGCATGCAGATGAGGACACGGAGCTCATGGCCGTGGTAATGGCTGTGGGCAAGCTAAAGTTGAGACAACGGCATGACTTAATTCAGTAGAAGTGGTAGCATAGTTACAGAGACAACTGTAAGAACAACATGTGCTTATCAATCATTTGCAAGCTAATGGGAATATAGTTAATGTTCCAGCTAATCCACCGGTTCCACAACTGGGGCAACAAAGAAGAGTTCATACCATACGGGATTTCGAGCCTTTATACCTGAGGTTAAAGAGGATGAAGTCTAAAGAATTTAATGGTTCAGCTGACCCTTTGGTAGCTCAAGGGTGGTTGAAGTATATCAATTTGGTACTAAGATTTATGGACTTAACTGAGAATGACAAAGTAAAGCGTGTTTCTTATTGTTTGATGGATGATGCTATGATTTGGTGGGAAGGATTAGAACTAAGCAAATATGTAGATCGGATGACTTGACAAGACTTTCTTCAAGAGTTTAATGAGCAGTACTTCAACATGTCTGTGACCAGGAAGTATTATGATGAGTTCAACAATTTTTGCCAAGGGGATTTATCTATGAATGTAGCTGTTAGTCAGTTTATTCAACTGGCACGGCTATGTCCCACTATGGTGTTGACTGAGGATGAGCAACTGAAAAGGATGATTATGATACTTAGAGCCAAGATTTCATTAATCATTGACAATGGAATCACTCCACCTACCACCACAGCTGAATGTGTCAAAGGTGCCCTTCGTGCTGAGTACAATTTAAATAAGCGTAATGAATAATAGATCCACTAGATCAGCCTCTAAAAGCCACACACTCTTTTGTGTCTTCTTCTTTTTCTAAAAGAATAGGATGAGGCCTAGATGTCTTAAGTCATGGATTCACTACGACACTACCGTCTGGGGAAGTGATGATGTCTACGCATAGGCTGCGAGCAGTGCCTATGAGAATCGTTGATAGGGAACTCTATAGTGATCTGATAGTGCTCCAAATGTATGACTATGAGCTAATAGTAGGTATGGATATCTTGGAAAAATACAACGCATCTATTGTGTGCCAAAGATGTAAGGTCATATTTAGTCTCGAAGGAGAGACTTAATTCGAATTCATTTGTGAACTGAGAAAGAAGAGAAAGTTATTTCTGTCAGCAATGAAGGCCCAAAAGATGATATCTAGTGGTTATACTAGTTTCTTAGCCAACATCGTTGACAAAAAGAAAGAAGATAAGTTAAAATTAAAGATGTGTTTGTCGTACAAGATTTTAGTGAGGTGTTTCATGGATGATTTGCCAGGTTTGCCACCGGATAGAGAAATTAAATTCGAGGCTGAGCTGGCACCTGGCTCTGGGCCAATCACTAAGGCTCCATATTGTATGGCACCTACTAAATTCAAGGAACTACATAAGCAACTTCAAAAGTTGTTGGATTAAGGCCAACAACAAAGCAAAGTGCTTTATGCTGGCCAATATGAGTGATGTGCTTCGCAAGAAGCATGAGGAGATGGAGACTGCTTATGAGATAATGGAGTCTCTAGAAGCCATGTTTGGTGCTCCCTTTGAAAAGGCTCATTTGGATGCCATAAGGGTTTTCATGAATGACAAGATGAAGAAAGGTTCTTTAGTCAAGGCACATGTTTTGAACATGATTGATTACCTCCACGATGCGGAGCTCAATGGTGCCAGAATCGATGAAGCCACCCAAGTTGGCATCATCTTGGAAAGCCTATCCCCTGACTTTCATGAGTTCGTGAACAACTTTGTTATGAACAAGAAAAAGTCCAATCTCACTGAACTCATGAATGACCTGTAAAACTTTGAATCCACCAACAAAAGAAGGGGAGGAGAAGCAAATGTTGTAGTTGCAGGAAGTTCTGGTAAAAATAAAAGAAAGAACCAGAACCAGGGAAAAGAAAAGAAGGGAAAGAACAACAGACCCAAGAAAGCAAAGGGCCCCATCCAGAAACCCAAAGGAAAATGTTTCCACTGCAATGGCGAAGGGCACTGGAAGAGAAACTGTTACAAGTATCTCGAGGAGCTGAAAAAGAAAAAGGAACAAGGTAAATCAGATTTGCTAGTCCTTGAAACATGTTTAGTAGAGGGTAATACCCCAGCCTGGATAATTGATTCAGGAGCAACTAATCATGCTTATTTTTCTTTGCAGAGTCTTAGTTCTTACACTGAGCTAGCCGATGGGGATTACACGATGAAAGTGGGCAATGGCGCAAGAGTTTCGGTAAAAGCAGTGGGAGAAGTTAGACTTCATTTTAGGGAAAATAAATTTTTAGTTTTGAACAATGTTTATTTTATTCCAGACATTTGTAGAAATTTGATTTCTGTGGCTAAGTTATTTGAATAATTATTTAAAGTTTATTTTGATAATGAATTTGTTCATATTTCTCGAAATGATTTAAATATTTGTTTTGGATGTCCGGATGATGGTTTATATTGCATAAAACCAATACCTAACTCACTGGTTAATACTGAAATGTTCAGAGTTGCCGAACCTAAGTATAAAAAGCAAAAGATTTCTCACGATAACAATACATATCTGTGGCATCTTAGGCTTGGTCATATTAACCTAAAAAGGATTGAACGACTGGTAAAGGATGGTCCTTTACGCGAACTAAAAGTTGGTGAGCTTCCAGTCTGTGAATCTTGTTTGGAAGGTAAAATGACCAAGAGGCCTTTCACGAAGAAATGAGAAAGAGCTACAGAACCCCTTCAGTTGATACATTCAGATGTGTATGGACCGTTAAATGTCCAAGCTAGAGGAGGTTACGAATATTATGTCACCTCTATCGACGACTATTCGAGATATGGTTATGTTTACCTGATGCAACGGAAATCTGAAACTTTTGGAAAGTTTAGAGTATTCTGAGTAGAAGTTGAAAAACAATTAGGTAAACCAATCAAGACACTTTGATCAGATCGAGGGGGTGAATACCTGGACCAAGAGTTCTAGGATTTCTTGATTGAAGAAGGTGTGGTATCCCAATTGATTGCACCCGGTACACCACAGCAGAATGGTGTAGCCGAAAGGAGAAATCAGACTTTGCTTGACATGATGAGATCAATATTGAGTTATTCTTCATTGCCTACTTCGTTCTGGGGTTATGCCCTAAAAACAGCTGCCTACATTCTGAATAGAGTACCATCTAAGTCTGTACCTACAACACCCTTAGAGTTGTGGTGCGGTCGAAAACCTAGTTTGAGACACGTGCGCATATGGGGGTGTCCAGTACATGTGCTAAAGGGAAAGACTGGGAAGTTGGAACCCAAGTCAGGAGTATGTATGTTTGTAGGATATCCTGATGGGACAAAGGGAGGTTTCTTTTATATTCCTAAAGATCACAAGGTGTTTGTATCGACGAATGCCACATTTCTGGAGCATGACTATATGATAGATTTTAAGCCCAGAAGTAAGATAGTATTTGAAGAGTTACTTTCCAATGAGATCAGACCACAATCGATAAGAGTTGTTGGACCACTCAGAGAAAAGACCACAGTTCCTAATCAGACTCCTACAGCACCTCGTCGTAGTGGGAGGGTAAGCAGGTTACCCGACTTATATACCGGGAAAGCCCAAATCGTCACTGTTGATAACGATAAGGAAGATCCATCGACCTTTAGGGATGCGATGGATGATTCTGATAAGGAAGAATGGCAAGCAGCTATGAAACTTGAGATGGAGTCTATGCACTCTAACTCAGTCTGGCAACTTGTAGATCTACCCGAAGGGGTAAAACCCATTGGATGCAAGTGGATCTTCAAGAGAAAGAGAGGAGCAGATGGAAAAGTAGAGACTTATAAAGCAAGGCTAGTGGCTAAGGGTTATACCTAAAAGGAGGGAGTTGACTATGAGGAAACTTTCTCGCCGGTAGCCATGCTTAAGTCCATCCGGATAGTCCTAGCCATTGCAGCATATTTTGATTATGAGATATGGCAGATGGATGTCAAGATAGCTTTTTTGAATGGCTATCTTGATGAAACCATCTATATGAATCAGCCAGAGGGTTACATAAAGGAAGGCCAATAGCAGAAAGTCTACAAACTGCAAAGGTCCATTTATGGACTGAAGCAAGCATCTAGATCATGGAACATTAGGTTTGATGAGGCTGTAAAGTCTTATGGATTTGATCAAAACATTGATGAACCATGCATCTACAAGTACAAGAAAGATGAGAAAGAAGTGGTATTCTTAATTCTTTACGTCGATGACATCCTACTCATTGGGAATGATGTAGGAATGATGACAGATGTAAAGGAGTGGTTAGCCAGCCAATTCCAAATGAAAGATTTGGGAGAGGCAAGCTATCTTCTTGGGATCAAGATTATTCGAGATTGCAAGAAAAAACTTTTGGCGTTATCACAAGCATCTTATATAGACAAAGTGTTGTCTAGGTATTCGATGCAAAACTCCAAAAAAGGGAATTTGCCTTCTAGGCATGGTATTCATCTTTCTAAGGAGCAATGTCCAAAGACCCAACAACAGGAAGAAGATATGAGACGGTATCCCTACGCTTCAGCTGTGGGAAGCCTTATGTATGCCATGTTGTGTACAAGACCAGATATCTGCTATGCAGTGGGAGTAGTCAGTCACTACCAATCCAAACCAAGATTGGATCATTGCATTGTAGTAAAGTGTATTCTCAAGTATCTTAGGAGAACGAGAAACTATATGTTGGTATATTCCAGAGAAGATCTGTCTCTCACCGGATACACAGATTTTGACTTCCAATCGGATAGAGATAGTCGACGGTCGACATCTGGATCTGTGTTCACTCTTAATGGAGGAGCCATGGTATGGAGAAGTATAAAGAAAAAGTGTGTTGCTGACTCTACCATGGAAGTTGAATATGTTGCAGCTTGTGAAGCTGTAAAAGAAGCTACATGGCTCAGGAAGTTCTTAACTAATCTGGAAGTTGTTCCAGATCTGGATAAGCCAATTAAGCTCTACTGTGACAACAGTGGAGCGGTGGCTGATTCAAAGGAACCTAGAAGCCATAAGAATGCAAAATATATAGAAAGGAAATATCACCTGATCAGAGACATTGTGGATAGAGGCGATGTAGCGGTTCTGAAGATCGCGTCAAAGGACAACCTTGCTGACCCGTTCACCAAGACATTGCCATTGAATGTATTTGATCGGCACTTAGATGGATTTGGGATTAGAGACATGACACACCTGCTTTAGGACAAGTGGGAGATTGTTGGGAATAGTGTCCTAGAAGCATGAGATGTAAAAGGATATTTATTATTTATTTAATAAAAAAGTTTATTCATCATTTTATGTGCATATATTTATGAATATTTTATGAATATCAAATAAAATTCCTTGATTATTTATGTAACCTTAAACATGGTATATAAGTGTTGTATACAAGAGGATAATGTTTAAGGATAATAATCAAAAGTAATTGTTCATAATGAATTTCATTAAAGTTCGGAATCTTTAATTAAAACATTATTAATACATGTCATTCCCATTTAAATGGAACGGTGTTATCCGCACTGTTAATATGGTGAGATATTGAATGAGTGTATTTCGCATAATGTGTTTATGTGGAACATGGACACAAATACAATATGAATTTCTAATTATTTCCGTTAAGCATAGAAATTCTAATTGAGTCTACCGATGGTCATATATAGGATGATCTTAATCCTTAGTTCTTAACAAACTCCTATTTATGGATTTATGTCTTTTGATTTACTTGGTACTGATTTCGAGACCCTGAATCCTATTCCTTGTATTTTGGAGACATAATGAAATAGGTAGCTGGGAATGTTATTATACGAGATGGAATCCATTCCTTCTTGAGAAAGAAGCAGATAAATAATTCTCTTGAGTGCTGATTCGGTACTTGGATTAGTAAGAGCGCTCTGGTTCATGAATGTGTTTTATGAATCACTATCCATTAGAGAATCAATGGTTGTAATATCTTCTTCTTAGAACTGAACATACTAGTATTCTACATTACATTAATCTGCAGCGGAAAATTATTTTCTAAGCGAGCATAGTGGAGACCACTCCCGTGCACCCATGACATTTCTGCCACCCTTGCCTCCGTATGTCCATCAAGCAAACCACTATATGATTGGCTGCTTACCTTTGTTACCTACACACGAGTAAACTGATGAGCTAACGCTTAGCAAGTATAAACATGCATACATCATAAACTAATAGAAATTACATTAAGAGTTATGATGCAAATATGCTCGTGTGAAACAGGCTTTAAACTACTTTCTATCTTTCTGTTCTTACTTCTGTGGGCCTAGGCCCCTGCTTAATGTCTGGTCTAGTCAGAATCTCTACTCTTTGAGATTTTTCCTCCCTTGCGGAGGCCGACGACCCGTCAGTCTTTTACTTTACTGGTCATTTCTTATTGTCTGGTCTAGTCGGAATCTCTACTCTGTGAGATTTTCCTCCCTTGCAGAGGCCGACGACCCATCAGTATTAACTGTGCATAAGGGTAACCATATGTTGCCCTTTTTCAATCTAGAGCACTAAGCCCTCCAAACACGTATAATGACATGTAATCAAATAGACTTAGGAACATAAGTAAATTCATAGTTCTAAGTCTAACTATAGCTTACTCGAGTCCAGACAAACATATATATCTATACTTACCGTTAATCCGCTAGGATTCCCGCTTGCTGGAAGTTCTTTCTCGTTGCTTCGGCTCTCGTGTCAAAACCTGTTTCATGGAAACAGGTATTAACCACATATTCCAAGCATCAAAATTTCTCATACTTGGATTCCTAAATCCAATTTCAAACTCGTTTCTGAACTTTTTCCCCTTAAGGCCGAATTCTAGCTCAAGAGGTAATTTACACATATTTCTGTATCTCGGTTTCTGAATCTTAATCTATTCATTTTCGAGCTTTAAAATTGTTACTCATTCTCGAGAATCAAATTCTTAATTCGATGCTTACTAACTAGGTTTTTAGAAATTTTGGCAGAGTTTTGCCTTAATTTTTTTAGTTTCCCGAGTTTTCAATAACTCGTTTTACTTCCGATTTCAGTACCTGTAGTCCAGATTCACATTCCTGAACACAAATTGCTACATAAATTGAACAAAAATAGATTTCCTCCATTTCTAGGGATTTTCGGATTTTTAGTGCAAATCCAAAAAAAATTGTTCAATCCTTTCCTTTCAATACTTGCACATTAAACTCCTATCACAGTCCCTGACAAAACCTCGGTTTCATTTTTTAGTTTTACGGATTTTTTCCGAGATGAGTTACTATTCGTAAAAATGAAAAAGCAAGCAGTTTCTCATGAAAAATCCGAAATCTTACCTTGAAAAGTTGAGATTCTCCGCTAGAACGCCTCGGGTTATGTTTCTACCAGACTGAACGGAAGAAATTTCGGCAAAAACGGGTGATTCCTTGATTTTCCCTTGATTTTCTCTCTTTTCTCTTTCTTTTCTCTATCTCTCGGCCACACTTAGAAAAAGAAGCAATTTTGGCTTCTAATCTCATCCGTAGGCCATTTTAAGTGTAATATGTATATTATATTAATATTTATAAAAATATCTCACATTACTTTCTAAAATTAAATTAGAGAAATAACTTTAATTCCCATAATTTAATTCTACTAATTCTCATTAAGTTTAACACTTAATTTAAGTGGTTCTGTGTTCCCCACATTTTTCTTGTCGAGACCAAACTTTCCATTTTTCAAAACGTGTCTCTTTCCGGTACCGATAATTTCACACTCGGTACAGGTTCTATACTGCTTTTCTGGACTGCCGAGCACCCTGGGTTAAATTTCTCATATTCAACCCATTTCTCTTGGGTATCTCAATAGTCAATTTCTTTTTCCGAAGTTTTCTTTTTAAACGATCCAGAATTGCCCAAAACGCGTACCCTCGCGGTACTCATTTTCTTTCTGGTTTCCGCTTTAATCGACTCGGGAAAATTACATTTTGAGGAACTTTTGCCATTTTCCTTACTTCTAATATTTCTACTCTTTTTCTAACTGGTCATTTGGTCATTTACCAAATATTTTAGTTTCTCATAACTAAAATATACACGTTAAAATTTCTAACATTTATAGGTATTTTTACTATTCTGGCCGATATTTCTGAATTTTCTCTCAGTAAAATATTCGTATTATAACTTTACACTTTTTGGGTGATTTTACCCCGTATATAAAGTTTCTACATAACACTTTCCTGATTACATCAATATTTCTACTACTTTCTGTTCCGGGAAAAATTATGGTCAAATACCGGACTGTCCGAATTTGACTTAATATTTTCCCGGTCATTACATTTACCCCTTCGGGTAGATCTACAAGTTGCCAGACTGAGTTAGAGTGCATAGACTCCATCTCGAGTTTCATAGCTACTTGCCATTCTTCCTTATCATAATCATCCATCGCATCTCTAAAGGTTGATGGATCTTCCTTACCGTTATCAACAGTGACGATTTAGGCTTCCCCGGTATAACAGTCGGGTAACCTGCTTACCCTCCCACTACGAGGAGGTGCTGTAGGAGTCTGATTAGGAACTGTGGTCTTTTCTTTGAGTGGTCCGACAACTCTTGTCGATTGTGATCCGATCTCATCGGAAAGTAACTCTTCAAATACTATCTTACTTCTGGGCTTAAAATCTATCATATAGTCATGCTCCAGAAATGTGGCATTCGTCGATATAAACACCTTTTAATCTTCAGGACTATAAAAGAAACCTCCCTTTGTCCCATCGGGATATCCTACAAACATACAAACTTTTGACTTAGGTTCCAATTTCCCAGTCTTTCCCTTCAGCACATGTACTGGACACCCCCATATGCGCACGTGTCTCAAACTAGGTTTTTGACCGCACCACAACTCTAAGGGTGCTATAGGTACAGACTTAGATGGTACTCTTTTGTTGGTGGATTCAAAGTTTTGCAGGTCATTCATGAGTTCAATGAGATTGCACTTTTTCTTGTTCATAACAAAGTTGTTCACGAACTCATGAAAGTCAGGGGACAGGCTTTCCAAGATGATGCCAACTTGGGTGGCTTCATCGATTCTGGCACCATTGAGCTCCGCATCATTGAGGTGATCAATCATGTTCAAAACATGTGCCTTGACTGAAGAACCTTTCTTCATTTTGTCGTTCACGAAAGCCCTTACAGCATCCAAACGAGCCTTTTCAGAGGGAGCGCCGAACATGGCTTCTAGAGACTCCATTATCTCATAAGCAGTCTCCATCTCCTCATGCTTCTTGCGAAGCACATCGCTCATACTGGCCAGCATGAAGCACTTTGCTTTATTGTTGGCCTTGATCCTGCAATCATAAGGCTCCCTTGCGGTTTTGGATGCATTAGCTGCAGGTTCAGGAGGACATTCCTCCGCTAGGACAAATTTGTAGTCTTCGCAGACCAATCGTATGTTCATGTTACTTTTCCACTTAGCATAATTATCACCGTCTAATTTTTCAATCGCTAGTAGTGTGATAATGGGATTCGACATATTACTGGAAATAAATAGAATATTCATCTAATCAATTTATGTGCATGAGTATCAAGGCATGTTAATTTAGGCACAATTAAATATGATGCATGATGCACATGAAAAATACATAAATCATGTTTTAATTTTGGGTGCCAACGATAATTCAATTTACCACGAATATAGTGCTGCCGTAGGGTAGGTCAAAATACCACAAATTGAACCGAGACCTTCTCAATTAATAAATATAATCAAAATATCTCATATTTTCATATTTATCAACTACCGTTAATTTTGGTCAAAAATATAATCAACAATTTGATTATATCTCCATGAGTGTGACCCATCATTTCAGATTCTACAGACTTAACTCCGGAGTGCTGCCGTAGGGTAGGTCAAACCGGAAATATATCCTTGAATCCTATCGCTAGGAAGTCAACCATGTTATTGATCCGAAAGAACACTTTCCGTAGGGAGTACGGAATCGGTGCCGCCGCGAAGCCCCTTTCGAATCTCACGGTGTTGAACTAATGATGGAGACCAGTGGGTCATATTGTCATACAACCCTCTCCCACTCATTATTTTGCAAATATGTATTTTGTTTGAAAAACATCTCATGATTTTCAAATTGAAAAATAAACAATTTATTTTTCAGATATGTGAAATTCCAATATTTAACTTTTAAATTCAATTTCACATGTAACATTATTTTGCAAATCAATTTTGCAACTTAAATCAATTTAATCATATTAAATCGATTTTTCAAGATAGTTCTTATTTTATTTTATTTTTCTAAAACACTTTTATAATAAATAAAATAAACAATAACGAATGCGCGTGTATACATGGCATGTTATAAAAACATATGAGTAGGCACATTATATCTATATGGCATGCTATATGCATGGACATATAATATATAATTATCAACATAAAATATAAATATATGCAATCAACTATTGAGGTGGATTTGACCGGGTCCCATGGAAAAATAAATTACAACTCAATTGAATCAAATAAATAAATAATTACAATAATTATATTCTTCCGTTACATCAACGGGTCTTCGATTCTTGAATTCTTTATTCTTAGGCTTCATTCTTTGTCTCCGGGTTGGATTTCACCTTCCTTGGGATCCAGAATTTTTCCGGGCCCGTCGGCACGCTTTACGAGGGTTTCGAAAACCTTCGAGCCCGTTCGGGATCAAATCCCGAACCTGGGCCGCCAGCCGCGCTGGGCCGCATCCTAAGCCGCGTCCTGGCCGTGTCTGGGCCGCATCCTAGAATTTTTTGGGTAGTTTTCTAGGCTTCTTTGAAGGCTTAAAACTTGATCTTCAAGGCCTCCTTTTTGATTCAAAATCAAAAACCCTAATTCTACCCAAATCCTAGAATTACAATAATTCTAATCCCGAATTAAATTACAAATAATTTATCAATGAATGAATATAACCGATCCATGGAACCATATAATTAATGACCAAATCCACCATCCATACATTCATCATCATGAATTAAAATTAAACATCCATAAATGCAAGTGCCTACTCATCACATACATACATAATTAAATATCACATATTTAATATTGATTATGATTATCAAATAATCGAAGCATAAATTAATATAAGTCTATAAAAATCGATACCAATTGTTGGTTGCGAATCGAATTCGCGGTGAAACGCAGCAGAAAAGGCGGATCATGTTTAACAAAAATTTTCATAAAACTTTTGAGATACTCTGTAGATTATATTAATTTATGCACGAATAAATTAATCTCATTAATTTATATCATTCAAGGATCAACCGAAAAAAATACCTGGTAGCTGACTCGGATGATAACTTGAATTTCTTTGACCGCGAACAGTCCTAGTTCCAAGCTTTGTGTTTAGAACACCAAAGTCTTCCACGTCAATTCCTTGATTCCACGTAGGCGTGTGTGTGGGCACACGTGAGACAAAACAGGTTTCTTAAACACTCGAATTTCCACAAACACCAACGCATGCACGATGTGGAATTTTTGGAGAAAAATATTTTTCACTCATTTTCCCTATGGAAAATTTGGCCACCCTCTGGAATTAGGGCTGAAAAATGTTTCAAAAATTGTTACCACAATTTTCTATTTTTCTCATATTTAAAGAGTAGAAGTAAAACTTCAAAATAGAATCAAATCCTTATCTCCAATTTTGAATTTGGAACAAAAAAATCCCTTCCCCTTATCCTCTTAATGGCCGGCCACCCTCCTAGGGTTTATCGCTATGTGTGGCGCCTATATCAGATGGGGAAGAAAGAGATTTTATCATTTATCCAGTAGTCCAATTTTAATTCAGATTCAAATTCGAATTTAAGTCAAACTTAAATTAATTTGAATTCTAAATTGAACAACTTATCAAATAAGTCTAAATGGATAAATCTAGATATGTTCAAATTCAAATTTATATAATCTCATTATTTAAATAATAATTAATTCTCAATTAATTATTCTTTAAGTATTTAATTTAAGAATTCCGTAATTCTAAAATTCTCATTTTGCCCTTTGTGTCTGGTAGAATTACAAGGACGACGCTGGGACTAATGGACCTATAATTCTGAGCTCCAATAAAATTAATAATTAATTAAATACTTTAATTAATTAATTAATTCTATTAATTCCAATAGTTACTCCACTATAAACTTGGAACTGCACTCTTGAAATTATAGACATTAATTACTTCTAAACTGCGAAGTGTCCATTTGATATAGTCACTACATATAGATCAATCCTCCATAAATAATTCATAATTAGAGTCAAGTAGAATCCGTTAACCTCTCTAATTATATCTTTATCCTTGAGTACCATTGATTCTCTAATGGATAGTGATTCATAAAACACATTCATGAACCAGTGCGCTCTTACTAATCCAAGTACCGAATCAACACTCAAGAGAATTATTTATCTGCTTCTCTCTCAAGAAGGAATGGATTCCATCTCATATAATAACATTCCCAGCTACCTATTTCATTATGTCTCCAAAATACAAGGAATAGGATTCAGGGTTTCGGAATCCGTACCGAGTAAATCAAAAGACATAAATCCATAAATAGGATTTTGTTAAGAACTCAGGATTAAGATCATCCTATATATGACCATTGGTAGGCTCAATTAGAATTTCTATGCTTAACGGAAATTATTAGAAATTCATATTGTGTCTGCATCCATGTTCCACATAATCTCATTATTCGAAATACACTCTTTCAATATCTCGCCATATTAACAGTGCGGATAACACCGTTCCATTCTAAATGGGAATGACATGTATTTATAATGTTTTAATTAAAGATTCTGAACTTTAATTAAATGCATTATGAACAATTACTTTTGATTATTATCCTTAAACATTATCCTCTCGTATATAACACTTATATACCATGTTTAAGGTTACATAAATAATCAAGGAATTTTATTTTATATTCATAAAATATTCATAAATATATACACATAAAATGATGAATAAACTATTTTATTAAAAAAATAATAAATATCCTTTTACATCTCATGCTTTCAGGACAATATATCCAACAATTAATTTATTCGTGCATAAATTAATATAATCTATAGAGTATCTCAAAAGTTTTATGAAAATTTTTGTTATACACGATCCGCTGATTTCCTACGCTTCCGCCGCCAAATTCGATTCGGCAACCAACACCTCCAACCACAGAAGCAGCATCACAGGGGGGAAGGTACGACATGAAACAGCAAGACTTGCTGCGAGTATTGCACGAGAATGGGGACGTGTTCTAGGAACCCTCGTGCAATACTCGCAGCATGTCTTGTTGTTTCATGTGGGGACGTGTTCTAGGAACCCTCGTGTGTGCCATCTGTGTGCGAGGTAGATCACTGCATTACTCTTAAAGAAGGCACCAAGTTGATCAATGTACAACCCTACCGGTACGCCCATTTTCAAAAATATGAGATCGAAAAGCAAGTTCAAGAGGTGCTGAACTCCGGGCTCATTCGTCCTAGCACTAGCCCATTTTCTTCACCGGTTTTGCTAGTAAAGAAAAAGGATGGAAGTTGGTGATTTTGTACGGACTATTGCGCGCTTAATATCGCCACCATCAAAGACCATTTTCCTATCCCTGCGGTGGACGACATGGTCGATGAATTATATGGCGCCTCTTATTTTACAAAGTTGGATCTACGGGCCGGCTATCATCAAGTAAGAGTAAATTCTTTCGATATTTCTAAGACTGCTTTTTGTACACATACTGGCCATTATGAATATCTCGTAATGCCTTTTGGCCTTTGTAATGCACCTTCTACATTTCAGGCCATTATGAACTCGATATTTCAACCCTACCTTTGAAAGTTCATCTTGGTTTTCTTCGATGATATTCTCATATATAGTTCAACTTGGGATAACCATGTGATGCATGTTGAACAAACTTTGGAGATTTTAAGGGACACCCAAAAAATTGCAGCCGTGATAACATGGCAACATCCTACTAATATTTCTGAATTATGTGGGTTTTTAGGCTTGACAGGGTATTACAGGAAGTTCGTTTATAGTTATGGCATCATCGCACGACCTCTTACTCACTTACTCAAGAAGGGGCAATTCAGATGGATTGACGATGCTGAAACAACCTTCTCGGCTCTTAAGCAAGCAATGAACACCACTTCCATTTTGGCTATGCCTAATTTCAATGACTCCTTCACCATTGAAACCGATGCCTTAGGAGACGGGATTGGCGCAATTTTATCGCAGCAAGGCAAGCCCATTGCGTTTATGAGTCGAGCATTGGGGGTTACAAAAAATTCTTGGTCAACCTATGCCAAGGAAATGCTTGCAATTGTGGAGGCCATACGCTTAATGCGTCCTTATTTACTGGGAAGAAATTTTTCATCCAAACTGACCAGCGAAGCCTGAAGTACTTCTTGGAGCAACGTGTGGCAATACCTGAGCAACAAAAGTGGGTAGCCAAATTAATGGACTATGACTATGAACTTACTTACCATCCATGTTGTGAAAACTCAGCTGTAGACATCCTCTCACGCAAGCCTCACAGCCCAGTTCTTTATCATCTCCACGTGCCATCTGTAACCATGTGGGATGAGATTAAAGGAACTTACGAAGGGGATTCTTATATACAATCTATAGATCAAAGGGCCAAGGCTCAACCCGAGGGGCACTACTCACGGCGCCAAGGACTCCTTTTATTCAAAGGCAGAGTGCTTATTCCTTCTTATGAGGTCCTACGGACTAAACTCATACACAAGGCTCATGACACAAAAATTGTGGGGCACTCAGAAGTATTGTGGACGTTCAAGAGGCTGGCTCAACAATTTTGTTGGCCTAAAATGCACCAAGCAGTCCACAAATATGTCAAGCGATCTGAAGTCTACTAGAAGATGAAGTCCGAGACACTCCCCCTGCCGGACTCCTGCAACCTTTGACCATTCCTTGCCAAGTCTGGGATGATATCACTCTCGACTTCATTGAAGGCTTGCTGACATCCCACGGCAAGGATACAATTTTGGTAGTTGTCAACAAGTTAAGTAAATTCATACATTTCTTAACTTCAACTCATCCTTTACTGCTAAAAGTGTGGCTGAAAAATTTGTTGAAGGGGTTGTCAAATTACATGGTTTCCCAAATCGATCATTAGTGATTAGGACCCTATTTTTATTAGCCAATTTTGGCAAGAATTCTTCCAAATGTCAGGTACTAAGTTAAAACTCAGCTCCGCTTATCATCCACAAACTCCGCTCCGCTTATTGTCGTGTCGAGTTTCGCTACTTTGTTCAATGGCCACACAAATGGAGCACTTACATTCCTTGGACAAAGCTGTGGTACAATACAACGTACCATGCATCTACAGGAATGACCCCACTTCAGGTGTTGTATGGCTGTTTGCCTCCTCCACTTCCCATTTACCATAGTGGCTTATCTTCGGTGCACAAAGTGGACCAGAGTCTCATGTCTAAAGAAGAGTTGTTGTGCCAACTTAAAGCTAATCTAGAGACTTCCAGCAATCGTATGAAGCAAATAGTGGATCACAAGAGAAGGGATTTGACTTTTGAAGTAGGTGATATGGTGTTTCTTAAGTTACACCTCTATCGGCAGCAGTCCGTTTTCAGACTTGCCCACCAGAAGCTTGCCAGTTGATTTTACAGGCCATACCCAATACTACAAAAAATTGGAGCAGTTGCATATAAACTATAGCTACTAGAAGGAGCTCACATTCATCATGTTTTTCACGTTTCCTTGTTAAAAAAATTCGTGGGAGACATGGTGGTACTGTCTATAGAATTGCTGCCAGTAAACTATGAGGGTGCAGTTATATTGGAATCTCAATAAATACTGGACAATTGCTGGGTCATACGAGGAAGTAAATTTGAAGAAGAAAGCTTGGCCCAGTGGAAGCACGTACCAGTGGAGGAGTCCATTTGGGAGATAACCCAATCCTTACTTGCGCAGTTTCCATCTGTGGACCTTGAGGACAAGCGTCCACTGGAGGGGGGAAGTATTGTTCGGCCACGTCGTTCAGAGAGAGGCCAAAAACTAAATCCCAAATATATGGGTTGAAGTGGGGATGTGAATCAAGACCGTTGTAGTCATGGGCAAGTTGCGAACGAGAAGATCGCTGGAGTGGACTAGGTCATTTATTGTTGAGAGTTTTACGTGTTTTTACTGGAGTAGATTGGACTAGACCAACCCACCTACCAGAGCACCCTCCCTCTCCACTTTTCTCTCATCGTCCGACCACCCACGCCGTTCAGGCTCTCACTGACCAGACCATCTAACCCCGAACAGACCATCCCACCAGCCAGACCACTCTCCCTCTCTGCTTCTCTCTTGCCAATAGACCACCCACGCAGACCAGACCATCAAGCCCCGACCAGACAAACCCACCGACCACTGACCAAACCAACTTACCGACATAGCAACCACACTCCCTCTCTCCACCGGTGACTTTCACGATTGAAATGGCATCTTAAAGTTGCTCTTCTTCTTCTACTAAGACAACCATTCCATGAACCCCTATCGATGAGGCAATAGAATCTACTCTTCCTCAGGTAAACATTCTTTGATTTCAGGGTTTTATTCTTGTTTTATTTTTTTGATACATTTTTGCAATAACAAAAACTTAATAGAAGAAAACAAGAACATACATTATAGTCTGTTCATGGTGGTCTTTACTAGTGGTCTATTTTGGTTTATCCGTGGTATATTCATGGTCAGCTTTTAGTCAATTTTGGTACACGGTCGGTTCATAGTCAGTTTAAGGTCGGTTAAGGTCGGTTCGAGTCGATTCTAGTCGGTTCTGGTCAGCTCTGAAAGGTTCCTAGTCGGTTCTAATCGGTTCTAGTCAGTTCTGGTCGGTCAATTCCCAGTCCATTCTGCTCAGTGGTAGTACAAACGCTCTCATCAAGGACTCCTTCTCGGTCCCATGAAGCTAGTCTTTATTCCAACTAATGACAAAGACTTCCATCCCAGCCTGTCGTCCGCACACCAAAAGTCAGGACAGGGCACACCAAAAGCCTCGTATGCAGATCCTAGTGCCACCATCCATGTCTGCTGAATTTGATGCATTAATTCGTAATGGCACCTGGGAGCTAGTACCATCATCTCCTCATCAAAAGAAAAAAGTGGGTCTTTCGGGGTTCTGGTTAGTCACTTCTAGTGATTTTTATCATTCTGGTTGGTTCTGGTTAGTCACTTCTGGTCATTTTTATCGTTCTGGTCGGTTCTGATTAATGTGTTTTTTCTTTTTTCACAATGACCTCCTGAAGTACAGCCCGGATGAACTTCCCGGGATTGGACAACTAAGGATGGTTGTGGATCCTAAGCAGGAGTACTTTCTAGTGAAGATCACTGCGAAGTCAATAATGGAAACCTTGGAGGTTATAAGGTAGAATTTATATCCTGAAACAAAAATGCTAATTTTCAGGGGATCTGCCTTGGGACATTTGATATCAATGTCTGAAAACATGACGTAGTTTGGAGTGTTGACACACTATCTACTTCTGAGGCAGATAGAAACAGTAAAGAAACATGAGTTATGGTTCCTCATTATTGAAAAATTAGCTCGGTCCGGGATGAGAGAATTTGCTCTAATCACTGAATTGAATTGTGGGAAAATTCCAATGCCGGATGTGGTGTTGAAATCGTCAAAGAACATAAGGTTGTTGGAGCATTTTAAGGAAAATATTCAAGCAGTACTTGTTGCTAATTTGAAGAAATTGCTCACAAAGAACATGATAAACGGTAGCGATAAAGCAAAGATCACTATTGTTTACTTTCTAACACAAGTGTTATGTGGCGACCCGCGCCCTCGCGGCGTGGTTGCCGTTCCTTATACTACTCTACTAATAGGCTAAGCTATAGTCTAATCCATTATTCGTTGTTAGACTATTGTCTCTTTAATTTACGTTCATGTGCGGGTAGATTTTTTTTCTTTACTTTAACCATCAGGTTCTTAACATGTTATGTTGTTACACTAATAACATATCTTGCTATTACTTTAAGGATTCCGATATCAAACTAGTTTTTGAAAACTTGTCATAATTTATTACAATCCGTTGTTCTTTACTAGGACAATGGTTGTAATATCTTCTTCTTAGAACTGAACACACATACTAGTATTCTACATTACATTACTTTGCAGCGGAATTTAATTTCTAAGCGAGCGTAGTAGAGACCACTCCCGTGTACCCATGACATTTCCGCCATCCTTGCCTCTGCCTGTCCATCAAGCAAACCACTATATGGCTGGCTGCTTACCTTTGTTACCTGCACACGAGTAAACTGATGAGCTAACGCTCAGCAAGTATAAACATGCATACATCATAAACTAATAGAAATTACATTAAGAGTTATGATGCCAATATGCTCGTGTGAAACATGCTTTAAACTACTTTCTATCTTTCTGTTCTTACTTCTGTGGGCCTGGGCCCCTGCTTACTGTCTGGTCTAGTCAGAATCTCTACTCTTTGAGATTTTTCCTCCCTTGTGGAGGCCGACGACCCGTCAGTCTTTTACTTTACTGGTCATTTCTTACTAGCTGGTCTAGTCGGAATCCCTACTCTGTGAGATTTCCCTCCCTTGCGGAGGCCGACGACCCGTCAGTCTTTTTACTTTACTAGTCATTTCTTACTGTCTGGTCTAGTCGGAATCTCTACTCTATGAGATTTTCCTCCCTTGCGGAGGCCGACGACCCGTCAGTATTAACTGTGCATAAGGGTAACCATATGCTGCCCTTTTTCAATCTAGAGCACTAAGCCCTCCAAACACCTATAATCACATGTAATCACATAGACTTAGTAACATAAGTAAATTCATAGTTCTAAGTCTAACTACAGCTTACTCGAGTCCAGACAAACATATATGTCTATACTTACCGGTAATCCGTTGGGATTCCCGCTCGTTGGAAGTTCTTTCTTGTTGCTTCGGCTCTCGTGCCAAAACCTGTTCCATGGAAATAGGTATTAACCACCTATTTCAAGCATCAAAATTTCTCATATTTGGATTCCTAAATCCAATTTCAACTCATTTTCGAACTTAACCCCTCTAGGCCGAATTCTAGCTCAAGAGGTAAATTACACCTATTCGTGTATCTCGGTTTCTGAATTTTAATCTATTCAATTTCGAGCTTTAAAACTGTTACTCATTCTCGAGAATCAAATTCTTAATTCGATGCTTACTAACTAGGTTTTTAGAAATTTCGGCACAGTTTCGCCTTGTTTTTTCTAGTTTCCTGAGTTTTCAATAACTCGTTTTACTTCCGATTTCGGTACCTGTAGTTCAGATTCACATTCCTGAACACAAATTGCTACATAAATTGAACAAAAATACATTTCCTCCATTTCTAGGGATTTTTGGATTTTTAGTGCAAATTCAAAAAAAATTGTTCAATCCTTTCAATACTTGCACATTAAACTCCTATCACAGTCCCCGACAAAACCTCAATTTCATTTTTCAGTTTTACGAATTTTTTCCGAGATGAGTTACTATTCATAGAAACGAAAAAGCAAGCAGTTTCTCATGAAAAATCCGAAATCTTACCTTGAAAAGTTGAGATTCTCTGCTAGAATGCCTCGGGTTATGTTTCTATTGGACTAAATGGAAGAAATTTCAGCGAAAACGGGTGATTCCTTGATTTTCCCTTGATTTTCTCTCTTTTCTCTTTCTTTTCTCTATCTCTCGGCCACACTTAGAAAAAGAAGCAATTTTGGCTTCTAATCTCATCCGTAGGCCATTTTAAGTGTAATATGTATATTATATTAATATTTCTAAAAATATCTCACATTACTTTCTAAAATTAAATTAGAGAAATAACTTTAATTCCCATAATTTAATTCTACTAATTCTAATTAAGTTTAACACTTAATTTAAGTGGTTCTGTGTTCCCCACATTTTTCTTGTCGAGACCAAACTTTCTGTTTTTCAAAACGAGTCTCTTTCCGGTACCGATAATTTCACACCCGGTACAGGTTCTATACTGCTTTTCTGGACTGCCGAGCACCCTGGGTAAAATTTCTCATATTCAACCCACTTCTCTTGGGTATCTCAACAATCAATTTCTTTTTCTGAAATTCTCATTTTAAACGATCCAGAATTGCCCAAAACGCGTACCCTTGCGGTACTCATTTTTTTTGCTGTTTCCCGCTTTAACTGACTCGGGAAAATTCTGTTTCAAGAACTTTTGCCATTTTCCTTACTTCTAATATTTCTACTCTTTTTCTAACTGGTCATTTGGTCATTTACCAAATATTTCAGTTTTTCATAACTAAAATATACCTGTTAAAATTTCTAACTTTTAACCGATATTTCACTATTCACAACTGATATTTACGAATTTTCTCTGTAAAAATATTTGTATTATAACTTTACACTTTTCGGGTGACTTTACCCAGTATATAAAGTTTCGACATATCACTTTCCTGATTACATCAATATTTCTACTACTTTCTGTTTCGGGAAAAATTACGGTCAAATACCGAACTGTCCGAATTTGACTTAAAATATTCCCGGTCATTACATGTTAATATCTAGGGATGAGAAGAAGACCGTCCCACAGGATTGGCTGTCATATGTCAACGATTTAGATTTCTTTAATAGCTATTCATGGGGCAGGAAATCTTTTGAATGCACTCTGCGGTCTTTGAGGAAGAACCTGAAAGAGAAATTCCAAAAATGGGTTTGGAAAGGATGCAATAAGAGCATCAAGGAAACCTACTTACTATGCGGGTTTCCTTAGGCTTTCCAGGTATGTCGTATAGTTATATGCATAATTTTTAATCATGGCTTATAGTATATTATACATAGCTTTTTGTTTTACTAGTCTTAAAAAATATTCAACGCATGTTTGGGTATTCAAAACTTTTTCAACCATTGGCGCCATCTTAGCAAAGATGGTTGTTGGACGTTTTCCAGAATGCTCAAATGGGAGGCGCGCCGGGTTTTCTTGGTCGAGATTGGATAGATAGACGACCTCATACAAAGTGGCGAGATAAGAGTTTGAATACAATGTGTTTACGGGTATTTTTATTATTCAATAAGTAGGCATATTTATTTTTTTTACAATATTTTTCCACCTAAATAATCCTTCATTGTATTTTTTTAAATATACAAGGAACAGTCGTACCAATTCTTTATCCCACTAAGGAGGAAATGAGAAGTATGTGCATGAGGTCGTATCTGCCTTCCGCTAACCAAGAATATCCAGAGATTGACCAGCTTGCATCATTTCTGGACTCTGGTGCAATAATGGTCCATCTCGAGCAACCGAAGCCTCCCCAACAATATTCTGGTCCTGAACAACAACAACAACCTCGTCCCCAGGATGGTATATTTATTAATTACATACTTGATATACTATATTAGAGAATGATAGAGTACAATGGTAGACATTTTGAAGCCATCAACAAACGGTAAGACTCACTAGACCACTAAGTTATAGAAGTAAAGGACAACATGGCCTGTCTAGCACAACAATATCGTGAGGACATGCCATAGCCACAATTAGAGCCACATGTTCATCCATGGCCTGAGGAACAACAGTCAGAGCCAGAGTCTGAACCCCAAAATGAAAAGTGACTTAAAAGGCCTAGCCGTTATGTAGAGTGACCTTACACAGATCCCATGCGTAAGGAGATGAAGAAGATGTGGACCTATAAAGATGTAGTTGAGGCCTTCAAAAAGTGATTCACTAATACAAATACAGACTCTAAGCTCATAGAGTGCGATTTTGGTGATTGGAAGAAGGACTTCTTCCGGGTCATCTTAAAGGCAGGTGAATGGCTGTATAGTGAAGTAAGTAATCACAACATATTTTCTAAATTTACAGTCTTGATTTTCATACCATTATCATTATACTGAATTCATTTTTTTGACTTACAGCAAATTGACAAGGCATGGGGTCATCTATTGATGAGAAGGTCACGAGCCAACGAATGAGAGTTCATTGGCAATATTATCATCCTAGATGATGCATTCTGCCAGAAATTGAGAAGGCAATTCTTCGCCAACAAATCAAAATTAATAGAGTATACATTTGATAGCGACACGAATGAATATGTCAATGGAAAAAAGCACATAATTAGAAAGAAATGGGATAGCGCGCACGGCTTCACAATGTCTCTTGACATTGAGGATAAGCATTGTGTTGCCATTTATGTTGATTTTGTTGGGAATAGTGTCCTGAAAGTATGAGATGTAAAAGGATATTTATTATTTATTTAATAAAATAGTTTATTCATCATTTTATGTGCATATATTTATGAATATTTTATGAATATCAAATAAAATTCTTTGATTATTTATGTAACCTTAAACATGGTATATAAGTGTTATATACGAGAGGATAATGTTTAAGGATAATAATCAAAAGTAAATGTTCATAATGAATTTAATTAAAGTTCGGAATCTTTAATTAAAACATTATTAATACATGTCATTCCCATTTAGAATGGAGCGGTGTTATCATACTTTGTTAATATGGCTAGATATTGAATGAGTGTATTTCGCATAATGAGATTATGTGGAACATGGGCCTTGAGACACAATATGAATTTCTAATAATTTCCGTTAAGCATAGAAATTCTAATTGAGTCTATCGATGGTCATATATAGAATGATCTTAATCACGAGTTCTTAACAAACTCCTATTTATGGATTTATGTCTTTTGATTTACCGGCACGGATTCCGAGACCCCTGAATCCTATTCCTTGTATTTTGGAGACATAACGAAATAGGTAGTTGGGAATGTTATTATACGAGATGGAATCCATTCCTTCTTGAGAAAGAAGCGAGATAAATAATTCTCTTGAGTGTTGATTCGGTACTTGGATTAGTAAGAGCGCTCCGGTTCATGAATTTGTTTTATGAATCACTATCCATTAGAGAATCAATGGTACTCAAGGATAAAGATGTAATTAGAGAGGTTAACGGATTCTACCTGACTCTAATTATGAATTATTTATGGAGGATCGATCTATATGCAATGACTATATCAAATGGACACTTCACAGTTTAGAAGTAATTAATGTCTATAATTCCGAGAGTGCAATTCCAAGTTTATAGTGGAGTAACTATTGGAATTAATAGAATTAATTAATTAATTAAAGTGTTTAATTAATTATTAATTTTATTGGAGCTCGTAATTATAGGTCCATTAGTCCCCCGTCGTCCTTGTAATTCTACCGGACACAAAGGGCAAAATGGGAATTTTAGAATTACGGAATTCTAAAATTAAATACTCGAAGAATAATTAATTGAGAATTAATTATTATTTAAATAATGAGATTATTTAATTTTGAATTTGAACATATCTAGATTTATCCATTTAAACTTATTTGATAAGTTGTTTAATTTAGAATTCAAATTAATTTAAGTTTGACTTAAATTGAATTTGAATCTGAATTAAAATTGGACTCTTGGATAATGGATAAAATATCTTCCTTCCTTATCTTATTTAGGTGCCCACACACCTAAGGGATAAGGGGAAGGGATTTTTTGTTCCAAATTCAAAATTGGAGATAAGGATTTGATCCTATTTTGAAGTTTGACTTCTTCTCTTTAAATATGAGATAAATGAAAAATTGTGAGACAATTTTTGAAATCACTTTCAGCCCTAGTTCCCCTAGTGCTGGCCGAAATTCCTCATAGCAAAGAGAGAGAAAATATTTTTCTCCAAAAATTCCACATCGTGCATGCGTTGGTGTTTGTGGAAATTCGAGTGTTTTAGAAACCGTTTTGTCTCACGTGTGCCCACACACACGTCTACGTAGAATCAAGAAATTGACGTGGAAGACTTTGGTGTTCTAGACACAAAACCTTGGAGCTAGGACTGTTCGTGGTCAAAGAAAATCAAGATATCATCCGAGTCGGCTACAAGGTATTTTTTCGGTTGATCCTTGAATCTTATAAATTAATGAGATTAATTTATTGGTGCATAAATTAATATAATCTATAGAGTATCTCAAAAGTTTTATGAAAATTTTTGTGATACACGATCCGCCTTTCCGCTGCGTTTACGCCGCCGAATTCGATTCGGCAACCAACAATTGGTATCAAAGCGGTCTATAGACGATATTAATTTATGCTTCGATTATTTGATAATTGAATATGTATGTATGTGATGAGTAGGCACTTGCATTTATGGATGTTTATTTTTATTCATGATGATGAATGTATGGATAATGGATTTGGTCGTTAATTATATGGTTCCATGGATCAGTTATATTCATTCGTTAATAAAATTATTTGTAATTTAATTCGGGATTAGAATTATTGTAATTCTAGGATTTGGGTAGAATTAGGGTTTAAGATTTTGAATCAAGAAGGAGGCCTTGAAGATCATATTTGAAGCCTTCAAAGAAGCCCAGAAACTGCCCAGAAAAAATTTTGAAATCGCGGCCCAGACGCGTCCCGGACGTGGCCCAGGCGCGGCCGGACGCCGGCCAGGCGTGGCCAGGACGCGCCCAGGCGGCCCAGGTCGCGCCCCCAAACACAAGGCCAGGCGTGGCCAGGGCGGCTGTGCCAGGTGGCGCCGCGGCCCTGGCGGCTGGCGGCCCAAGTTCGGGATTTGATCCCGAACGGGCCCAAGGTTTTCAAAACCCTCGTGAAGCGTGCCGACGGGCCCGGAAAAGTTCGGATCCCAAGGAAGGTGAAATCCAACCCGGAGACAAAGAATGAAGCCGAAGAATGAAGAATTCAAGAATCAAGTCCCGTTGATGTAACGGAAGAATATAATTATTGTAATTATTTATTTATTCGATTCGATTGAGTTGTAATTTATTTTTCCATGGGACCCGGTCAAATCCATCTCAATAGTTGATTGCATATATTTATATTTTATGTTGATAATTATATATTATATATGTCCATGCATATAACATGCCATGTAGATATAATGTGCCTACTCATATGTTTTTTATAACATGCCATGCATACACGCCGCGAATAATTGTTATTATTTATTTTATTTATTATAAAAGGGTTTTAGAAAAATAAAATAAAATAAGAACCATCTTATTTGAAAATTGATTTAATATGATTAAATTGATTTAAGTTGCAAAATTGATTTGCAAAATAATGTTACATGTGAAATTGAATTTAAAAGTTAAATTTTTGAATTTCACATATCCAAAAAATAAATTGTTTATTTTTCGATTTGAAAATCATGAGATGTTTTTCAAACAAAATACATGTTTGCAAAATAATGAGTGGGAGAGGGTTGTATGACAATACGACCCACTGGTCTCCATCATTAGTTCAACACCGTGAGATTGAAAGGGGCTTTTGGGCGGCACCGATTCCGCACTCCCTACGGAAAGTGTTCTTTCGGATCAATAACAAGGTTGACTTCCTAGCGATAGGATTCAAGGATGTTTTCGGTTTGACCTACCCTACGGCGGCACTTCGGAGTTAAGTCCAGAGAATCGAAATGATGGGTTACACTCATGGAGATATAATCAAATTGTTGATTATATTTTTGACCAAAATTAACGGTAGTTGATAAATATATATTTTGATTATATTTATTAATTGAGAAGGTCTTGGTTCAATTTGCGATATTTTGACCTACCCTACGGCGGCACTATATTTGTGGTAAATTGAATTATCGTTGGCACCCAAAATTAAAACATGATTTATGTATTTTCATGTGCATCATGCATCATATTTAATTGTGCCAAAATTAACATGCCTTGATATTCATGCACATAAATTGATTAGATGAATATTCTATTTATTCCCAGCAATATGTCGAATCCCATTATCACACTACTAGCGATTGAAAAATTAGACGGTGATAATTATGCTAAGTGGAAAAGTAACATGAACATACTATTGGTGCGAAGACTATAAGTTTGTCCTAGCGGAGGAATGTCCTCCCGAACCCGCTGCAAACGCATCCAAAACCGCAAGGGAGCCTTTTGATCGCTGGATCAAGGCCAACAATAAAGCAAAGTGCTTTATGCTGGCCACATGAGCGATAAAGCCCAGAAGAAGCATGAGGAGATGGAGGCGCTTATGAGATAATGGAGTCTCTAGAAGCCATGTTCGGCGCTCCCTCCGAAAAAGGCTCGTTTGGATGCCGTAAGGGCTTTCATGAATGACAAAATGAAGAAAGGTTCTTCAGTCAAGGCACATGTTCTGAACATGATTGATCACCTCCACGATGCGGAGCTCAATGGTGCAGAATCGATGAAGCCACCCAAGTTGGCATCATCCGGAAAGCCTATCCCCGACTTTCATGAGTTCGTGAACAACTTTGTTATGAACAAAAGGAAGTGCAATCTCACTGAACTCATGAATGACCTGCAAAACTTCGAATCCACTAACAAAAGAAGGGAGGAGAAGCAAATGTTTAGTTGCAGGAAGTTCTGATAAAAACAAAAGGAAAAACCAGAACCAGGGAAAAGCGAAGGAGAAAAAGGAACAAGGTAAATCAGATTTACTAGTTCTTGAAACATGTTTAGTAGAGGGTGATACCTCAACCTGGATAATTGATTCGGGAGCAACTAATCATGTTTGTTTTTCTTTGCAAAGTCTTAGTTGTTATACTGAGTTAGCCGATGGGGACTACACGATGAAAGTAGGAAATGGCGCAAGAGTTTCAGCGAAAGCAGTGGGAGAAGTTAGACTTCGTTTTAGGGAAAATAAATTTTTAGTTTTGAACAATGTTTATTTTATTCCAGACATTTGCAGAAATTTGATTTCTGTGGCCAAATTATTTGAACAATTATTTAAAGTTTATTTTAATAATGAATTTGTTCATATTTCTCGAAATGGTTTAAATATTTGTTCTGGACGTTTGGATGATGGTTTATATTGTATAAAACCAATCCCTAATTCACTGCTTACACTGAAATGTTCAGAGTTGCCGAACCTAAGAATAAAAAGCCAAAGATTTCTCACGAAAATAACACATATCTGTGGCACCTTAGACTTGGTCACATTAACCTAAATAGGATTGAAAGACTAGTAAAGGATGGTCCTTTGCGTGAGCTAAAAGTTGGCGAGCTTCCAGTCTGTGAATCTTGTTTGGAAGGTAAAATGACCAAGAGACCTTTTACAGCAAAAGGAGTAAGAGCTACAGAACCCCTACAGCTGATACATTCAGATGTATGTGGACCGTTAAACGTTCAAGCTAGAGGAGGTTACGAATATTACGTCACCTTTATTGACGACTATTCGAGATATGATTATGTTTACCTGATGCAACGGAAATCTGAAACTTTTGGAAAGTTTAGAGAATTCCGAGCAAAAGTTGAAAAACAATTAGGTAAACCAATCAAGACACTTCGATCAGATCGAGGGGGTGAATACCTGGACCAAGAGTTCGGGATTTCTTGATTGAAGAAGGTGTGGTATCCCAATTGATCGCACCGGTACACCACAATGAATGGTGTGGCCGAAAGGAGAAATCGGACTTTGCTCGACATGATAAGATCAATGTTGAGTTATTCTTCACCGCCTACTTCTTTTTTTGGGGTTATGCCCTAAAAAAACCGCTATGTATATTCTGAATCTAGTTCCATCTAAATCTATACCTAAGACACCCCTAGAGTTGTGGAATGGTCAAAAACCTAGTTTGAGACACATTCGCAAGATATGGGGAGTCCAAAGACACGTCTTTGAGGCAAAAGACCGGGAAGTTGGAACCAAGGTCAGAAGTATGCATCTTTGTGGGATACCCACAAGGGACAAGAGGACGATTGTTTTACAGTCAAGCAGATCAAAAGGTGTTTTTATCGACAAATGCCACATTTCTGGAGCATGACTATATGATAGATTTCAAGCCCAGAAATAAGATAGTATTAGAAGAGTTACTTTCCGATGAGATCGGACCACAATCGACAAGAGTTGTCGGACCACTCAGAGAAAAGACCACAGTTCCTAATCAGACTCCAGCGGCACCTCGTCGTAGTGGGAGGGTAAGCACGTTACCCGACCGTTATACCGGGGAAGCCCAAATCGTCACTGCTGATGACGGTAAGGAGGATCCATCGACCTTTAAGGATGCGATGGATGATTCTGATAAGGAAGAATGGCAAGAAGCTATGAAACTCGAGATGGAGTCTATGCACTCTAACTCAGTCTGGCAACTTGTAGATCTACCCGAAGGGGTAAAACCCATTGGATGCAAGTGGATCTTCAAGAGAAAGAGAGGAGCGGATGGAAAAGTAGAGACTTTTAAAGCAAGGCTAGTGGCTAAGGGTTATACCCAAAAGGAGGGAGTTGACTATGAGGAAACTTTCTCGTCAGTAGCCTTGCTTAAGTCCATCCGGATACTCCTGGCCATAGCAGCATATTTTGACTATGAGATATGGCAGATGGACGTCAAGACAACTTTTCTGAATGGCTATCTTGATGAAACCATCTATATGGATCAGCCAGAGGGTTACATAGTGGAAGGCCAACAGCAGAAAGTCTGCAAACCGCAAAGGTCCATTTATGGATCAAGCGAGCTTCTAGATCATGGAACATCGGGTTTGATGAGGTCTGTAAAGTCTTATGAATTTGATCAAAACATTGATGAACCATGCGTCTACAAGTACAAGAAAGAAAAGAAAGTGGTCTTCTTAATTCTTTACGTCGATGACATCCTACTCATAGGGAATGATGTGGGAATGATGACAGATGTAAAGGAGTGGTTAGCCAGCCAATTCCAAATGAAAGATTTGGGAGAGGCAAGCTATGTTCTTGGGATCAAGATTATTCGAGATCGCAAGAAAAAGCTTTTGGCGTTATCACAAGCATCTTATATAGACAAAGTGTTGTCTAAGTATTCGATGCAAAACTCCAAGAAAGGGAATTTGCCTTCTAGGCATGGTATTCATCTTTCTAAGGAGCAATGTCCTAAGACCCCGCAGCAGAAGAAGATATGAGAAGGTATCCCCACGCCCTACTGTGGGAAGCCTTATGTATGCCATGTTGTGTACAAGACCGGATATACGCTATGCAAAGGGGAGTAGTCGATCGCTACCACTCCAACCGGGATTAGATCATTGGGTTGCAAAGTGAAATGTATTCTCAAGTATCTTAGGAGAACGAGAAACTATATGTTGGTATATTACGGAGAAGATCTATCTCTCACCGGATACACAGATTCCGATTTCCAATCGGATAGAGATAGTCGACGGTCGACATCTGGATCTGTGTTCACTCTTAATGGAGGAGCTGTTGTATGGGGAAGTATAAAGCAAAAGTGTGTTGCTGACTCTACCATGGAAGCTGAATATGTTGCAGCTCGTGAAGCCGCAAAAGAAGCTACATGGCTCAGAAAGTTCTTAACTGATCTGGAAGTTGTTCCAGATATGGATAGGCCAATTAAACTCTACTGTGACAACAGTGGAGCGGTGGCTAATTCAAAAGAACCCAGAAGCCATAAGAGTGCGAAACATATAGAAAGGAAATATCACCTGATCAGAGACATTGTGGATAGAGGCGATGTAGCAGTTCTGAAGATCGCGTCAGAGGACAACCTTGCCGACCCGTTCACCAAGACATTGCCATTGAACGTTTTTGATCGGCACTTAGATGGATTTGGGATTAGAGACATGACACACCTGCTTTAGGACAAGTGGGAGATTGTTGGGAATAGTGTCCTGAAAGCATGAGATGTAAAAAGATATTTATTATTTATTTAATAAAATAGTTTATTCATCATTTTATGTGCATATATTTATGAATATTTTATGAATATCAAATAAAATTCCTTGATTATTTATGTAACCTTAAACATGGTATATAGGTGTTATATACGAGAGGATAATGTTTAAGGATAATAATCAAAAGTAAATGTTCATAATGAATTTAATTAAAGTTCGGAATCTTTAATTAAAACATTATTAATACATGTCATTCCCATTTAGAATGGAACGGTGTTATCCGCACTGTTAATATGGCTAGATATTGAATGAGTGTATTTCGCATAATGAGATTATGTGGAACATGGACGCAGACACAATATGAATTTCTAATAATTTCTATTAAGTATAGAAATTCTAATTGAGTCTATCGATGGTCATATATAGAATGATCTTAATCCTGAGTTCTTAACAAACTCCTATTTATGGATTTATGTCTTTTGATTTACTCGGTACGGATTCCGAGACCCTGAATCCTATTCCTTGTATTTTGGAGACATAACGAAATAGGTAGTTGGGAATGTTATTATACGAGATGGAATCCATTCCTTCTTGAGAAAGAAGCAGATAAATAATTCTCTTGAGTGTTGATTTGGTACTTGGATTAGTAAGAGCGCTTTGGTTCATGAATTTGTTTTATGAATCACTATCCATTAGAGAATGAATGGTACTCAAGGATAAAGATGTAATTAGAGAGGTTAACGGATTCTACCTGACTCTAATTATGAATTATTTATGGAGGATCGATCTATATGCAATGACTATATCAAATGGACACTTCACAGTTTAGAAGTAATTAATGTCTATAATTCCGAGAGTGCAATTCCAAGTTTATAGTTGAGTAACTATTGAATTAATAGAATTAATTAATTAATTAAAGTGTTTAATTAATTATTAATTTTATTGGAGCTCGTAATTATAGGTCCATTAGTCCCCGCGTCGTCCTTGTAATTCTACCGACACAAAGGGCAAAATGGGAATTTTAAAATTACGGAATTCTAAAATTAAATACTCAAGAATAATTAATTGAGAATTAATTATTATTTAAATAATGAGATTATTTAAATTTGAATTTGAACATATCTAGATTTATCCATTTAAACTTATTTGATAAGTTGTTCAATTTAGAATTCAAATTAATTTAAGTTTGACTTAAATTCGAATTTGAATCTGAATTAAAATTGGACTACTGGATAATGGATAAAATATCTTCCTTCCTTATCTTATTTAGGTGCCACACACCTAAGGGATAAGGGGAAGGGATTTTTTGTTCCAAATTCAAAATTGGAGATAAGGATTTGATCCTATTTTGAAGTTTGACTTCTTCTCTTTAAATATGAGATAAATGAAAAATTGTGAGACAATTTTTGAAATCACTTTCAGCCCTAGTTCCCCTAGTGCTGGCCGAAATTCCTCATAGCAAAGAGAGAGAAAATATTTTTCTCCAAAAATTCCACATCGTGCATGCGTTGGTGTTTGTGGAAATTCGAGTGTTTTAGAAACCGCTTTGTCTCACGTGTGCCCACACACACGTCTACGTAGAATCAAGGAATTGACGTGGAAGACTTTGGTGTTCTAAACACAAAACCTTGGAGCTAGGACTGTTCGTGGTCAAAGAAAATCAAGATATCATCCGTGTTGGCTACAAGGTATTTTTTCGGTTGATCCTTGAATCTTATAAATTAATGAGATTAATTTATTGGTGCATAAATTAATATAATCTATAGAGTATCTCAAAAGTTTTATGAAAATTTTTGTGATACACGATCCGCCTCTCCGCTGCGTTTACGCCGCCGAATTCGATTCGGCAACCAACAGATTTATATGAAATCAATATAAAGGTGTATGACTGCAATGTAAAGATGTACATGGATCAACAGATGTAAAAATATGTTGAGCCTATCTATGTAATGATGCCTAAGTTCTTGAAGTATATAGGTTTATTTAACCATCTGGGTGATAAACTCGATAGTGCGTGACCATACTTTCGTCCCAAGTCGTTGGTTCACAACCTCAAAATGGGTGACTACGGACTTTTCACATACAAATTTATCGAATACCTTGTCTGCAAAATCCCATTAGAAGAACTCACTGAAGAACAAGTGGAAACGTACCGATTGGAGCTTGCAGCTAAAATTTACAACGTGTACAGGATTAAAAGGCCTATACATGAAAATGTTTATAAACATGATATAATTAAAAATATTGCTGTTCATGTAAAATGTATACAAAATGTTGTTATGCTTGTAAAATATATATAAAAATATTAATTTTTTGGAAAGCTTCATACCTATCCCAAATAATGGAGAAATATGTCATTTATAAAAGATAAAAAAAAAACGTTATTAAACAACGAAAAAGTTGAAAAAAACCATTAATATAAAAATGTAAAATTAAACATGATATAAAACAAGACCAGACGATTGGTAGAATGACCAGACTAAGAACAGAATGACCAGACCACAAATAGACGAAGAACAGAATAACTGATCAACACTCAGAACTAGAACAGACCACGAACCGACCATACGTGACCAAGAATAGACCATGATGATCCTGTTGAGTTTTTGGAAAGCTTCATACCTGCCCCAAACAATGGAGAAATATCCTGTATATAAAAGAGAAAAAAAAAACATTATTAAAAAATGAAAAAAAATGAAAAACCATCGATTAATAAAAATGTAAAATTAAACATGATATAAAACAAGACCAGACAACTAAAAGAATGACAAGGCTAAGAAAAAAATGACCACACAAATATACCAAGAACAGAACAATCGATCAACGATCAGAACTAGAACAGACCACAAATAGACCAATAACAGACCACAAACTGACCACACTGGACAAAGAATAGACCGTCATGCTTTTGTTAATTTTTTAGGAAGCTTCATACCTATCCCAAACAATGGAGAAATATCCCATTTATAAAAGAGAAAAAAGAGCGTTATTAAAAAATGAAAATAAAAACCCATCAATTTATAAAAATGTGTAATTAAACATGATATAAAACAAGACGAGACTACTAACATAATGACTAGACTGAGAACAAAATGACCAGACTACAAACAGACCAATAACAGAATAACTACTCAATGATCAGAATTAGAACAGATCACAACCAGTTTAAGAACAGACCACGAGCTGACCATACTTGACCTAAAATAGACCATGATGATTTTGTTGATTTTTTAGAAAGCTTCAAACCTATCCCAAACAATGGAGAAATATCTCATTTATAAAAGAAAAAAAGCGTTATTAAAAAATGGAAAAAAAAAACATCATTGAATAAAAATATATAACTAAACATGACATAAAACAAGACCAGACCACTAACAGAATGACTAGACTAAGAACATAATGACCAAACCACAAACAAACCAAGAGCAAAACAACTGATCAACGATCAGAGCTAGAACAGACCACAAACCAACCACACTTGACAAAAAATAGACCATGATGATTTGTTGATTTTTCGGGAAGCTTCATACATGTCCTAAACAGTGGAGAAATATCCCTTTTATAAAAGAGAAAAAGAAAAGTGTTATTAAAAAATGAAAAAAATGAAACAAAAAACCATTAATTTATAAAAATCTATAATAAAACATGATATAAAACAAGATTAGACCACTAACAGAATGACTAGACTAAGAACAGAATGCCAGGCCACAAACAGACCAAGAACAGAACAACCGCTTAACGATGAGAATTAGAATAGACCAAGAACAGATCACGAACTAACCACACTTAACCCAGAATAGACCATGATGATTTTGTTGATAGTTTAGAAAGCTTCATACCTATCCCAAACAATGGATAAATATCCCATTTATAGAAGAAAAAAAAAAGCGTTATTACAAAATGAAAAAAAAACTATCAATTTATAAAAATGTATAATTAAACAGATATAAAATAAGACCAGACCACTAATAGAATTACCAAACTAAGAATGTAATGACCAAACTAAGAAGAGAATGACCACACCATAAACATGTTGGAAAGAACGGCATCGAGTGCGCAGTGGAATTTAAAAAAATATATATTTAATCAATGTCAAAGCCAACCAAGAACATGTTCATTATGCTATATAACATAAATACTAAAGATCTAAATCGCACCTTTTGAGATTTTGGAAACTGCATGTCTGACTGATCAAAGCGTTCCAAACAGCGACCGGAAGAGCCTCAACCAACTGGTCTTCTTTGTTATTATCGTTTCCACGATCGGAGTGCAGGTGGCACACGTCGTTCAATCTCCCTTTGCTACTCTTGAACTCCCTCCAACCACAAGAGTGCCAAAGGAAAAATCGCTCTTGAGAATTAAACAATTTTTCCTCTAAGGAATCTTTCGTTAATAGCCTCCAAAAAGTCTCTCAAGTGATCTAATGAATAATGTGAATTACTGGACTATTTATAGTGTTTGGGAAGTCATACTTTTGTCACAATTAGGTTTCCCAAAGTTTATCTTGCTTACAAAGTCAATTTCACCACATCAGCACGCGCTACGTGTTACAACCGATCCACCGGTGACAGAGACGTTATAACTCACCGATCGACCTGTTCTTCATGAACTGGTCGACTAGACCGGTCAACCTGTCTGCACTAGCAAAAGTTATTTTCCTAGTTCTTCAACATGGGAAACTTGCACATAGCCTCAATTTTGATTCAAGAGAGCCAATAGAGAAATTGCATGTTCAAAACAGTCATATTATAGTCTTCCCATATTAAACAACTCTTAAAACAATAACTCAACCAATTTATCTAGAATTAATTTTACAATTAATTCATCAAATAAATCACTCACGAATTAATTAACCAATCTCATATTAACTTTGAACCCCTTTTACGAAAATAAAATAAGTTATCAATATGTAGAAAATGCACCGTATTGTTACAGGAAATTATGTGAGCTAGCAAAGGGACCCGATGGACATATAAATCAAGCTCCTATAACCAAAATGCTACTTGTAAACCAACAAGTTCGTCTCATGATTATAAAACTCTAGCGCTACTCCAATAAAAGCCTAGGGCTGCACTTTCAATTTATATAGCGTATTTACAAAGCTTTGAATAGCTCTAGTCCATGACTTAATATATTAGTGTATCATCCCTATAGGATATCCATAATCGACTTGAGGTCAAGTTCCGTTTTACCTTCCCGATTACATTTATCTTACATTTCATTATCACGCCATCGGAAAACCACTATTCGTACCATTACAAACAGTAAACCATTAGATAACACAAAGTAGTCTAATGGCCGAGCGCTCGTATTGTCCAATTCACTAACAATATAACAATCTTAACATTAATAAAGCAACCAACTTTATCCTCGATTGTAAATCATATGATTTAGACTATCATCTTTAGATTCCTGTCTTCCGCATGTTCTTCACATTACATGCATGACCTAAAGATTTAGAATGACAGTCTCAGACTTTTAGTTTGCTTATCATACATTCAACTAATAAGAACATAAAGAGAGCAACACATAAATATATGAAATAAATAAATCTTTATTAATAGTCAAATTGTCTCAAAGAACATCGTTACATTTATTCATAAGGGCATAAACGCTAACAAAACAGACCAAGAACAGAACAACCGATCAACGATAAGAATTAGAACAAACCACAAACAGACTACACTCGACCAAGAATAGACCCTGATGATTTTATTAAGTTTTTGTAAAGCTTCATACCTGTCCCAAACGATGGAGAAATATCTCATTTATAAAGAAAAAAAAAATCGTTAATAAAAAATGAAAAAAATGAAAAAAAAACCATCAATATATAAAAATGTATAATTAAACATGATATAAAACAAGACCATACCACTAAGAGAATGACCATACTAAGAACAAAATGATCAGACCACAAACAGACCAAGAATAGAACGACTAATACACGATCCTAGCTAAAACCAACCACATTTTGAGAAGAATAGACCAAGAAAAGACCAAGAAAGACTAGAACAGACCAAGAACAGAACGACTAGATCAGAACAAGAATAAAACAACTGATCAACATTTAGAATAAGATCCAACAACACTTTGAGAAGAATAGACCAAGAACATACCATAATAGACTAACCAGACCAAGAACAGACCCAAAACAAACTTTTAAAAAATCTTTTTAATATATATTTTTTTTATTTTTTCAGTGTTAAGACATGACTTTATTGATATATTGATGAAACAATATAATAAATTTATAAAAAAGTGTTTAATTAAATGTAATAAGTAAGAAGTGAAAACATAATTCTACAAATTATGTAAGACATCGTGTATAATACAAGGTTATATTGTGATAGATATAATTAACTAACATTGTAAAAATTAGTTAGTGTTCAATTCAAAATCAATGATATACATCAATGTCGTAAATCAGAGATTTAAAATTTATAAAAGTGAAAAAAAATTATTAAATATTAATTTCTGTTGTGTGTTCATGGCATGGTTAGTCTATTCTTAGTCTGTTATGGTCTATTCTTGATCTATTTTTGGTCTATTTTTGGTCTGTTCATGGTCTGTTCACGGTCTGGTCCGTCTGTTCTTGGTCTATCCTTGATCTATTCTTGGTCTATTCTTGGTCTATTTTTTCAAGTGTGGTCGGTTCTTGTTTTGAAGTGGATCAGTTAGTTTATTCTAGGTTCGGTCATTCTGTTAGTGGTCTGGTCTTATTTTATACCATGTTTAATTATACATTGATGGTTTGTTTTCATTTTTTTCATTTTTTAATATCATTTTTTTTCTCTTTTATAAATGAGATATTTCTCTATTGTTTGGAAAATGTATGAAGCTTTCTAAAAAATCAACAAAATCATCATGGTCTATTCTTGGTCAAGTGTGGTCGGTTCATGGTATGTTCTTAGTCTATTTGTGGTTTGTTCTAGTTCTGATCGTTGATCGGTTGTTCTGTTCTTAGTCTCTTTGTGGTTTGGTCATTTTGTTCTTTGTTCAATTCTTGGTATGTTTGTGGTATGGTCATTCTGTTCTTAGTCTGGTCATTATGTTAGTAGTCTGGTCTTGTTTTATATCACGTTTAATTATACATTTTTATAAATTGATGGTTTTTTTAATAACGTTTTTTTTTTTCTCTTTTCTAAATGGGATATTTCTCCATTGTTTGGGACAGGTATGAAGCTTTCTAAAAAATCAACAAAATCATCATGGTCTATTCTTTGTCAAGTGTGATCGGTTAATGGTCTGTTTGCAGTCTGTTCTAGTTCTGATCATTGATCGGTTATTCTGTTCCTGGTCTGTTTGTGGTCTAGTCATTCTATTCTTAGTTTGGTCATTCTATACTAAAAGTTTGGGCAGCATTTCTCCATAATTATAGGCCTCCTCAAAGACAAAATAACCTGTTGAATATAATAAGTATAAAAACATTGACATGCCAATAATAATATTTCAATTGTCAAAAACAATATATTTTTTTTCATGAGCACATCGGTGTGTTTTTACATTTCTTCTAATAGTGTCCATATTGCCCACATCTTTGAATCCCTGAAAAAGAACAAATCATCATTGTCTTTATTACAACAGGCAACGATTTCTATTTCAAATTCGGTACCCACGATAAGTTCAAGGAATGTTTTTGTCCATAAATTCCTTATTTTCTGCAAATCTTATCAACAAAGGTTTCGAGAGTTGTCACGCCTCCCAAACGGGGTGGGTGACGTGGAACTCAATTAGGAATTAATAAAGCAGATTCCCAACCGGGCCCCACACATAACTGCATTATAATATAAATAAATTATATAATCCAGGAGCCTCTGACACACAGGGTTCCACCCCACAGGACAAACAGTTATTGTACATACATGAACATTTAAATAATCATTACAACGAATATCAACCGCAGTCTAGTAAATCCAAATATTAAATAAGTTTATAGAATTTCTCAATTCCTTACACTTTAGATCAGAGGATGAACACAATCCTCACTTGATCAATCCGTAGCATAACTCAACTATTCCGTAGCAAATATCCAGCTACTGTGCACCGCTCCTAGAATCTCCTGTGAGGGGTTTAACATTTAAAACATTGAAACGTGAGCGAAAGACCCAGTAGGATATAATTTGAAATACTTAAAGTAAATGAATAGATAAATGAGCGTGTAAATAAGTAAATAAAATAAGACATTCAGTCTCGACAAAACAGCCGAAACCTCACATCCTTTTTCTCAAAGGAAATATAACTAAAAATAACCGTATTACAGGCATCAGCAAGTAATTAGTACAAATTACTTACCTAACCAAGTGCCTCGCCTACCCGGACCGAGTTTCGGCTTCTGCCCCCGAGGATGCACTCTCCACATCCTATCTAGGCTTCCCAGCAATAGACTCTTTTACTAGTTCACAAGATCTCTTATCTTAAGAAATCATTCATTTAACATTATGAAATCGTTAATACGACCCCACGAACTACTCAAGCCGCGGGCCCCATGACTGGGCAAGCCATGAGGTTCCATGACTAAACAAGCTATGGATTCCATGGATGGGACAAGTCAAGGATTTCCATAAACTGAAAAGCCATGGTTTTTAAAATGTTTTTCTTTTGCAAATCAATCCCTTTCTTTAAAACATTTTCAACGCCAAAATCCTTTTTGAAAACAGGCTCACAAGGAAGAGGGATAGATATCGTTCCTCGCACAATCAAACTTGGGACTAGTGTTGTCATTTCTGGCTTCCACTTCCTCAAGCCCCTTTAGTCTGAATCCTCAGCGATCACTGATACAAGACAACACTTTAGGATTAATTCTCATTCCTAAAGCAATCCAGTCTCACTTATGTTCCAAGATTTTCAATTAGTGTGCCCTAATCTATTTTCATGTTTCAAATACCATTCCAAGGGTTTTAAAACTCAAATCAGGGATTAAAGACGCTAATCTTTTCATCCTAAGTCTCCAAATGAAGTTAATTTGGGTTCTTCTCAAAAACAGGGGTCAAAACAACATTTTTCAGGCCAAACAGGGTCAAACCCGTGTGCACCGGTTGACCGGTGACAGAGCAGTGCAACACTACCGGTCGACCGATAGTGTGCACACTGGTCGACCGGTCAGCCTGCAATCCGGTCGACCCCACTGGTCGACCGGTGGAATCGACCGCGCGAGAGAAGCTCACGGAAACCAGTCCAAAAACTTGCAAATCTAGTCCCAAGGAAAACCACTAGATCCAGGTTCTAGGTCCTAAAACAAGTCTAAAGAGCCCAAGATCTCCAATTTCTACTCTAGTTTTACTCAAAAATCATCAAAATCTGGTTTGAACCAAAAATAAGTTTTAAAATCTAAAAACTTGAAATTCAAGAGAGGTTCTTTCAGTAATCTTAGCTCAAATCCTTCTCTTGACGTTGAAAACGTTTTGAAACTCTTCTTGGCTCAAGATCCGTCTGATTTGGGACAAAAATAGGAGAGAGAGAGAGAGAGAGAGAGAGAGAGAGAGAGAGAGAGAGTGTGTGTGTGAGCGCGGGAGTGAAGAGAGAGAGAGAAAGAGAGTGAATGCACGGGAAAGAAAAGAAAGAAAGGAAAGAAAAGAAAAGGAAATATAAAAGAAAATGACATGTGTACAATATAACAGTCCAGAAATGCGCCCATACACACTTCTGGATTAAAATATATTATTGAGAATAATTTAAATACCTTAGAATTATTTAAACTCTCATTTCAGAAACATTTATTAATCAAAACTCAATTAATTATATCAGATTAGGCACACTAATAATCTCAATTACCTTAATTAATCTCAATTAATTCTTCAAGGTGTTACAGCTCCACCCCCTTAGAAAATTTCGTCCCCGAAATTAAACCCTACCTCAAAGTGTAAACAGATGCGGATACTGCTCCTGCATCTTCGTTTCAAGCTCCCATGTCGCTTCCTCAACTCCATGGTGCTGCCATAATACTTTCACTAATGGGATCTCATGATGACGCAGATTCTTTATTTTTCGATCAAGAATCTGGAGTGGTGCCTCCTCGTATGACGTGTCATACTGTATCGGAACGTCAAACCACTGCACTTAGCTTCCAGCTCAGGTTGACATTTTCGAAGCATGGAGACATGAAACACGTCATGCACGTGAGATAATTCAGGCGGTAAAGCCAACCGGTACGCCACCACTCCGACTCGCTCCACAATCGGGAATGGTCATACATACCTTGGTGTAAGTTTCCCTTTCACACCAAACCGAACAACTCCCTTGCGTGGGGAAACCTTCAGTAAGACAAAGTTGCCTTCTTGGAATTCCAAAGGCCTACGCCTTCTGTCAGCATAACTTTTCTGACGACTCTGAGCTGTCAACAGTCGTTCCCGAATCACAGCTATCTTCTCATTATTCTCTTGAATGACTTCCAGTCCAGTGCTCAGTCGATCCTCTGGTTCCAACCAACACACAGGTGACCTACAAGGACGACCATACAGAGCTTCAAATGGTGCCATTCCAATACTGGCCTGATAGCTGTTGTTGTACACAAACTCAGCAAGATGCAGGTATTTCTTCCAGTTTCCACTGAATTCCAGAATACAAGCACGAAGCATATCCTTTAGAATGTGAATAACTCTTTCAGATTGTCCATCTATCTGAGGATGAAATGTTGTGCTGAAGTTCAAATCCGTTCCCATCGCTTCCTGGAAACTCCTCCAATATCGTGCATTGAAGCGGGTATCACGATCAGACGTGATAGACAGTGGCACTCTGTGTAGTCTCATGATGTGCTCCAGATACAATTCTGATAGAATCTTCTGAGAATACATCGCACGGAATGGTATGAAGTGCGCAGACTTCGTCAACCTATCCACCACTACCCAAATGGCATCGTGCTTCAGCTCGGTTCTCGGTAGCCCCATCAGAAAATCCATGGTGATGTGCTTCCATCCAGGGACAGGGAGAGGTTGCAACTCTCCTGCTGGCTTCTGATGCTTAGCTTTAACCTAGAGGCAAGTCACACATTCTGAGACATACTCACGTACATCTCTTTTCATGCCTCTCCACCAGTACTGTCTTTTCAGGTCTTGGTACATCTTTGTACTTCCCGGGTGAATAGCATACCTCGATTTGTGTGCCTCTTGCAGAATCTTCTTCTTTACCTCACCCACCTTAGGAACAACAAGGCGGTTGCAAAAATACAAGGCTCCGTCCTCCCGGATTCTCCAATCCTTGAATTGTTCTCCATTCTGGATCCGAATTCAAATTCCTTGGAGATGTGGATCCTGCCATTGACTCTGCTTAACTTGCTGCACAATATCTATGGTAGAGACCAGATTATACACCATAGCCTGGTTATAATCTCCATAGAGCTCAAGATTGTACTCACTCACCACTTCAGTCCTTTTCCAATCTTCCAAAGCTAATGATGCGAGAGTCCCCGTCGTCTTCCTACAACATTAGCCTTTCCAGGATGATACTGCAGAGTGAAGTCGTAGTCTTCCATGTACTCCACCCATCTCTTTTGCCTAAGATTCAAGTCCTTCTGAGTGAACAACTACTTCAAACTTTTACGGTAAAAAAAGACCTGAAACTTTGCTCCATAAAGATAACATCTCCATATCTTCAGAGCAAATATCACCGCTGCCAGCTCCAAATCATGAGTGGGGTAATTCTGTTCATGTGGCTTTAGTTGTCGGGATGTGTAAGCTACAACGCGTCCACCCTGCATCAACACATAGCCTAGCCCACTCCCCGAGGCGTCAGTATACACCTCATATAGTTCTTCACTATCAGGAATAGTCAGGACTGGTGTACTTGTCAGTCTGACCTTCAATTCCTGAAAAGTATTTTCACATTCGGTGTCCCATTCTAATCTAACCTCCTTCCTCATCAACCGAGTCATCGGTGCAACGATGCTCGAGAAGTCCTTTACAAAACGCCGGTAATACCCTGCAAGTCCGAGAAAACTGCGAACCTCCGCTACATTCTTCGGCCTCTCCCAATGTAACACAGTCTCGATCTTAGAAAGATCGACAGAAATTCCTTGTCCTAAGATCACATGCCCAAGGAACTTCACTTCTGTTAGCCAGAAGTCACACTTTTCCCTCTTAGCATACAACTGGTGTTATCGAAGAGTCTGAAGAACAATTCTCAAGTGCTACGCATGTTCTTCCCAAGTCTTCGAGTAAACCAGTATGTCATCAATGAAGACGATTACGAGCCGATCCAAGTACGGCCAGAAAACACGGTTCATCAGATCCATGAATGCTGCCGGGGCATTCGTCAGTCCAAACGACATTACTAGAAACTCGAAGTGTCCATATCGAGTTCTGAAAGCAGTCTTCCGAATGTCTTCCTCCTTGATTTTTAGCTGATGGTACCCAGATCTCAAATCAATCTTAGAGTAGAACTATGATCCACCCAACTGATCGAATAACTCATCGATCCTCAGCAGTGGGTATTTATTCTTCACAGTCACCCTGTTCAATTGACGGTAATCAATGCACAACCGAAGAGATCCGTTGTGCTTCTTCACAAATAGCACTGGTGCACCCCAACGAGAAGTACTATTCCAGACATATCCCTTTTCTGCTAGCTCCTCAAGCTGCGTTCTTAATTCTTTCATCTCCACCGGAGCCATCCAGTACGGAGGAATGGAAATAGGTGTCGTTTCGGAACTAAATCAATACAGAATTCAATCTCCCAATCTGGCGGTAAACCAAGTAGCTCATCAGGAAATACATCTGTAAATTCGTCCACTACAGGGACTCCCGCACTATCTCCAATTACTTCAGGTTCACCTTCTAGAGCAATAAGGGAAGAAAAAGATGCCAAGTTTCTCCGTCCCCCAACGCTGTACTTCAACAGTCGTTCCCTTAGGATTGGATTCATCTCTGCCTGATAAGAGATCATCGTTCCAGACTTGGTCATCAAAGTCACTTTCCTACGATAGCAATCAACAATTGCACCGTGCCTTGACATCCAATCCATTCCGAGTACCACGTCAAATAGGTTCATTAGAAGGATAATCAAATTTGCTCTCAATCGCTCACCGCCAATCATGATCTCACATGATCTACACACACTCATTACCTCCACACATCCCAGTGGGGAGTTCAAAGTCATCGGGACTTCTAAATTCTCACTCTTCAGTTTCAAAATCCGGACAAAAGAACTTGATATGAACGAGTATGTGGCACCTGTATCAAACAACACGTGAGCAAAAGAGTGAGAGATTAGAATCATACCCTCAACCACTGCGTTGCTGGTCTGACCTCCAGAGCTGCCTCCTACTAGGGTATAAGCTTGTCCCTACACTTTTCCTTTCCCTCTATCACCAACATTAGGTCATTGGGCCGGAGGCCTATACTGTTGTGGTGGAGGCAGTTGCACCGGTCTCGGCGCTTGAGGCCAGAACTGTGTATACTGAGGTGGCTGATAAGTCAGTGTAGGAGGGTATGGCATCGGTTGCAGCTGGTATGGTGGCATGTGCTGTGTTGGCCCTTCTTGGCTGTAGGAAACGTCACTTTGGGCTTGTTGAGCCGGCGGCCGATTAGGACAATTCCTCCTAATATGGCCCACCTGCCCACAATGGTGACACTTGGGCCTGTATGGAGCATTTCTGTCACTCCCAGACAAACTACTGTCACCGCTTGCCATTTCCCCAATAGTCTGTCCCTAGTTGCGGTTCCTTCTACCACTCCGTTGTGGCCCACCTGAAACAGAAGGTCTACTGGAGACAGAGACTCGACCTACTTCTTTTTCTTTGCTTTGGCAATAGGCCAAGTTATCCTGTTCCACCCTTGTAGCAGCCACTACCAAATCCCGGAAGTTTCGAAGTCTCAAAGCCACCAAGGATCTTGTCACAGAGTTCTTGAGGCCCTTCTCAAACTTGAGACATCTCATGTGTTCGGACTCCACCATAGATGGTGCAAACTAGGATAGGTCATTAAACTTAGCCTCATATTCCCAAAACAGACATGTCACCTTGCAATAGAGACATAAATTCCAATGCTTTCTCATCCCTATAACTTTGAGGGAAGTATTGTTCATTGAACAATGTCTCAAACTGTTCCCAGGTGTCAACCCTCGACATCTATTCTCCACTTGACCTGTTTCCACCAAGTGTTTGCTAAACCTCCATCTTGCATACAGCAAATTCCACCCAGTATTCATCTGGGACTCCCATAGTACTCAAATGTTTGACTATGGAGTCAATCCAGAACTCCACTTCTTGGGGTCCTCCCTCACTATTAAATGAGGGGATAGGCACTCGTCTAAATTCCCAAAATACATGCTTGACTACGCTTGTTTCTGATCCTCAACCGGTCGCTCATTCCGAGCTCTAGTGGCCATGCCTTGAAAGGCAGCATACATGGCATCCAAGAACCCTTGCTTCGGTTATTCCGGTTGGGTACCTGGTCTACGGCGAGGCGCCATTTCCTTCAACTGAAATAAAACTAGACTGTTCAGTGCATAACAGATGTCACACATGTATGTACAATCCTAGGGTTTCTTAACCTAGGGCTCTGATACCACTCCTGTCACGCCCCCCAAACGGGGTGGGTGACATGGAACTCGATTAGGAATTAATAAAGTAGATTCCCAACCGGGCCCCACAAATAACTGCATTATAATATAAATAAATTACATAATCCAGGAGCCTCTGACACACAGGGTTCCACCTCACAGGACATACAGTTATCATACATACATGAATATGTAAATAATCATTACAATAGACATCAACCACAATCTAGTAAATCCAAATATTAAATAAGTTTACAAAATTTCTCAATTCCTTACACTTTATATCAGAGGATGAACACAATCCTCACTTGATTGATCCGTAGCACAACTCAGCTACTCCGTAGCAAATATCCAGCTACTGTGCACCGCTCTTAGAATCTCCTAGGAGGGGTTCATTTAAAACATTAAAACGTGAGGGAAAGACCCAGTAGGATATAATTTGAAATACCTAAAGTAAATGAATAGATAAATGAGCGTGTAAATAAGTAAATAAAATAATACATTCAATCCCAATAGAACAGCCAGAACCACACATCCTTTTTCTCAAAGGAAATATAACCGAAAATAACTGTATTACAGGCTTCAGCAAGTAATTAGTACAAATTACTTACCTAACCAAGTGCCTCACCTACCCGGACCGAGTTTCGGGTTCTGCCCCCGAGGATGCACTCTTCGCATCCTATCTAGGCTTCCAGCAATAGACTCTTTTACCAGTTCACAAGATCTCTTATCTTAAGAAATCATTCATTTAACATTTTGAAGTCGTTAATACGACCCCACGAACTACTCAAGCCGCAAGCCCCATGATTGGGCAAGCCATGAGGTTCCATGACTAAACAAGCTATGGATTCCATGGACAGGACAATCCAAGGATTTCCATAAACTGACAAGCCATGGTTTCTAAAACGTTTTGCTTTCGCAAATCAATCCCTTTCTTTAAAACATTTTAAAGGCCAAAATCCTTTTTGAAAACAGGCTCACAAGGAAGAGGGATAGAAATCCTAGCTCGCACAATCAAACCTGGGACTAGTGTTGCCATTTTCGGCTTCCGCTTCCTCAAGCCCTTCAGTCTGAATCCTGAGCGATCACTGATACAAGACAACACGTTAGGATTAATTCTCATTCTTAAAGCAATCCAGCCTCACTTATGTACCAAGATTTTCAATTAGTTTGCCCTAATCCATTTTCATGTTTCAAATACCATTCGAAGGGTTTTAAAACTCAAATCAGCGATTAAAGATGCTAATCTTTTCGTCCCAAGTCCCCAAATGAAGCTAATTTGGGTTCTCCCTGAAAACAGGGGTCAAAACAACATTTTTCAGGCCAAACAGGGTCAAACCCGTGTGCACCGGTCGACCGGTGACAGAGCAGTGCAACACTACCGGTCGACCGGTAGTGTGCACACCGGTCGACTGGACCGGTTGACCAGTCAGCCTGCAATTTGGTCGTCCGCACTGGTCGACCGGTGGAATCGACTGCGCGAGAGAAGCTCGCGGAAACCAGTCCAAAAACCTGCAAATCCAGTCCCAAATCCAAATATTTCAAAGGAAAATCACTAGATTCGGGTTCTAGGTCTTAAAACAAGTCCAAAGATGCCAAGATCTCCAATTTCTACTCTAGTTTTACTCAAAAATCATCAAAATCCGGTTTGAACCAAAAATAAGTTTTAAAATCTAAAAACTTGAAATTCAAGAGAGGTTCTTTCAGTAATCTTACCTCGAATCCTTCTCTTGACGTTGAAAACGTTTTGAAACTCTTCTTGGCTCAAGAGCCGTTTGATTTGGGACAAAAACGGGAGAGAGAGTGAGAGAGAGTGAGCGCGGGAGTGAAGAGAGAGAGAGAGAGTGAATGCACGGGAAAGAAAAGAAAGAAAAGAAAAGGAAAAATAAAAGAAAATGACATGTGTACAATATAACAGTTCAAAAATGCGCCCATACACGGTTCTGGATTAAAATAAATTACTGAGAATAATTTAAATACCTTGGAATTATTTAAACTCTCATTTTAGAAGCATTTATTAATCAAAATTCAATTAATTAAATCAGATTAGGCACACTTATAATCTCAATTACCTTAATTAATCTCAATTAATTTTTCAGGGTGTTACAAGAGTATCCTTCTCATCAATATGTATGCCAATCAAATTACAATCTGAATACCACACCCAACAACTTTCATTCTCATCCCATTTTCCTCCAATGTCAAAAAAAAAAAAAAAATCCTCCACCAAGCCATTATTTAGATTTAAAACTGTAAAAATTTAATCAAGATAATAATATGTAATTAAACCAAAGCAAACATACCATGAACATACCATTATAATGAGAAGAAACCACGAACAGACCATTAGAATATGAACAAACCAAGAACAAACTAAAAACAAACCACGAACAGACTAAGAACATATAATATAATATGAACAGACCACGAACATACCAAGAACAGACCATGAACAGGCCACGAACAGACGAAGAACAGACCAATAATAGACCACGCAAAAGATGGTTTGTTGAGATTCAGCCTCATTTTTTTTCTAAAGCCAGCAAATCTTCTTCATATCAGACAATGTAAACCCGTGTTTTACAATCTAAAATTAGTATTTTAATGGTTTTTTTAACTTTTTTAACTACATTCTTATCTTAAAAACATATGAATAACAAGAAAAAAATCATGAGCGATATTGAAAAAGACTGACTTACTTAGTAACTCTTCTTCAAACATCGTTTTTGGATGAGAAAAAAGCGCTGAATGGGCAAGATAATAATGTTAGTGAGGTTGTGCGCGGCGACGAGGACTTGAGAAGATGAGAGAAGAAAGAGAAGGCGGTTGGGAGAAGAAAATGACAGAAAATGAAAGAGGAAGATGAGAAAAAAAAACCCCTAAAAACATACTTACTGACGTAAAATGACTGATATGGATGTTAGTCTATTTACTCAATTTATTTTTTTTTTATAATTTATTTATTCAAAAACACTTTTTATTTAATCTATTTATCTGAAGGTTCCAAAAGGAAAACGCCGAATGAGTTAAAAGTCTCGTAAAAACATCCTTGTTTAGCGTAATAATATTCACAGTTTTCCTCAAAAATTTTTTTTTTTTTTTTTTTTTTTTTTTTAAGCAACGAAAGAACAGTTTGTTATTAGTGAGTTGTTTGAGAAAATTAAAGCGACACGTGTTAAAAGTAAAACGTAGCATCTAATAAGAGTTTGTAATAAAAAGTCTATATTTAGCACTCTTTTTGTGGCATTTCCCTGTTTTTCTCATTTATTAGTGATCCTAAACAAAAGGGCCTTGACTTAAGGGGGGCCTTTAGGCAACTGTCTTAATGCCCTTCCCCTTAGCTTTGCATTATATATCAACAAAACTCAAGAGCCAGAGAGGCTGCTGCGTCTTCGTTTGCCGTATCTCTCCTCTCTCTTCCTCTGTCGCCCAAGACGAGGCTCTGAGGAGGAGCCTTTCTGGCTTAACGATTTTATAGTACTTGTTCTTCTTCTTGGGTTTCATACCCTTTCTATCATCATGGCTGAAATCTCCTTAGAAGATGTCAAGAACGAGAATGTTGATCTTGTAAGATTTGGGATCAATAATCCTATATAACATGTTCATATTTATATACATACATACATATATATTGTTTTCAGTCCTTTATGGAAGATTGTTTGGTGTCCTAATATGACATTGTCTCTTATAACGACGATTCTAAAAAGGTGTTTGCATGTTTTCATGGAAGTTGGAAACACGTAAATTTTTCAGAACTACGAATTGTTAATTATTTTAGATGATACTTTAAACCACACTTTCTATTCAAACTAAATGGACTACTAACTTTTAGGTGAGTCACGTTCAAATTCTTCAAAAAAAAGAAATTATTTCATTTATTAATTATACAATTAATTTTATTTTTATTGACTTTAGTATTGTATTTGTTTTTCCTTGGCATATCGTTAAACTGTTAAAGACACACACACACACACACACACACACACACACACACACACACACATATATATTCGTTTTAATAATTTGAAAAACATATGTCAACTAAATATGTTAACTAAACTGTAATTTTGCTTTTGATTTTCTGGAAGCTAAAGAATAACTTTGTTAACATATATATGTTTTTTAATTTCTTGATAACGTTGTATAATTATCAGAATAAACTGAAAAATTAATCAATCACTAAGCCTAAAACATGCTATAAATATAAAACGATAAATTGAAACCAAAAAACAAAATGAGACCCGCACCATCAACTTATACAATAGGTGTTTTTCCTTCTCTAATTTTTTATTTTTATTTTTTATTTTGTCAAGTGACTCTTTTTTCTTATCCAATGATCCAAACAATATGTTGTAGAATTTTTTTTTTTTCCTAAATTATATTGCATAACGTTGACACACTAACACTTGCATGGAAAATCGCTTGCCAAAATAAATAAATAAAAGAAAAAGACAAAGCAAACAAGCATGCATCAATGCTTAGGTGTGTTCTTTTTACAACTCAAACTTTTTTATGTGAAACAAAATACTGTAGTAAAAGAATTTAAACTTAAATTTTTACGAAAGAACATTATAGCAAAAAGTTTTGAGTTGTGAAAAAACCAACGCCTAATATTATATGTAAGGATAGATAAAGTGAAGAAAGGCCACAAAAGCCCTCATACAACACCAGGATTCAGAAGTCAGAGGTGAGAGGCCTGTGCATATAAGTAGAAGCAAGGTCTTTGCATGGTTTTCTTTTCTTTACTTTTGTTCTTTGTTCTTTGTTTTTTCTTTTTTTTTGGGTGGGGTTTTATTTAGTCTTGTTTTCATATATATGTATATATATTTTCAACTTTTCCAGTTCTAAAGGGTCTGTTCAGGACGTCTTTATCTAGAATGATCATGTTGGAATCCAAAATGCATCTGACGCCACCAACACATGAGCCTATAAAAAGCAAAAGCTTTTTCCATATCTCTATATGCTAATTGTCATATTAGATGCGGTGTTTGAAATAGTGTGTGCATTGTAGGAACGCATTCCCATTGAGGAAGTATTTGAGCAGCTGAAATGTACAAGAGAGGGTTTGACAAAAGATGAAGGGGAGAAGCGTCTTCAAATCTTTGGCCCAAACAAGCTTGAGGAGAAAAAGGAGAGCAAGTTTCTCAAGTTCTTGGGATTTATGTGGAATCCTCTGTCATGGGTTATGGAATGTGCTGCCATTATGGCCATTGTTTTGGCCAATGGAGGGGTAATTATAATTACTTATCTTTCTTCTGTTTCCTTCTGTTTCACTCTCGCTCAGTAACTTACAATGCAGGCAGTGGAATAGCTACATTCTAAAACGTGTCCCCACACACATTTACAATTTTAGTTTTTATTTGTAATTTTTTAAAAGTTTTAGTTGTGCCCTCACTAATTTGAGTTGTGTCCCATTTTGTAAAAAAATTTGTAAAATTACTCCTACTCAGTTGAAATATATAATTATGTCCCTATTCAATAAAGAATTATCTCCATTATTTTTTTTTCTTATATAATGCATTCACTGAAAATACTTTTTGGCTCTGCCACTGAATGCAGGGCAAGCCACCGGATTGGCAAGATTTTGTTGGTATCGTTGTTCTGCTTATTATCAACTCAACTATCAGTTTTATTGAGGAAAACAACGCTGGCAACGCCGCAGCCGCTCTGATGGCCGGTCTCGCCCCCAAGACTAAGGTAAAATAATTATTAATTGAAGATATTAGTATTGTATATAACTAAAGCTTTGTATTAAGTGTTTTGTATGTAACCAAACATGAAGGTTTTGAGGGATGGAAAGTGGAGTGAGCAAGAGGCTGCGATTTTGGTACCAGGAGACGTGATCAGCATCAAGTTGGGAGATATTGTCCCTGCTGATTCCCGTCTCTTAGACGGTGATCCGCTTAAGATTGATCAATCTGCTCTAACCGGAGAGTCCCTTCCCGTCACCAAGAATCCCGGGGATGAGGTGTTTTCCGGTTCCACCTGCAAGCAAGGTGAGATTGAGGCTGTAGTGATTGCCACTGGTGTCCACACCTTCTTTGGAAAGGCTGCTCACCTTGTAGATAGCACCAACCAAGTTGGTCACTTTCAAAAGGTTAGATGTAGTCCGTTTTGTCATATTTAACCACATTCATGTCACGTCTTTGATCTATTTTTGAGCCATTCAGCATCACGTGGATGATTATGAATTATTTAAACAGGTGTTGACTGCTATTGGCAACTTCTGTATCTGCTCTATCGCATTGGGAATGGTGATTGAGATCATTGTGATGTACCCGATTCAACACAGGGCATACAGAGAAGGCATTGACAATCTTTTGGTGCTCCTCATTGGTGGTATTCCAATTGCCATGCCAACAGTCTTGTCTGTGACGATGGCTATTGGATCTCACCGCCTGTCGGAGCAAGGCGCCATCACCAAGAGGATGACAGCCATTGAGGAGATGGCAGGAATGGATGTCCTTTGCAGCGACAAAACCGGAACCCTTACTCTCAACAAGCTTACTGTAGACAAGTACCTTATTGAGGTGAAATCGCTAGCTAACTGCATGCAAAACAATCATTTACAAATGAGAACAATGGCAAATCTAACAACAGTATTTTCTACTTATGATGTGTGCATTCATAAATTCAGGTCTTCTCAAAGGACACAGATAAGGATACTCTTATCGTGCTTGCCGCTAGAGCATCTAGGGTTGAAAATCAAGATGCCATTGATGCTTCAATTGTTGGGATGCTTAGTGACCCCAAAGAGGTTAAAAAGAATTTTCTTTTCAAAAAACATACTATTTTATCTGCTTCTTAGCCAGAAATTTATAGCAATTTAAACATCTAGTCTTTGTTTTGCTTGCTGTTCTTTCTGATTTTTTTATTTATTGGTAGGCAAGAGCGGGAATCACGGAAATCCATTTCTTGCCTTTCAATCCCGTGGATAAGCGCACTGCAATCACCTACATTGACAACAATGGAGACTGGCACAGATGCAGCAAGGGTGCTCCTGAGCAAGTAAAATAGTCCTCTTACACTGATCTCTGGTATTTTAACCATTTGACTCTCAAATCTCTAATGAAATTACCATAATTACTTCACTTGTGAATTAGATCATTGACCTTTGCGACCTTAAGGGAGAAAAGAGAACCAAGGCTCATGCTATTATTGACAACTATGCTGAACGAGGCCTACGTTCGTTGGCAGTTGCTCAACAGGTAAAATAAGAAAAAAAAAAAAAAAAAAAAATTACTAAATGGTTTCCATTATCTTAGGTGAGACATTCTTTTTTATCAAATTGATTGAATTCTACTCTCCTTGAAATTCTAGACCATTCTAGAGAAGACTAAGGAGAGCGCTGGAAGTCCATGGGAGTTTGTGGGTCTCTTCCCCCTCTTTGATCCTCCAAGACATGACAGCGCGGAAACTATTCGTCGAGCTCTCGAACTTGGTGTCAACGTTAAGATGATCACTGGTGATCAGCTTGCTATTGGAAAAGAGACTGGTCGTAGGCTTGGCATGGGAACCAACATGTATCCCTCGTCTTCTCTCCTTGGCCAAAACAAAGATGACTCCACTACAGGCATTGCGGTTGATGAGCTCATTGAGAAGGCTGATGGATTTGCTGGAGTCTTCCCTGGTAAGAATATTGTCACCTAACCAAAAAGAGAATAAAAAAGTACTACATTTTGATTGGTGTTAGCTAATTCATATTTGGTTTCATGTAGAGCACAAGTATGAAATTGTGAAAAAGCTACAGGAGAGGAAACATATTTGTGGTATGACCGGAGATGGTGTCAATGATGCACCAGCACTTAAGAAGGCAGATATCGGTATTGCAGTGGCTGATGCAACTGATGCAGCCCGAAGTGCTTCTGACATTGTCTTGACAGAGCCAGGTTTGAGTGTTATCATCAGCGCTGTGTTGACAAGCAGGGCCATTTTCCAAAGAATGAAGAACTACACGATCTATGCCGTATCCATCACAATCCGTATCGTGTTGGGATTCATGCTTGTTGCTCTCATTTGGGAATTTGATTTCTCTCCCTTCATGGTTCTGATCATCGCCATCTTGAACGATGGAACCATCATGACCATTTCTAAGGATAGGGTGAAGCCATCTCCTTTGCCTGACTCATGGAAGCTCAAGGAAATCTTTGCCACCGGTATCGTCCTTGGAGCCTACATGGCTATCATGACTGTGGTCTTCTTTTGGCTTGCACATGACAGTGACTCTTTTTCAGTAAGCCAATCGATCCAAATATACTAGTTGGAAAATCTCATTAACATATCAATATAGCAACTACTAAAAATTTTAACATTTTGCAGCAAACTTTCGGCGTGAAGCCAATCAAGGGGAACTTAGCTGAACTTAACTCGGCTCTTTACCTTCAAGTGAGCATTATTAGTCAAGCACTCATCTTTGTAACCAGATCAAGAAGCTGGTCTTTTGTTGAACGGCCCGGATTCTTGCTTGTTTTTGCCTTCATCGCAGCACAACTGGTCTGTATCTTTTAAACTAAACTTGTCTCTTGCTGCCATTTCTTATCTCTTCTTTTGTACATGACAATTATGCCATGTTAGCTAAATTTTCTAGTTATACAAACAGGTGGCTACCGTAATTGCTGTGTATGCAAACTGGGAATTTGCCAGAATCCATGGCATTGGTTGGGGATGGGCCGGTGTGATATGGATTTACAGTTTAATCACTTACATCCCTCTTGATGCCCTCAAGTTCATCATCCGATACACTTTGAGTGGCAAGGCTTGGGATACCTTGCTCCAAAACAAGGTTCATCTTCTTTTTATTTATTTATTTTTTTTTATATGACAGTCTTTATCCACACAAATATTTATGTTTCTTTTTTATTTTTTTTTTGGTTCTCTATGTTCATTGTGTGTATGTTTTGCTACAAAATCAAGACTGCATTCACCACAAAGAAGGATTATGGGAGAGGAGAAAGGGAGGCACAATGGGCCATGGCTCAACGAACACTTCACGGTCTCCAATCACCCCGAGCGATTTTCAACGATAAGAACAACCATGAGTCCACTGATATTGCCGAGCAGGCCAAGAGGCGTGCTGAAGTCGCTAGGTAAACTGAGAAAAAAAGAAGAAAAAAAACCATTATTACGCATTTAAGCTTACTAAAACAGTGAATATACATTACTATAAGTTTTCTTTTTTTGAAAAAAAAAAAAAAAATCAAATCTTGTTTTTTCTAGGACCAAATTTAACATAAACTTATATTTGTTATGTAGGCTTAGAGAGCTCCATACCTTGAAGGGCCACGTTGAATCTGTGGTGAAGTTGAAGGGGCTGGACATTGATACCATTCAACAGCACTACACCGTTTAAGAGAATTCTTCCCCGGGGTTGGAACAAGCATGTTTTTTAAAGCCTGCATAGGATATAATGAAAGATGCAGAGAAGCAAAAAAGTTATATATTTGTCTTCGTTTCTAGTGTTCTCATTGTTTAATTTTTCATAAAAGTAAATCAAGTGTAATAAGCAGATGGATGAGATTTGTTTGTAGTTTTAATTTGAAATTGGAATACGGGCATATATATAGATATTTATTACTACAGACAAATTGTCAGACTTTTTGTATCAACACTGTTCTATTTATATTTTTTTTTTTTTTTTTTTTCCTGAACGTGAAAAAATATTTACATCTCCTAAAAATGATGGTTATTAGAGAATTTTAGTAACAAATGATGTTTGGTATTTTTTTTTTTGTTAGGTTGTTTGACAATCTGTTGGGTAAAATATTCTAAAAGTGGTTGTCATATAATCAAATCGTTTTTCATGATGATTTTGAGAAAGCTATAAATGTTAGAATTAGTACTAGACTAAATGTCTAATGACATTTTAATTCACTAATTTTGTTTTTATATGTATTAATATTGTTAGATCTGATGTTACGTCTGATGTTCCAAATAGTGTTGTTCCAAATAATGTTGGAACACTATCTGGAACACTATTATACTTATTAACTTAACCAACGAAGAACAATAGTGCAGAAAAATAAATAGACACGCAATATGATATCGCAGTTCGCTGCACACACCTACTCTGCGGGGCCACGCCCAGACAATAAACAGTTTCACTATACTTTAAGAATTACAACACTGAGAGACTTATTCACTCAAGGACTCCCTCCTAGACTATGACGCCGCTGTGATGAAATTGCACAATGACTCTGTTTAGCGTGTATCACACGTCTTCACTTTCAACTTTTGAACTCCCTTCAGTCGTTCATACGATCATCTAAGAACAAGATGCATAACTTTTTCAGCAAGGTCTGTTTTCACTCAACCGCTCACCCTTTGGAAATATTTGCACATTGAAAAGTCCACGTTTGTTTCCTCAACTGAAGCCTTTTATCTCCACTTTCAAATGGCTTACTAAATCTTTTCAAACACAAACCTCTTATCTTTTTCACCAAGATTCTCTCTAATGAGATAAGCACAATCTTCTTTAAAATTTGAATTCGAAATCCTCCAGATTATCCTACCTGATTTCTAAATCCAAAACTCCTTAAAAAATCAAATCAAGTTTAAATTCAAAGAGAAGATCGAGATCCTCACTTCCTCACATGCTTTCCTTTATCTTTTCCTTATCTTTTGGCCACAACTAATCTGCATAATCCACCAATTCCACTGTGGCAATTCGAAATACTCTTTTGATCTCTAGTTGCTATTTTCTAGACCTTTGCATACAAAAAGAGCTTGGTTTGCCAAACAGCCAACTAACACAATATCCTAACAAACTGCCCCTTTGGCTGTTTTTGACAAAACTAACTTCAACAACAAAACGCAATGAGAATAGCCGAAGAAAATAGAAACATATAACAAGAAAAACAAAAAAAAAAAAAAAAAAACGCAAAGAGAATAGGCTAAGAAAATAGAAACATATAACAAGAAAAAAAATACAAGCAATGCAACAAGCAATGCAATGCCATACACATACCCGACACAATACTCCCCCTTTTTGACAAAACAAAGCCAAAGGACAAACACAAATGACCGACCTTCATTCTGGAGCAGGCACAGAGGCTCTCAAGAGGAACAACTGAAGTAGCAAGCAAATAAGCCAAGAATGCAGCAGCTTCTTTCTTCCTCTAAAGCACTTATTTCTGTTCTTGGGCTAGGAATTTTTCCTTCTTCGTGAGCCTGGCTAACTCCCTTTGCAGATATTGGATGGTGCGATGTCTCTGAGCATCAGCAGTTTTTATACCCGATCCAGAAGCCACATTACCAATAAAGTCTTCAAAAACACTTTCCCCCTTAATCTCTACTTCAGTATTATCATACTCCCCCTGCACGTCATTCACATGATTGCCTTCATGGAGTTTCTGAGACACTCTAAGTGGTCGATTCAACGGTTCCAACACAACATCGGCTGTCTTGATGTCCTTTTGTGACATTATGTGACGACTCGCGCCCTTGTGGTGTGGTCGCCATCCTTATACTACTACTAATAGGCTAAGTTATAGTCTAATCCATTATTCATTTCTAGACTATCGTCTCTTTAAATTACATTCATATACGGGTAATTTTTTTCTTTACTTTAACCCTCGGGTTCTTAACATGTTATTGTTGAGAATAGTGTCCTAGAAACATGAGATGTAAAAGGATATTTATTATTTATTTAATAAAATAGTTTATTCATCATTTTATGTGCATATATTTATGAATATTTTATGAATATCAAATAAAATTCCTTGATTATTTATGTAACCTTAAACATGGTATATAAGTGTTGTATACGAGAGGATAATGTTTAAGGATAATAATCAAAAGTAATTGTTTATAATGAATTTAATTAAAGTTTGGAATCTTTAATAAAAACATTATTAATACATGTCATTCCCATTTAGAATGGAACGGTGTTATCCGCACTGTTAATATGGCGAGATATTAAATGAGAGTATTTGGCATAATGAGTTTATGTGGAACATAGACTCAGACACAATATGAATTTCTAATAATTTCCGTTAAGCATGGAAATTCTAATTGAGTCTACCGATGGTCATATATAGGATGATCTTAATCCTGAGTTCTTAACAAACTCCTATTTATGGATTTATGTCTTTTGATTTACTCGGTACGGATTCCGAGACCCTAAATCCGATTCCTTGTATTTTGGAGACATAATGAAATAGGTAGCTGGGAATGTTATTATACAAGATGGAATCCATTCCTTCTTGAGAAAGAAGCAGATAAATAATTCTCTTGAGTGTTGATTCGGTACTTGGATTAGTAAGAGCGCTCTGGTTCATGAATGTGTTTTATGAATCACTATCCATTAGAGAATCAATGGTACTCAAGGATAAAGATGTAATTAGAGAGGTTAACGGATTCTACCTGACTCTAATTATGAATTATTTATGGAGGATTGATCGACATGTAATGACTATATCAAATGGACACTTCGCAGTTTAGAAGTAATTAATGTCTATAATTTCGAGAGTTCAATTCCAAGTTTATAGTGGAGTAACTATTGGAATTAATAGAATTAATTAATTAATTAAAGTGTTTAATTAATTATTAATTTTATTGGAGCTCGGGATTATAGGTCTATTATTCACTGCGTCGTCCTTGTAATTCGACCAGACACAAAGGGCAAAATAGGAATTTTAGAATTACGGAATTCTAAAATTAAAAAACTCAAAAAATAATTAATTGAGAATTAATTACTATTTAAATAATGAGATTATTTAAATTTGAATTTGAAGATATCTAGATTTATCCATTTAAACTTATTTGATAAGTTGTTCAATTTAGAATTCAAATTTAAATTTGAATTTGAATCTGAATTAAAATTGGACTACTGGATAAAGGATAAAATCTCTTCCTTCCCTATCTGATATAGGCGCCACACACACAGGGATAAATCCCTAGGGTGGCCGGCCACTTAAAGGATTAGGGGAAGGGATTTTTTGTTCCAAATTCAAAATTGGAGATAAGGATTTGATTCTATTTTGAAGTTTGACTTCTACTCTTTAAATATGAGAAAGATAGAAAATTGTAGACACAATTTTTGACACATTATTCAGCCCTAAGTTTGTGGTGGCCGAATTTCTCATCGAGTGAAAAATAGAGAGCAAAATTTTTCTCCAAAAATTCTACATCGTGCATGCGTTGGTGTTTGTGAAAATCCGAGTGTTTCAGAAACCTATTTTGTCTCACGTGTGCCCCCACACACGTCTACGTGGAATCAAGGAATTGACGTGGAAGACTTTTGGTATTCTAAACACAAAGCTTGGAGCAAGGACTGTTCGTGGTCAAAGAATTCAAGTTATCATCTGAGTCGGCTTCCAGGTATTTTTTTCGAATGATCATTGAATCATATAAATTAATGTGATTAATTTATTTGTGCATAAATTAATATAATTTATAGAGTATCTCAAAAGTTTTAATGAAAATTTTTGTTATACACGATCCACTTTTCCCCACGCTTCCGCTACCGAATTCGATTCGGCAACCAACAATTGGTATCAGAGCGGTCTATAGACGATATTAATTTATGCTTCGATTATTTGATAATCATAATTGATATTAAATATGTGATATTTAATTATGTATGTATGTATGAGTAGGCACTTGCATTTATGGATGTTTATTTTTGATTCATGATGATGAATGTATAGATGGTGGATTTGGTCGTTAACTATATGGTTCCATGGATCGGTTATATTCATTCAAAATTATTTGTAATTTAATTCGGGATTAGAATTATTGTAATTCTAGGTTTTGGGTAGAATTAGGTTTTTTGATTTATCAATCAAAAGGGAAGCCTTGAAGATCAATTTTGAAGCCTTCAGAGAAACCCAGAAATCGGCCCAGAAAATTCTAGAAAACACCTCCCAGCGCGACCAGGACGCGGCCAGGACGTGACCCAGCACGTGGCCAGGCCGCAGCCCAGCACGCTCCAGCGCGGCTGGCGGCCCAGGTTCGGGATTTGATCCCGAACAGGCTCAAAGGTTTTCAAAACCCTCGTAAAGCGTGCTGATGGGCCCGGAAAAGTTTCAGATCCCACGTAACGTGAAATCCATCCCGTAGACAAAGAATGAAGCCGAAGAATAAAGAATTCAAGAATCGAAGACCCGTTGATGTAACGGAAGAATATAATTATTGTAATTATTTATTTATTCGATTCGATTGAGTTGTAATTTATTTTTCTATAGAACCCGGTCAAATCCATCTCAATAGTTGATTGCATATATTTATATTTTATGTTGATAATTATATATTATATGTCCATACATATAACATGCCATATAGAAATAATGTGCCTACTCATATGTTATATAACATGCCATACATACACACGCATTCGTTATTGTTTATTTTATTTATTATAAAAGTGTTTTAGAAAAATAAAATAAAATAAGAAACATGCGCTGAAAATCAATTTAACATGATTAAATTAATTTAAGTTGCAAAATAGATTTACAAAATGATGTTACATGTGAAATTGAATTTAAGAGTTAAATTTTAGAATTTCACATATCCGAAAAATAAAATTGTTTATTTTTCGATTTGAAAATCATGAGATGTTTTTCAAACAAAATACATATTTGCAAAATAATGAGTGGGAGAGGGTTATATGACAATATGACCCACTGGTCTCCATCATTAGTACAACACCATGAGATTCGAAAGGGGCTTCGCGGCGGCACTGATTCCGCACTCCCTACGGAAAGTGTTCTTTCGGATCAATAACAAGGTTGATTTCCTAGCGATAGGATTCAAGGATGTATTTCCGGTTTGACCTACCCTACGGTGGCACTCCGGAGTTAAGTCTATAGAATCTGAAATGATGGGTTACACTCATGGAAATATAATCAAATTGTTGATTATATTTTTGAGCAAAAATAATGGTAGTTGATAAATATGAAAATATGAGATATTTTGATTATATTTATTAATTGAGAAGGTCTCGGTTCAATTTGTGATATTTTGACCTACCCTACGGCGGCACTATATTCGTGGTAAATTGAATTATCATTGGCACCCAAAATTCATATTTAATTGTGCCAAAATTAACATGCCTTGATATTCATGCACATAAATTGATTAGATGAATATTCTATTTATTTCCAGCAATATGTTGGTACGCGATAAAATTATTGTAAACTTTGCTTAGAATAGCGTATGTGCTCGCAAGTGTACGAATCGCAAAGTAATAATGATCCGAAGATCGAGTATCATCCTCTGGGATTGTTAACCAGGAAAGAGCTAAGTATTGCTATTAATCTAAATCAATTTTATCTAGACAATATAGAATAAGGGAATTAAAACTAAATTGAACAACGTAACTACTTAAAATATGCAATCAATGGATGCCAAAATGAATTGGATTGAAGGGATCTCTGTGATAGAATGAGCTAGGGGGAATTTGACTTCACCTAATTATGCTATATTTATCTAAATCTGTCACTTATTGATGTGTTACTTCCAATCTTAAATCATGGGTACTAAAATAATCTCACTCCCTCTCCCGAGTGCTAAGTGAAATAATATGCTAAATTAATTAAACTAATATCCCTATTAATTTAACCAATTATGCATTCATTAAGTTTTGCCCATATTTGATCTCCTAAGGTTATACTAGCCTCCCGACTCAATATCTCCTTAGGTTGCGTCTCTTAATTCTCAACGTATGTAATTAACTCTCCCGAGCCTAATTTCATACATCTAAGGTCTCTAATCTAATGGGTAATTAAATTAGAAATTAAGCATAAGAGATACAAAAGATTTGAGTATAACACATTCAATAAGCAAACAGATTCTTAAAATAAAGCTTTCATTAAATTAGACCAAAACCCCCCTAGCGTGAGGAGTTTAGCTATCCATGCTCAAAATCAAATACACAATTACAAAATACCAAAAATCCATAGTTAAAGCAGAAAATTAAATGATAATTCAAGAAATACAAAAGGGAGAAAATAATGAAAAACCCCTGATGGATAATCTCCTTTGAAGCCTTCAAACTCCTTAAATCCCCTTGAAAATCTCCAAAAAAGTCCTTGGTTCTAGCTGCTTTTTCTTTGGTTCTAGGGTTCTTGCCGTGTCTGCTTTCAATCCTCTCTCTCCGTCCTCCTCAATTTTTGTTCCCTTTTTCCTTTTATATGATGCACAACTCTCCAAATTCAAGAAAGGCGCGCTGCAGCCCATGGGTGTGCGCTGCAGTGCGCGTCACGCTAGGAGGTAGGATTTCCAGGCGCGCGCCTAAGCGCACGGACGTGCGCTTCAGCGCGCGCCTCAATGGATCTGGAATGTGCGCCTAAGCGCGCATTGACTTGCGCCTAAGCACGCGTCTCATTGGCTCTTGGATGCACGCTTAAGCGCGCATTGAACTGCACCTAAGCGCGCACGGCTGTGGCAGGCGCGCTGCAGCGCACGTTGGTGCGTTGCAGCCTGTAGCTCACTTGCTCCCTGGATTGTTCTCTGGGGGACGCAGGCTGTAGCTTGCTTCTCGTGCGCTGCAGCGTGCACAAATTGGAGATTTTCACGGACTTTTTATCTTTTTCACTTGATTTTCTCCACTTTGCAAATCCTACAAAATAGCTTAACGCAAACGTAAAACTAGTGACAAATTAGCTAAAATATGCTCAAAGACTACAATAAATGATGGGGATAATTTGATGAAAAATCAACTTATCAAATACCCCCACACTTAAGCTTTTGCTAGTCCCGAGCAAAACAATGTAAACAGAAGAACAAAAATAACTAGAAAAATAAAAGGCTATGCTAACAAATCTAAACCAAACACAAAATAAAATAAACAAAACACAAATAAAAAGTGAGTGTTCTACATATCCCGATGATCATTCTTTGGTCCTCAACATCCCCTAAAATCTCTGAGTTTTTATGCAAGGCGATCCCTTGTGATGTTCTAGAATTTCAACATGTTTGATGAACACAAAAACATTCAAGTCTCCCGCCTCACACTTAACCATTCGGAACCCGGATTCACTTATTCAACTACATGATTAAGTAACTCACAGCCTAGGATTCCATAGGCCCAACTCAGTTCCGTTCTCCACTAATGTAGGCTAAACGAGTCTTGGAGATCAAAAGGACTTTGCAAGCTTGTAATGTTCGGCTAGGGCTAAAGGTGGTTGAGAAATGGACTTTTCGGCTCAAAAACCCTAGGCATATAGCTTTTCGACCTCAAGCTCACAATTGGAGTTCCCAACACCCCCACACTTGAATTATTCTCACAATAACCACTCATGTACAAGCACCAAAACGGAGAGCTTAATAGAAACAAAATAAAATATATATATATATATATTTCTCTTTTTTTTTGTTTTTGTTTTTTTTTTAAATTAATTTTTTTTTTTTCTTTTTCTTTTTCTTAAGCAAACAAAAAAAAAAGAATACATTTACACAGTTTTCCCCCTAAGCAAAATTACCCCCTCAGGTTTGTAGCACATGAGGAAGCTCCGTACTCCTTCAGCTCAAATGTAGACCAAAACTCAAATTAACTTACTAGATTATTAACCTAGCAAGCTATCTCAAAGGGCGTGCACAAAGTTCTTTTTCCACAACTGCATTACCTAAATGTGCCCTCAGATGGCCAGGGTCCAACTAAATATGCCTAGAGTTAAGGGGAAGGGAAAATGATATTTATTGTAATAGGTGAGTGTTGTATAAATGTGGGTAAAGCAAAAATCAGGCTAAGGCTCAAAAGGGGACATTCAAGGGATATAATCCAAAAAGGTAGGCATAGAAAGGCTCAATCGATCCAAAAGAATGCCTAAATCATTTCTCCGCTGACTAGCTAGCCTAGGATTTCGCCTCGAGTTTCCCTAAGTTGAGTTCTAGAATCCTTAATGTACCATGAACTTGATTAATTGAATAATTTTCCTCTAGGTCCCTAAATGGTTAGTGATAAGGTCTTTTCTTGCGAGAACTAGAGTGTTTCATGCTCACCAATTGTCAAGCACACAGAATTCACAAACGACACATTGCACAAAAACTCTGGAAAATCAAGAGATAATGTCATCATTGGTTCATTGATCACCAGGAGTAGAAAAACAACTCACTAAAAAAAAAAAAAAAAAAAAAACAAAAACTAACAACATAAACTGAATAACAAGTATCATACAATTCCCCCCCCCCCCCCCCCACACACTTACATATTACATTGTCCTCAATGTTAATGAATTAGAAACAGACAATGAAAATGTAATTGAAGAATATGGTTGTCATCCATGTCGTGTGGTGGTGGTGGTGGTTGGAAAGCGGCCTGCTGCTGCGGATTGCTGGACTGCGGTTGCTGCTGGAAGTCTGGCCAATAAGTACTCTGGATGTGCGCAGGGAAAGGAGGGACATGGGGATAGCTGCCGAGGCCGAGACCCGCATCAATGCGAGTCTGGGCCAGTCCTTGCTCCAATGATGCCAAGCAAGCGATGTGGTGCTCTGCCAACTCAATGATCAGCTTCCTGGTCAAGGCGGACTGACTCTGGAGATCGATAATCTGCTCCTCATGCCGATCAACCCGGCTAGCTAAGACCTCGCGAGACGCAGGGGTTGTCCGCTTTCGCTTTGGCTGTGGAGGTTGCGATGGTCCTGCACCTCCATCGTGCTCTGAGCACGCCCGACCGGAAGCTATCCGCATGATGCTGTTGAGATCAAAAGCCCGAATGGGCTTCTCAAGGTGTGCATCCGGCAGGGCCACTCCAGCGTTCAGAAAAAGCTCTGTCAGCAGCGACGGGAATGGGAGGCTAATGCTGTTTTTCTGCAGGGCATTGTGAATACCGCTGTTGATGATGGCCCCCACATTCAAGGGCTCTCCCCGCTCAATTGCCAGTAAGATCAAGGCCCTATCTTTTGTAACCTCCGATATGTGGGTCGAAGGAATAAGCCTTGAGCATAAAAAATGGAACCACACCTTGGTGTAGTTCGCCAAATATCGAGCCTCAAAGGCGGATTCAGTGTTTTGCTTTATTATCCACCTCACAGGCCCGTCACAAAGGGCTTCCAAGATTTCCTGCGGATCTCAGTCTGGCAAGTCTTGTTGCTGATCAGAATTGAGGGTGGGGATGCCAAAGTGATTGTTAATCATCTCGGCATCAAATTTGGTCACACGCCCCCTCACCTTGGTCTTGTTCCTGGTACACTTTTTCGCGTTCGCAAAAAATTCACGAACGAGAGTAGTGGACCCCGCTGCAGGCTGAGAACAAAATTTTTCCTAGCCCCTGTCCTTAATAACATTCATGATGCCCGGCAGTAATTCGGCATTTCTTATGTCGAAACCCCTTTCTCGAATGCAGGCATGGGTCTCATTGTGTTGTTCATATTGTTCCTGCACGTCCTTTGACACAAAACAAACAATATCATACTCGGGAGGAGGCACTGCTGGGTCAGGGGATTCTAAAGTGGCAGGGGCGGGTGGGCGGTTGCTAGAGCTCACCCCAAACTTCATCCGGTTTTCAGTTGTCTTTCGTGGCATTTTTTTTTTTTTTTTTAACCGGCAGCCCAAAGTCCAATAAACAAATGCCCCTCAAGTTTCACTCGAAAATCCGATTCTTCCCTCTCTGTTTTTTTTTCACTATGAACGCCCTAATCTCCAAAAATAAATTCGGCAGAATTTCCCCTAAAAATCTAGTGTTTTCCGTGCTAAAAAATGTAAGGTTCACAAGTGCTCGAATTCCCTAGAGAATTCGAGGCCCAGACAAATCCAAATTTGAGGAAAAATGCAGAAGAAACACTTACTTGATGCCGTGAAGAAGTGAGAGAAATTCAGACGAAAAGCATCAAGATCTCCACTAGATTTGCTGCCAAATTGAGAGTATTGGATGATTGGAAATGAAGAGTGAAAATTTGGGAGGATTTGAGAGAATTTAAGAGGATTTTTGGCTAAGAAAAAGTCAGGCTGGTTGAAAAATTTCGGAAGGAGGCGGAAATGGGAGCTAGGGTTTCCACTGAAAAATTCCTAAATTGGCTACAGCGCGGACACGCGCAGCAGCGCGCAAAAAATTTATCTCTTGGCGAATGCGCGCTTAATCGCGCCACTTTTCATGCTGCAGCGCGCGTCTTGAAAATGCGAGATGCGCGCTGCAGCGCATGAATACGCGCTGCAGCCTGCGTCTTTTTCATCCTCGGTTTTTTTTTGTTTTTTTTGTTTTTCCGATGCGCGCTTAAGCGCGCTATTTTTCACGCTGCAGCGCGCGTCTTGGAAATGAGAGATGTGCGCTGCAGCGCATGAATACGCGCTGCAACCTGCATCTTTTTCATTCTCGGGTTCTTTTTTTTTTTGATGATGCGCGCTTAGGTGCGCTATTTTTCACGCTGCAGCCTGCGTCCTTTTTTCTGTCTCGGGTTTCCATCTTAACACAGGTCTAATTCAACACTTTCCCCTGGAAATCTGCCTCTGGAAATTTTCTAACCTCCAATGACCTGCAATCAACCACACATATATTTTTTTAACAACACTTGCTATCAAATTGTGCTAGGAAAAAAAAAACTAATAACACCCAAACATCTACAAAATAACTCAATGTTAAATAAGTCAAATAAAATTAAACTAAAATAAAAAACAAGTAAAGGGATAGAAACTTGGGTTCCCTCCCAAGAAGCGCTTGATTTAATGTCCCTAGCTGGACATGAACACGACTTCACCCTCCTGGTTCTAGCTCGATAGTACCGAATGAGGACACACGCTTGATTTTAAATGGTCTAGACCATCTTGACACCACTTTTTCGGGGGAGAGCTTCAATTGAGGGTTGAAAAGCAGGACGCGTTGACTCGGAGTGAGATCTTGCCATGAGGTTCACTGGTCGTGCTTCTTCTTGACTTTCTTTTTGGCCACCACTTTTTCATTGTTCAACTTTTTCAGGGTTAGGGAATTGGTAGGACCATTCCCAAAAGAATCTTTCAGCGCAACTTCTTGAGTGAACTCCTTGATACAAGATTTCACTTCCTCCACTCGGTTGTAAGTTGGCCTTTCATGTGGAGACCGCTTGGGATTTAAGATGTTGAAGATGGCTTTCTCCTCATTGACCCTTAGAGTCAAGTTCCCACTGTGTACATCTATTAAAGCCTTTCCGGTAGCGAGGAAAGGCCTTCCAAGGATAATGGGGATTTCTTGATCTTCTTCCATGTCCAAAACAACAAAATTCACCGGGAAGATGAACTTATCAACCTTTACCAGTACATCTTCTATGATTCCCCATGGGTAGGTAATGGACCTATCTGCCATTTGCAGCGATATGGTTGTAGGGGTGACCTCTCCAAGCCCAAGTTTTCGGAACACCGACAAAGGCATGAGATTTATGCTTGCCCCTTGGTCGCAAAGAGCTCTCTCAAAAGTTGACCCTCCAATTGTACATGGAATGGTGAACCTACCGGGGTCTTTGAGCTTTTGCGGTAGCTTCCGTTGGAGGATTGCACTACACTCCTCTGTGAGTTTGACTGTCTCATAATCCTCCAATTTCCGCTTCCTTGCCATTATATCCTTCATGAATTTCACGTAGTTCGGCATTTGCTCGAGGGCATCTGCAAATGGAATATTAATTTGGATCTTTTTGAAGATATCCAAAAACTTTGAAAATTTATCATCCATCTTCTTCTTTTGAAATCTTTGGGGGAATGGGAGCTTTGGTTGAAAGGTAGGAGGATTGTCCAGAAAAGAAATTGACCCTGGATTCACTTTGGATGCTTCCTCCTTTTTCTCCTCATCACTATTCTTCTTCACAAGCTCTTCCACCGGTGTGGTGTTCTCTTCAACAACTTTCTTATTTTGAGGAATGGGGCTTTCAACTTCCCTTCCACTTCTCAAGGTGAGTGCGTTACATTGCTCCTTGGGGTTTTTCACAGTGTCACTAGGAAAGTTCCCGGATGATAAGCTCTTCATTGAGTCGGCAAGTTCGCCAATCTGTGTCTCCATAGTCTTCATAGTAGCGCTCATGTTTGTGCAATGAGTCTCGATACTATCAAGTCTAGCCTCATCTTTGTTGAACCACCCCCTGGTTTCTACAATGAACGTGCTCAATAGGTCTTCTATCGACGGCTTGCTTTGAGATAACGGTGGCTAAACCCTGGAGGAGGTTGCAACACATTCTTGTTGTTGCCATATGAAAAGTTTTCATGGTTTCGGAGCCCTGGGTGATAGTGCTTTGGCAAGTTGCTCGACATGTTATTGCTTCGGTAGTTGAAGTTTCTGTTTATTGCTTCGGTAGTTGAAGTTTTTGTTGTTCACATATTGCACCTGTTCAGTATCACTGCTTTCACCCCCATAGGATGTACTTGTGACCACAGCTGCTGCCTTACTAGATGATGCTTCCCTCGTGGTCAGCTCAGATATCTTGTTGGTTAGAGCTGATACTTGTGCTGAAAGGGCTACCAACGGGTCAACCTCATGCATACCTGCAGCTCTCTTCACACTTGACCGCTCACTCGGCCATTGGGCATTGTTGGAGGCCATCTCCTCCAATAATAATTCAGCCTCCTCGTAGGTCTTGGACAACATTGTCCCACCTGATGCCGCATCAACAATCGTCCTGGTTTGTCCATTCAGACCATTATAGAAGATCTGGATTTGGAACCAGTCCTGGTATCTATGCTGCGGGCATTTTCTGATCAACTCCTTAAAGTGCTCCCAGGCCTCATAGAGAGGCTCAAAGTCCAGCTGTCTAAACTGTGCAATCTCGCTCCTCAGATGAACGGTCTTTGATGGAGAAAAGAACTTGGTAAGAAACTTCCGCGCCAAATCTTCCCACGTGTCTATACTACCCGCTTGAGGCGATTGGAGCCACCCCTTGCCTTGTCCCTAAGTGAAAAAGCGAGGCAGGCGCATTCGATAATGTCTGGTCCACACCATTCATCTTGATGGTGTCACGGATCTCTGGAACATTGCTAGATGCACATTGGGGTCTTCACAAGGCAACCCCCATATTGGTTCTGCTGAACCATATTTATTAACGCAGCTTTGGTTCAAAATTGTTCGTGATTAATCGCCCGCCGCTTTGATGCCCGAATAATTCTCATTAACCACAGGCCTGAAGTAATCTCTCAAAGCTCTTTGTTGGTTGTTGTTATTACCCTCTGCCATTGCTCGGTTTCTGTTCAAATGTTCCCTTCTTAATCTTGAAATAGTTCTCTCAATTTCAGGGTCCAAAGGGACAATCTCCAAGCTACGGACTCGGCGCATAAACTGCAACCAACATGATAGATGAAAGAAATTTAATTAACAAAAATTAAATCAATAAAATAAAGAAAGAGGTCTAAATTAAAATCAACCTATTTCACAGCAATATTAACTTAAATCCTAAGTTGCCAATCCCCGGCAACGGCGTCAAAAACTTGGTACGCGATAAAATTATTGTAAACTTTGCTTAGAATAGCATATGTGCTCGCAAGTGTACGAATCGCGAAGTAATAATGATCCGAAGATCGAGTATCGTCCTCTGGGATTGTTAACTAGGAAAGAGCTAAGTATTGCTATTAATCTAAATCAATTTTATCTAGACAATATAGAATAAGGGAATTAAAACTAAATTGAACAACGTAACTAATTAAAATATGCAATCAACGGATGCCAAAATGAATTGGATTGAAGGGATCTCTGTGATAGAATGAGCTAGGGGGAATTTGACTTCACCTAATTATGCTATATTTATCTAAATCTGTCACTTATTGATGTGTTCCTTCCAATCTTAAATCATGGGGACTAAAATAATCTCACTCCCTCTCCCGAGTGCTAAGTGAAATAATATGCTAAATTAATTAAACTAATATCCCTATTAATTTAACCAATTATGCATTCATTAAGTTTTGCCCATATTCGATCTCCTAAGGTTATACTAGCCTCCCGACTCAATATCTCCTTAGGTTGCGTCTCTTAATTCTCAACGTATGTAATTAACTCTCCCGAGCCTAATTTCATACATCTAAGGTCTCTAATCTAATGGGTAATTGAATTAGAAATTAAGCACAAGAGATACAAAAGATTTGAGTATAACACATTCAATAAGCAAACAGATTCTTAAAATAAAGCTTTCATTAAATTAGATCAAAACCCCCCTAGCATGAGGAGTTTAGCTATCCATGCTCAAAACCAAATACACAATTACAAAATACCAAAAATCCATAGTTAAAGCAGAAAATTAAATGATAATTCAAGAAATACAAAAGGGAGAAAGTAATGAAAAGCTCCTGATGGATAATCTCCTATGAAGCCTTCAAACTCCTTAAATCCCCTTGAAAATCTCGAGAAAAGTCCTTGGTTCATTTGCTTTTCTTTGGTTCTAGGGTTCTTTGCCGTATCCGCTTTCAATCCTCTCTCTCCGTCCTCCTCAATTTTTTCCTTTCCTTTTATATGATGCAACTCTCCAAATTCGAGAAAAGCGTGCTGCAGCCCGTAGGTGTGCACTGCAACGCGTCATGCTTGGAGGTAGGGTTTCCAAGTAGCGCACCTAAGCGCACAGGCGTGTCTTTAGCAGCGCCTCAATGGACTCTGGAGATGCGGCGCCTAGCGCACATTGACTGCCGCCCTAGCGCGCGTCTCACAGTGGCTCTTGGATGCGGCGCTTAGCGGCACATTTAATGCGCCTGGCCTTGCCCGGCTGTAACGAAGTAGCGCTGCAGCACTCGTTGGTGCGCTGCAGTCTGTAGCTGCCTTGCTCCCTAGATTGTTCTCTGGGGGACGCAGGCTGTAGCTTGCTTCTCGTGCGCTGCAGCGCGGCGCACAAATTGTAGATTTTCACGGACGTTTTATCTTTTTCACTTGATTTTCTCCACTTTGCAAATCCTACAAAATAGCTTAACACAAACGTAAAACTAGTGACAAATTAACTGAAATATGCTGAAAGACTACAATAAATGATGGGGATAATTTGATGAAAAATCAACTTATCATATGTCAAATCCCATTATCACACTACTAGCGACTGAAAAATTAGACGGTGATAACTTTGCTGAGTGGAAAAGTAACATGAACATACTATTGGTCTGTGAAGACTACAAATTTGTCCTAGTAGAGGAATGTCCTCTTGAACCCGCGGCTAATGCATCCAAAACTGCAAGGGAGACTTATGATCGCTGGATCAAGGCCAACAACAAAGCAAAGTGCTTTATACTGGCCAGTATGAGTGATGTGCTTCGCAAGAAGCATGAGGAGATGGAGACTGCTTATGAGATAATGGAGTCTCTAGAAGCCATGTCCGGCGCTCCCTCTGAAAAGGCTCGTTTGGATGTCGTAAGGGCTTTCATGAATGACAAATGAAGAAAGGTTCTTCAGTCAAGACAAATGTTTTGAACATGATTGATCACCTCCACGATGCGGAGCTCAACGGTGCCAGAGTTGACGAAGTCACCGAAGTTGGCATCATCTTGGAAAGCCTATCCCCTAACTTTCATGAGTTCGTGAACAACTTTGTTATGAACAAGAAAAAGTGCAATCTCAATGAACTCATGAATGACCTGCAAAACTTTGAATCCACCAACAAAAGAAGGGGAGGAGAAGCAAATGTTGTAGTTGCAGGAAGTTATGGTAAAATAAAAGAAATAACCAGAACTAGGGAAAAGCGAAGAAGGGAAAGAACAAGAGACCTAAGAACGCAAAGGGCCCCATCCAGAAACCCAAAGGAAAGTGTTTACATTGCAATGGAGAAGGGCACTGGAAGAGAAACTTTCACAAGTATCTCGAGGAGTTGAAAAAGAAAAAGGAACAAGGTAAATCAGATTTACTAGTTCTTGAAACATGTTTAGTAGAGGGTGATACCTGAGCCTAGATAATTGATTCGGGAGCAACTAATCATGTTTGCTTTTCTTTGCAGAGTTTTAGTTCTTACACCGACCTAGCCGATGGGGATTACACGATGAAAGTGGGCAATGGCGCAAGAGTTTCGGCAAAAGCAGTGGAAGAAGTTAGACTTCATTTTAGGGAAAATAAATTTTTAGTTTGGAACAATGTTTATTTTATTCTTGACATTCGTAGAAATTTGATTTCTGTGGCTAAGTTATTTGAACAATTACTTAAAGTTTATTTTGATAATGAATTTGTTCTTATTTCTTGAAATGGTTTAAATATTTGTTCAGGACGTCTGGATGATGGTTTATATTGTATAAAACCAATACTTAACTCACTGCTTAATACTGAAATGTTCAGAGTTGCCGAACCTAAGAATAAAAAGCAAAAGATTTCTCACGATAACAATACATATCTATGGCATCTTAGGCTTGGTCATATTAACCTAAAAAGGATTGAACGACTGGTAAAGGATGGTCCTTTACGCGAACTAAAAGTTGGTGAGCTTCCAGTCTGTGAATCTTGTTTGGAAGGTAAAATGACCAAGAGGCCTTTCACGAAGAAATGAGAAAGAGCTACAGAACCCCTTCAGTTGATACATTCAGATGTGTATGGACCGTTAAATGTCCAAGCTAGAGGAGGTTACGAATATTATGTCACCTCTATCGACGACTATTTGAGATATGGTTATGTTTACCTGATGCAACGGAAATCTGAAACTTTTGGAAAGTTTAGAGAATTCTGAGTAGAAGTTGAAAAACAATTAGGTAAACCAATCAAGACACTTTGATCAGATCGAGGGGGTGAATACCTGGACCAAGAGTTCTAGGATTTCTTGATTGAAGAAGGTGTGGTATCCCAATTGATTGCACCCGGTACACCACAGCAGAATGGTGTAGCCGAAAGGAGAAATCAGACTTTGCTTGACATGATGAGATCAATATTGAGTTATTCTTCATTGCCTACTTCGTTCTGGGGTTATGCCCTAAAAACAGCTGCCTACATTCTGAATAGAGTACCATCTAAGTCTGTACCTACAACACCCTTAGAGTTGTGGTGCGGTGAAAAACCTAGTTTGAGACACGTGCGCATATGGGGGTGTCCAAAGTACATGTGCTAAAGGGAAAGGCGGGAAGTTGGAACCCAAGTCAGGAGTATGTATGTTTGTAGGATATCCTGATGGGACAAAGGGAGGTTTCTTTTATATTCCTAAAGATCACAAGGTGTTTGTATCGACGAATGCCACATTTCTGGAGAATGACTATATGATAGATTTTAAGCCCAGAAGTAAGATAGTATTTGAAGAGTTACTTTCCAATGAGATTGGACCACATCCGACAAGAGTTGTTGGACCACTCAAAGAAAAGACCACAGTTCCTGATTAGACTCCTACGGCACCTCGTCGTAGTGGGAGGGTAAGCAGGTTACCTGACCGTTATACCGGGGAAGCCCAAATCATCACTGCTGATGACGATAAGGAAAATCCATCGACCTTTAAGGATGCGATGGATGATTTTGAGAAGGAAGAATGGCGAGCAGTTATGAAACTCGAGATGGAGTCTATGCACTCTAACTCAGACTGGTAACTTGTAGATCTACCCGAAGGGGTAAAACCCATTGGATGCATGTGGATCTTCAAGAGAAAGAGAGGAGAGGATGGAAAAGTAGAGACTTATAAAGCAAGGCTAGTGGCTAAGGGTTATACCTAAAAGGAACGAGTTGACTATGAGGAAACTTTCTCACCGGTAGCTCTGCTTAAGTCCATCCGGATACTCCTAGCCATTGCAGCATATTTTGACTATGAGATATGGCAGATGGATGTCAAGACAGCTTTTTTGAATGGCTATCTTGATGAAACCATCTATATGGATCATCCAGAGGGTTACATAGAGGAAGGCCAACAGCAGAAGGTCTGCAAACTGCAAAGGTCCATTTATGGACTGAAGCGGGCTTCTAGATCATGGAACATCAGGTTAATGAGGTTGTAAAGTCTTATGAATTTGATCAAAACATTGATGAACCATGCGTCTACAAGTACAAGAAAGAAGAGAAAGTGGTCTTCTTAATTCTCTACATTGATGACATCCTACTCATTGGGAATGATGTGGGAATGATGACAAATGTAAAGGAGCGGTTAGCCAGCCAATTCCAAATGAAAAATTTGTGAGAGGCAAGCTTTGTTCTTGGGATCAAGATTATTCGAGATCGCAAGAAAAAGCGTTTGGCGTTATCACAAGCATCTTATATAGACAAAGTGTTGTCTAGGTATTCGATGCAAAACTCCAAGAAAGGGAATTTGCCTTCTAGGCATGGTATTCATCTTTCTAAGGAGCAATGTCCAAAGACCCCACAACAGGAAGAAGATATGAGACGGTATCCCTATGTTTCGGCTGTGGGAAGCCTTATGTATGCCATGTTGTGTACAAGACCAGATATCTGCTATGCAGTGGGAGTAGTCAGTCGCTACCAGTCCAACCTAGGATTGGATCACTAGGTTGCAGTAAAGTGTATTCTCAAGTATCTTAGGAGAATGAGAAACTATATGTTGGTATATTCCGGAGAAGATCTATCTCTCACCAGATACACAGATTCTGATTTCCAATTGGATAGAGATAGTCGACGGTCGACATCTGGATCTGTGTTAACTTTTAATGGAGGAGCCATGGTATGGAGAAGTATAAAGCAAAAGTGTGTCGCTGACTCTACCATGGAAGTTGAATATGTTGCAGCTTGTGAAGCCGCAAAAGAAGCTACATGGCTCAGGAAGTTCTTAACTGATCTGGAAGTTGTTCCAGATATGGATAAGCCAATTAAACTCTACTGTGAAAATAGTGGAGTGGTGGCTAATTCAAAGGAACCTAGAAGCCATAAGAGTGCAAAACATATAGAAATGAAATATCACCTGATCAGAGACATTGTGGATAAAGGCGATGTAGCGGTTCTGAAGATCGCGTCAGAGGACAACCTTGCTGACCTGTTCACCAAAACATTGCCATTGAATGTATTTGACCGGCACTTAGATGGAATTGGGATTAGAGACATGACACACCTGCTTTAGGACAAGTGGGAGAATGTTGGGAATAGTGTCCTAAAAGCATGAGATGTAAAAGGATATTTATTATTTATTTAATAAAATAGTTTATTCATCATTTTATGTGCATATATTTATGAATATTTTATGAATATCAAATAAAATTCCTTGATTATTTATGTAACCTTAAACATGGTATATAAGTGTTGTATACGAGAGGATAATGTTTAAGGATAATAATCAAAAGTAAGTGTTCATAATGAATTTAATTAAAGTTTGGAATCTTTAATTAAAACATTATTAATACATGTCATTCCCATTTAGAATGGAATGGTGTTATTCGCACTGTTAATATGGCGAGATATTGAATGAGTGTATTTCGCATAATGAGTTTATGTGGAACATAGACGCAGACACAATATGAATTTCTAATAATTTCCGTTAAGCATAGAAATTCTATTTGAGTCTACCGATGGTCATATATAGGATGATCGTAATCCTGAGTTCTTAACAAACTCCTATTTATGGATTTATGTCTTTTGATTTACTCAGTACGGATTCTGAGACCCTAAATCCTATTCCTTGTATTTTGGAGATATAATGAAATAGGTAGTTGGGAATGTTATTATATGAGATGGAATCCATTCCTTCTTGAGAAAGAAGCAGATAAATAATTCTCTTGAGTGTTGATTCGGTACTTGGATTAGTAAGAGCGCTCTAGTTCATGAATGTGTTTTATGAATCACAATCCATTAGAGAATCAATGGTACTCAAGGATAAAGATGTAATTAGAGAGGTTAACGGATTCTACCTGACTCTAATTATGAATTATTTATGGGGGAATGATCTATATGTAATGACTATATCAAATGGACACTTCGCAGTTTAGAAGTAATTAATGTCTACAATTTCGAGAGTTCAATTCCAAGTTTATAATGGAGTAACTATTGGAATTAATAGAATTAATTAATTAATTAAAGTGTTTAATTAATTATTAATTTTATTGGAGCTCGGGATTATAGGTCCATTAGTCCCCGCGTCGTCCTTGTAATTCTACCAGACACAAAGGGCGAAATGGGAATTTTAGAATTACGGAATTCTAAAATTAAAAAACTCAAAAAATAATTAATTGAGAATTAATTATTATTTAAATAATGAGATTATTTAAATTTGAATTTGAAAATATCTAGATTTATCTATTTAAACTTATTTGATAAGTTGTTCAATTTAGAATTCAAATTAATTTAAGTTTGACTTAAATTTGAATTTGAATCTGAATTAAAATTGGACTACTGGATAAAGGATAAAATCTCTTCCTTCCCTATCTGATATAGGCGCCACATACATAGGGATAAATCCCTAAGTTGGCTGGCCACTTAAAGGATAAGGGGAAGCGATTTTTTGTTCCAAATTCAAAATTGGAGATAAGGATTTGATTCTATTTTGAAGTTTGACTTCTACTCTTTAAATATGAGAAAGATAGAAAATTGTAGACACAATTTTTGACACATTATTCAGCCCTAAGTTTGTGGTGGCCGAATTTCTCATAGAGTGCTAAATAAAGAGCAAAATTTTTCTCCAAAAATTCCACATCGTGCATGCGTTGGTGTTTGTGGAAATTCGAGTGTTTTAGAAACCTATTTTGTCTCACCTGTGCCCACACACACGTCTACGTGGAATCAAGGAATTGACTGGAAGACTTTTGGTACTCTAAACACAAAACTTGGAGCAAGGACTGTTCATGTTCAAAGAATTCAAGTTATCATCCGAGTCGGATTCCAGGTATTTTTTTCGGATGATCATTGAATCATATAAGTTAATGTGATTAACTTATTCGTGCATAAATTAATATAATCTATAGAGTATCTCAAAATTTTTAATGAAAATTTTTGTTATACATGATCCGCTGTTCCTCACGCTTCCTCCACCGAATTCGATTCAGCAACCAACAGTTATGTTGTTACACTAATAACATATCTTGCTATTACTTTAAGGATTCAGATATCAAACTAGTTCCCAAAAACTTGCCTTAACTTATTACAGTCTGTTGTTCTTTACAAAGACAATGGTTGTAATATCTTCTTCTTAGAACTGAACATACACACTAGTATTCTATATTACTTTAATCTGCAACGGAAATTGTTTTCTAAGCGAGCGTAGTAAAGACCACTCCCGTGTACCCATGACATTCTCGCCACCCTTGCCTCCGCCTGTCCATCAAGTAAACCACTATATGACTGGCTGCTTACCTTTGTTACCTGCACATGAGTAAACTGATGAGCTAACGCTCAGCAAGTATAAACATGCATACATCATAAACTAATAAAAATTACATTAAGAGTTATGATGCAAATATGCTCGTGTGAAACATGTTTTAAACTACTTTGAGATTTTCCTCCTTTGCGGAGGCCGACGACCCGTTAGTCTTTTACTTTACTAGCCATTTCTTATTATCTGGTCTAGTCGAAATCTCTACTCTATGAGATTTTCCTCCCTTGCGGAGGTCGACGACCCGTCAGTCTTTTTCTTTACTGAATGATATGCAACGTTTCTCTACATGCACATGCTAACATAAAATGCATAATACTTCTTGCATACTTTAACTGTGCGTAAGGGTAACCATATGTCGCCCTTCTGCAATCTAGAGCACAAAGCCCTCCAAACACGTATAATCACATATAATCACATAGACTTAGGAACATAAGTAAATTCATAGTTCTAAGTCTAACTATAGCTTACTCGAGTCCAGACAAACATAAATGTCTATACTTTTAGTTAATCCGCTAGGATTCCCACTAGCTGGAAGTTCTTTCTCGTTGCTTCAGCTCTCGTGCCAAAACCTGTTTCATGGAAATAGGTATTAACCACCTATTCCAAGCATCAAAATTTCTCATATTTGGATTCCTAAATCTAATTTCAACTCATTTTCGAACTTAACCCCTCTAGGCCGAATTCTAGCTCAAGAGGCAAATTACACCTATTCATGTATCTCAGTTTCTAAATCATAATCTATTCACTTCCGAGCTTTAAAACTGTTACTCATTCTTGAGAGTCAAATTCTTAATTCAATGCTTACTAACAAGGTTTTAGAAATTTCGGCAGAGTTTCACCTTGTTTTTTCTAGTTTTCTAAGTTGTCAATAACTCATTCTACTTTTGATTTCGGTACCTGTAGTCCAGATTCATATTCTTGAACACAAATTCCAACATAAAATGAACAACAACACTTTTTCTCCATTTCTAGTGTATTTCGGATTTTTAGTGTTAATCCAAAAAAATTTGTTCAATCGTTTCAATACTTACCGTTAGACTCCTATCATAGTCCCCGACAATACCTCGGTTTCGTTTTTCAGTTTTACAGATTTTTTCCGAGATGAGTCACTATTCATCAAAATGAAAAAGCATGCAGTTTCTCATGAAAAATCCGAAATCTTACCTTGAAAAGTTGAGATTCTCTACTAGAATGTCTCAGGTTATGTTTCTACCGGACTGAACGGAAGAAATTTCGACGAAAACGGGTGATTCCTTCATTTTCCCTTGATTTTCTCTCTTTTCTCTTTCTTTTCTCTATTCTCTCGGCCACACTTAGGAAAAGAAGCAAATGTGGCTTCTTTGTCTCACGTAGGCCAATATTAAGACTAATATGAATATTATATTAATATTTTTAATAATATCTTAACATTACTTTCTAAATTAAATTAGAGAAATTACTTTAATTCCCATAATTTAGTTTTACTAATTCTAATTAAGTTTAACACTTAATTTAAGTGGTTCTATGTTCCCCACATTTTTCTTGTCGAGACCAAACTTTTCATTTTTCAAAACGAGTCTCTTTCCGGTACTGATAATTTCACATCCGATACAGGTTCTATACTGCTTTTCTAGACTGCCGAGCACCCTGGGTCAACTTTCTCATATTCAGCCCATTTCTCTTGGGTATCTCAATAGTCAATTTCTTTTTCTAAAATTTTCATTTTAAACGATCCAGAATAGCCCAAAACGCGTACCCTTGCGGTACTCATTTTTTTAGCAGTTTCCCGCTTTAACTGACTCGGGAAAATTCTGTTTCAGGAAATTTTGCTATTTTCCTTACTTCTAATATTTCTACTCTTTTTCTAACTGGTCATTTGGTCATTTACCAAATATTTCAGTTTTTCATAACTAAAATATACCCATTAAAATTTCTAACTTTTAACTGATATTTCACTATTCACAACTGATATTTATGAATTTTCTCTATAAAAATATTCGTATTATAACTTTACACTTTTTGGGTGATTTTACCTCATATATAAAGTTTCTACATCACACTTTCCTGATTACATCAATATTTCTACTACTTTCCGTTCGGAAAGAATTACGATCAAATACTGAACTGTCCAGATTAGACTTAAAATTTTCCCGGTCATTACACATTAAGACTCCATCAATCACGAAGGGAAAAGGAAGTGCTGCTTTCGACGCTACCACCTCTGCATGACCCACAATCTCGTTAAACACTAGTTCTCCAATATCAATGGGGACTCCTGTCCCAATAAAATACAGGACCTCGGCCAGTTGTTTGTGTACACCAGTAGTATGAAAACTTGGAAGCCAGTTTCCACTGCAATTTTGTGTAGAGCTGAGTACTTCAAGCTTAGATCCGCAGCAGGAAAATTGTTACTTTTAACAAGAGGCCATTGACAGCGAGCACCAGCAGTTAGTTCAGTAACCACCTTATCATAATCAACTTCTAGATTCTCAGTCTCCACATGACTTTCATAAAAATTATTAATCACTCTTGGTGAGAATTCAAACTTTACTTCTCGAACATATACGGTATGAAATATGTCAGAATTCGGCTCTCGAATAGCTTTGAGCTGATTGGTATAAAATTCTATCACAATGTTCTTGACAAAAGGCTGAATTCGTGTAACAATACCATAGAGATTTCATGCTTTTAAGAGCTGAACTAGGCCCAATTCTTCTTATTCAATCATGTTTATTAGTCGTTCAGAGTGAATTTTCCTTTTTGACATTACATTCCATAGTGAATCATTTTGAGCTGGACATGCTGTGGAAGGACTAGCAGACTTACCAGGCTTTAGAGTCTTTAAGTTGGCTCAAGTAGCTCACTTTGGACATTGTGGTGCTACTGAAGACTTCTTCTGTTGCGTTGAACCACCTGTAGATGACGGCGTGTTCTTCTTTGGGCATGCTAGAACTGATGACTTCTTTTGTTTCTTGGAACAAACTGGAGACAACAGCGGTTTATTTTTTTTTTGGGCCAACTGGGAACTCCTCAGTATCTATCGGCTCTTCTTCAGGTTGAAAAGAGGGGTCACTATCTTCAGGAACGGAGCACTTTTTGGATGGTTGCACTAGGATTTCATCTGCAATGTTTGTGGGAAATTTTCCTTTAAGTCCTTCAGGATACATAGGAAAGTTCAGTTTCCAAGTGGGAAACCCCGGTCGTCGAGGAGCAGACCTTAGATCAACCGGGTCCATCCTATCTTCTGGAAGGTCTGGTGGCGGAGCATGATGTGTATCTGGACTTGCCCTGTTTGAAGCTGTGGGTGATGTCGGTGGAGATGGCGATATGGAGTCAGGGTGATTTCTGGGTGCTGAGAATCCCGGAGAAGCATCAAACGGCGTATGTTCTTCTTCTGCAAGATTGTCCTCATGTAGTGGATGATACGGGACCATCTCCCAAGGCCGAATCACGGTGAGAGGCTCTGGATCGGGGTCGTGGGACAGAGTCTTGCAATGGTACGTAAAGGTGGACTTGGGTGGAGGCCGTTTCTTTGTCGTCTTTGAAGATTTGGAGGCCAATGATTTGGGTTTTTTCATAGCCGCGAGAACACGATCTTGAATTTCTTTCCATAATCGTTCAACTTTTGCATCAAATTGGGGTCTAGAGTTGCATCGAGTCGACACCATTGTTGTAGAGAGATCATACAAAAAAAAAAAAAAATTTTTTTTTTGACTAGGTTGCAGATGGAATGGTCGGGATTTTTCGTTTTGGGGAAGAAGAAGATGAATAGTTTTTTTTTTTTTTTTTTTTTTTTTTTTTTTTATAAAGCGTCTTGAGCCCCTTTTTTTTAAAAAAAGAAATTACATAACACATATCCCCAGAGTATACCATAATGACTCATACCTGACTGAATCTAAGGCCTTTGTAAAATTGTCTACTAATTGTTTTTCTTTTGCAACATACTCCAAATGAATGACTTTGCGTTCCACCAGGCCCCGAATGAAGTGATGTTGAATATCAATGTGCTTTGTTTTGGAATGTTGAGCTGGGTCTTTTGATATATTGATAGCACTCAAGTTATCGCAGTATATAGTCAAAAATTCCTGTGGGATTCCATAATCATTCAACATTTGTTTCATCCATACCAATTGTGTACAACAACTTCCTGTAGCATTATATTCAACCTCGGCAGTGGATAGTGAAATGGAGTTCTGCTTCTTACTATGCCAAGAGACCAAATTGTTTCCAAGATAAAAACATCCTTCAGTAGTACTCTTCTTGTCGTCAGCACTTCCAGCCCAGTCTGCATCACTAAATCCAGCAAGACTAGAATTAGTATCCTTGGAATACCAAATACCATAGTCAGTCGTCCCACTTACATAGCGAATAATCCTCTTGACAGCCGTTACATGTGACTCCTTATGATTAGCTTGATATCTGGCACATACCCCAACACTGTAACTTATCTCTGGTCTACTAGCAGTCAAGTAGAGAAGACTTCCTATCATACTTCTATAGAGGCTTGGATCCACAGAAATACTACAAGCATCCTTTGTTAGCTTGTCATTAGTCCCCATTGGTGTTCTCATATGCTAAGACTACTTAAGCCTGAATTTCTTCACAAGATTCCGAGCATACTTACTTTGGGAGATAAAGATGTCGTTTTCCAACTGTTTTATATGCAACCCCAGAAAATAATTCAACTCACCAACCATGCTCATTTCAAATTCTTTCTTCATTTGATTCACAAATTCATCCACCTTGGCTTGAGAAGTGGAGCCGAAAACAATATCATCCACATATATATGTGCAATGATGATTCTTGTGTTAAACTTATTGATAAACAATGTCTTGTCAACTCCTCCTCTCATGTAGCCCTTCTTATCAAGGAAGTCTATCAATCATTCATACCATGCCCTTGGAGCCTATTTTAGACCATATAGAGTCTTTTTGATCTGTATACATAATCTGGATGTTCTGGATCCTTATCATCCTTTGGTTGTTCCACAAAGGCTTCCTCATTCAAGAACCTGTTTAGAAAAGCACTTTTCACGTCCATTTGGTGTAACCTGAATCTCATCAAGCAAGCGATGGCCAACAATTATCGAATGGACTCAAGTCGTGCTACTGGAGTAAATGTCTCATCAAAATCAGTCCCTTCAATCTAAGTGTAACCTGAGCTACAAGCCAAGCCTTGTTTCTAGTGATATTTCCATTTTCATCTGTTTTATTCTTGAAAATCCACTTGGTTCCAATAACATTGGAATCCTTTGGTTTGGGTACTAAGGACCACACATCGTTTCTCACAAATTATTCTAGCTCTTCCTGCATTACATTTATGCAGTACTCATCTAGTAGAGCTTCCTTAACGTTCTTCGGTTCGATTGGAGAAGTGTAGCAAACATACCTAACCATGTCATGGTAGTTAATTCTTGGCTTGTCTCTGGTGTGTATTCCATCATCTATTCTGCCAATTACTTCCTTAGCTGGATGATTCCTTTTGATTCTGGATGACGGTTCTCTGTTATTCTGATTAGCTGTATGTAGAGCTTCTACCTCTTGCTCTGGCATTTGTGTCTCAGACGATGTCCCCACATCATTAGCAACACTATCTGAAGTACTGTCATCTACATGCCATTCTTCAAACATCTTATCATCTTCTTCAGTAGACTTGTATATCTCATCATTTGTAGGTCTCTCTGATTCATCATTGAAGTCATCAATTACCACATTTATTGATTCCATAATCGTTTGAGTCCTTTTGATGTAGACCCTATATGCACGACTAGTGGAAGAGTATCCCAGGAAAACTCCTTCATCACTTTTTGCATCAAGCTTTCCTCTTTGTTCCCAATCATTCAGAATATAACACACACTTTCAAAAACATGAAAGTAACTGAGATTTGGCTTCCTTCCCTTCCATATCTCATATGGAGTGTTTCTTGTTCCTAGTGTAAAATAAACTCAATTCATCGTGTGACATGCAGTATGAACTGCTTCTGCCCATAATTTGTATGATAAGCGTTTTGAATTCAGTATAACACAAGCTATCTCTTAAAGCGTTTTGTTCTTTCTTTCAACAACTCCATTTTGTTGAGGAGTCTTTGGTGCTGAAAATTCATGAGCAATGCCGTGCGTATTGCAATATTCAGCAAATATTGTGTTTTCAAACTCCCTACCATGATCGCTTCTAATTCTCACTATTTTCCCAATATTGCAGTTTGTCTCCCTTTGAACCTTTGAACACAAGTTCTGGAACACCTTGAAGGTGTTGGATTTCTCTCTAATAAAGTAAACCCAAGTGAATCTGGAAAAATCATCCACACACACAAATATGTACTTTCTTCCACCAATGCTTTCAACTTGCATGGGACCCATAAGATCCATGTGAAGTAGTTCAAAAATCCATGTTGTGGATATGTATTGAACCACCTTGTGTGAGACCTTTAGCTACTTTCCAATCTGACATGGTCCACATACTCCTAGTGGTATTGATCCGAGTTTCGGTACTCTAACTGCTCATGCATCAACTATCTTCTTCAAGTTTCTGTAATTAAGATGTCCGAGCTTTTGATGCCATACCTCTATTTCTTCTTTAGTAGTTTTGAAACACGAGAGTGGGTGAATCAACATGTAGCAATTATCAGATGATCTTGATCCTTCCATCACACAGTTCTCTTCCTCATCAATCACACAACACTTGTCTTTAGAAAAACTCAAGAAAAGTTCTTGATCACCCGCTGGCTAATGCTTATGAGATTGGCCTTCAATCCTTCCATAAGTAACACATTCTTCAGTTTCGGTAATCTATCAACATCTAGAGTTCCTCTCCCAAGCACTCTTCCTTTAAAACTATCACCAAAAGTTACGTGTCCGTCAGTCGAACATTTAAAATTTTTTAGAAAATTTCTCTCACCGGTCATATGCCTGGAGCATCCACTATCAAAATACCATGAGTGGGTAGTACTTGCTTTCAGAGACATGTAAGCCACATGGCATCTTAAATCTGATTTTCTTACCCACACATTACGTATAATACTGTTAACACCATCAATCTTCCTCCTTGGTGTCTTTCTTGCGACATTTGGCGAATTCAGATGCATGCCAGGTTTCAAGGCATTCAGGTACTTGTAACACCGTGGTTGACTATGACCTTAAAAGCTGCAGTAGTTGCACATGGGAATAAATGTTTTTTGTCATGAACGAGCATGGGTAATGGTCTTGGGGTGAGGAATTTTTCTCGTAGTCAGAGATCTTTCTTTAACAAAGACTGTCTTGGATGTCTAACATTCTTTACTGTAGCCTAGTCAAAAATGGTCATGACTGGATTTTCTCATAGACAAGATGTGGTCTAATTTTGCAGACCAGTGTTCATCATCTTCAAGGTCTTCTGGGTATGTTCTAATTCTGCATGAGCTTCGTGCAATTTTTTATCCATTTCAGCAATCTTGAACTTGTGCCTCATCTTTAGATCCTCCTTCTCTTGTAAAGCATCACCCAATTTCTTTTAAAGTGACTTGTTCATCTTGACCGCCTGAGTCCATTTGTTGAACATTGATTCATAAGCCTCCTGAATAGTCTCATGTGTCAGTTCTCCATCATTACTGAAACTGTCAGAATCAGAAAGGTCTCCATTTTCTTCTGGTTTTTATGCGTGTATTATAGATGATGTTCCAACATCGCTAGTGACATGGTCTGCAACATGGTTGTTGGAATCATCCTGATATACATTGAAAGCAACATAATTGTTCAAATGATCTTCATTTTCCTAGCTACCATCAGATTCTTCATCACTCCAAGTCACGTTGAAAGTTTTCTTCCTCTTCTTAAGCGTATTTGCACATTTCAATTGGATGTGTCCATAACCATCACACTCTCGACACTGAATGCCTCGGTTTCATGGCTTGGGTTCTGAATTGCTTGCAGCATCTGTATTCTTCTGGAAGTTGTTGAATCTCCCAGAATTTGGAGCGAACCCCTTACCTTTTACACGTTTCAAAATGCGATTGAAATTCTTCGTCAAAAGAGCAAATGATTCTACCAAAGCTTGTGGATTTCCTATATCTTCTTCCACAGTCGGTTTTTGCAATTTTTCTTGAAAGGTTGTCTCTTTCTCCTTCTTGTTCTGGTCCAGATTCATCTCAAATGTTCTCAACTATCCCATCAGCTCATCAAGTCTCATAGCTTGAACGTTTTTTGCATCTTCAATAGCTGTGACTTTGTAAGCAAATCTCTGTGGAAGTGATCTCAGGGTTTTGCTGACAAGTCTTGCCTCGGAGATTTTTTCACCAAGAGCAAAAGATTCATTAGCTATATCACATAATCGTGAATTTTCCAAGATCTCACAGAACTTATGGTCAGTGAACCTCTCTGATACCACTTGTTAGATCTGATGTTACGTCTGATGTTCCAGATGATGTTGGAACACTATCTAGAACACTATTATACTTATCAACTTAACCAACGAAGAACAATAGTGCCGAAAAATAAATAGACACGCTATATGATATCGCAGTTCGGTGCGTACACCTACTCTACGGGGCCATGCCCAGACAGTAAACAGTTTCACTATACTTTAAGAATTACAACACTGACGGACTTATTTAGTCAAGGACTCCCTCCTAGACTATGATGCCACTTTGATGAAATTGCACAATGACTCCGTTTAGCGTGTACCACACGTCTTCACTTTCAACTTCTGAACTCCCTTCAGTCGTTCATACAATCATCTAAGAACAAGATGCATAACTTTTCAGCAGGTCTATTTTCGCTCAACCACTCACCCTCTGGAAATATTTGCACGTTCAAAAGTCCACATTTGTTTCCTCAACTGAAGCCTTTTATCTCCACTTTCAAATGGCTTACTAAATCTTATTCAAACACAAACCTCTTATCTTTTTCACCAAGATTCTCTTTGATGAGATAAGCACAATCTTCTTTTAAATTTGAATTCTAAATCCTCCAGATTATCCTACATGATTTCTAAATTTGAAACTCCTTAGAAAATCAGATCAAGTTTAAATTCAAATAGAAGATCGAGATCCTCACTTCCTCACGTGCTTTGCTTTATCTTTTCCTTATCTTTTGGCCACAACTAATCTGCATAATCCCCCAATTCCACTGTGGCAATCTGAAATCTCTGTTGATCTCTAGTTGCTATTTCCTAGACCTTTGCATACAAAAAGAGCTTGGTTTGCCAAACAGCCAACTAACACAATATCCTAACAAATATGTACTATATATTTTCACATTCTTGATATGACAAGTAAATTAAGAAGATGTTTAATAGAGAGATTCGTTCCTTGATTCGAATCATAATTCGTGGTTTGTTACAGTATTTTCTCTCACAAAAAATACACGTAAATAAAAAATGATTGAATCACATGGTTTGAATCCTCCAACCAAACGTCATCTAAAGCATCGAGACTATTGATTACTAAATCTTGAATTGTGCAAAAACTAGTTTTACATGCGAAAAGATATGATTATAAAGATGGATACTTTATTCCTGATAGATTATTTTGGTTGTCGAAGCGAGCTTCAAGATAGCAATATTGATGTAAACCTAGTGGTCTCGATTTCTTTTCCATCTCAAATCCTCACCAAAACTCTAAACTCCAATGAAAAATATAAATGAGTTTTGGTTGGTTCGGTGCAACATATTGCCTCCTCTGGATGCATTCCCACTATGTTTTCATGACTCCAAGCAAAGGATTTTTTGTTGTTCGTTAGGAATTGAACTAAGACTTGTCTTTCTTTTTCTTTTAGGAGGTTTCCGACCAATACAGCGTCACTTGGTCTAGTTCCTCCTCAGAAATTTTCATAGTTATGCTGTAACAACTTTAGGCCACAAATTGATTTCCCCTGATATCAATTGTTTTTGTCTCGTCAGCTAATGGAAATCTCATGACACGTTGTAGAGTCGAAGCCATTGTGGATCTAGTGTCGACCGCTAGGACACTCACGTTCATCTTTTTCCTAGTCGCCTCCACTTCTAGGGTGAGAGAACATTGTGGTTTGATTCTACATCCCTCGAATCATGTGATCACGCTGAATAGTTTAGCACGTCCGCACTACTACCTACATCAATCAATACTCATTATTCTGAGGTTTACTACAAATGGATCATTGTATCGCGTGTCCACCCTTGCTAAATCTACATGTTCCAACTTTATTGATAGGTCCCAAACACACATATGATACTTAAAGATAATTTGTGTTCTCTTCCGGTGAGAACATACCACAATTTGAATGCAAATGATTTATTGATTTCCATTGATAACTTTCAGCAGCTTTAAATAAGCAAAGCCTCGTACAAGAAATCTGAAATAAAAGGAAACTGATAGCTAACAAACGGAACCAAAACACACGTAAAACACGTAGAAACAGAACATGCAAAACACGTAAAAAAATCAGAGCATAACAAATGGAAATAACATGCAACAGAAAAAACACGTAAAACTCTCAACGATAAATGACCCAGTCCACTCCAGCGATCTTCTCGTTCGCTACTTGCCCATGACTGCAATGGTCTTGATTCATGTCCCCACTTCAACCCATATCATTGACCCACTCCCATTTTGGCTATGCCTAATTTCAATGACTCCTTCACCATTGAAACTGATGCCTCAGGAGATGGGAATGGCGTAATTTTAACGCAGCAAGGCAAGCCCATTGCGTTTATGAGTCGAGCATTGGGGGTTACAAAAAAATCTTGGTCAACCTATGCCAAGGAAATGCTTGCAATTGTGGAGGCCATACGCTTATGGCATCCTTATTTACTGAGAAGAAAATATTTCATCCAAACTGACCAGCGCAGCCTGAAGTACTTCTTGGAGCAACGCGTGGCAACACTTGAGCAACAAAAGTGGGTAGACAAATTAATGGGCTACGACTATGAAATTACTTACCGTCCAGGCTGTGAAAACTCAGCTGCAGACGCCCTCTCACGCAAGCCTCACAGCCCAGTTCTTCATCATCTCCACGTGCCCTCTGTAACCATGTGGGATGAGATTAAAGGAGCTTACAAAGGGGATTCTTATATACAATCTATATATCAGAGGGCCAAGGCACAACCCAAGGGGCACTACTCACGGCGCCAAGGACTCCTTTTATTCAAAGGCAGAGTGGTTATTTCTTTTCATGAGGTGCTGCGGACTAAACTCATACACGAGGCTGGCTCAACAATTTTATTGGCCTAAAATGCACCAAGAAGTCCACGAATATGTCAAGCGATGTGAAGTCTGCTAGAAGATGAAGTCTGAGACACTCCCCCCTGCCGGACTCTTGCAACCTTTGACCATTCCTTGCCAAGTCTGGGACGATATCACTCTCGACTTCCCATGGCAAGGATACAATTTTGGTTGTTGTTGACAAGTTAAGTAAATTCGCACATTTCTTAACTTTAACTCATCCTTTACTGCTAAAGGTGTGGCTGAAAATTTTGTTGAACGGGTTGTCAAATTACATGATCTTCCCAGATCGATCATTAGTGATCAAGACCCTATTTTTATTAGCCGATTTTGGCAAGAATTCCTCCAAATGTCAGGTACTAAGTTAAAACTCAGCTCCGCTTATCATCCGCAAACTGACGGCCAGACGGAAGTGGTCAATCGTTGTGTAGAGCAGTACCTCTACTACTTTGTTCACCAATGGCCACACAAATGGAACACCTACATTCCCTAGGCAGAGCTATGGTACAATACGACGTACCATGCATCTACAGGAATGACCCCACTTCAGGCGTTGTATGGCCGTTTGCCTCCTCCACTTCCCATTTACCATAGTGTCTTATCTTCGGTGCATGAAGTGGACTAAAGTCTCATGTCTAGAGAAGAGTTGTTGTGCCAACTTAAAGCTAATCTAGAGACTTCCAGCAATCGCATGAAGCAGATAGCGGATCACAAGAGAAGGGATTTGACTTTTGAAGTAGGCGATATGGTGTTTCTTAAGTTACACCCCTATTGGCAGCAATCTGTTTTCAGACGTGCCCACTAGAAGCTCGCCAGTCAATTTTACGGACCATACCCAATGCTACAAAAAATTGGAGCTGTTGTATATAAACTACAGCTACCGGAAGGAGCTCGCATTCATCATGTTTTCCACGTTTCCTTGTTAAAAAAATTCATGGGAGACATGGTGGTGCCGTCTATAGAATTGCTGCCGGTGAACGATGGGGGCGCAGTTATATTGGAACCTCAACAAATACTGGACACTCATTGGGTCAAACAAGGAAATAAATTTGAAGAAGAAAGCTTAGTCCAGTGGAAGCACCTATTAGCGGAGGAGGCCACTTGGGAGACAACCCAATCCTTTCTTGCGCAGTTTCCATCTGTGGACCTTGAGGACAAGCGTCCACTGGAGGGAGGGAGTATTGTTAGGCCACGTCGTTCAGAGAGAGGCCTAAAACCGAATCCCAAATATATGGGTTGACGTGGGGACGTGAATCAAGACCGTTGCAGTCATGGGTAAGTAGCGAACGAGAAGATCGCTGGAGTGGACTGGGTCATTTATCGTTGAGAGTTTTACGTGTTTTGCATGTTCTGTTTCTACGTATTTTACGTGTGTTTTGATTCTGTTTGTTAGCTATCAGTTTCCTTTTATTTCAGATTTCTTGTACGAGGCTTTGCTTATTTAAAGCAGCTGAAAGTTATCAATGAAAATCAAGAAATCATTTGCATTCAAATTGTGGTACGTTCTCACCCGAAGAGAACACAAATTATCTTAAGTATTATCTGTGTGTTTCGGACCTATCACATGGATAGTCAGTCGGTGAGAGAAAAGCAGAGAGCGAGGGTGGTCTAGTCGGTGAGAGAGAAGCGGAGAGGGAGGGTCAACTTTTTCATTTATGAGACAGGGAGAAGTTTTTTGAAGTAATATTTGTATATACACATAGGTTAAAAAAGAATTCATTTTTTTAACGCGTAACACATCAAAATTTTTTTGTTTATTCTGGATCCTCAACTCCTGTTTTGTTTCGGTCTCTTTGGTCAAATTTTCTCTTTCCTTTTCGACGTGGGACTAAGGCTACCATTACATTTGCGGCTAAACTCAGAAACACAACAACAAAGGTTCCTGTTACATTTACAACAGCAGCAAATCTTCTTCTTCGATTTCACTTCTCTCTCTCGTTTGAGAATCTGGTAAAATTGTCGTCTTTGATCTCGGAATAATAGTTTCCGTTCACGCCCTAATTCGCACAAATGAAATCGGAGGAATTGAGATTAGAGTTCTGCTGTTGAGTTTCAAAGAAACCCCTGAGGAATTAACGTCAGCTTCGATTGCTCTCATTCTGGTCCCTGCGTTCCTGAGTTTTGAAAGGTCTCTCTCTATCTCTATTTCTATCTCCATCTCTCTCTCTCTCTCTATATATATATATATATATAGAGAGAGAGAGAGAGAGAATATATAGAGAAAGAGAATATATATATATATATATATATATATATATATCTCTCTGATTTTATTCAAACTTTCGATATGTTTGTTTGGGAAATCTAACAAATTCTCTCTTTTTTAAGTGTGTTATGTAACTTTAATTCTCCATATTTGAATCCTTTGTAACCGTTTTCTTAAAACCTTAGTGGTGGTTTTTCTGTCTGTAGAATCAATTTTGCCTTCTCTTCTGCCTGCCTATGGAAAATGTATACGCTACTTTACCTTTCAATCCTTTACTTTATCTTGAAAGTTGTGTTCCACTCTTGTTTGGTGCTCAGTGATATCTCCGATCTCCCTTGATTGGAAGTGATTTTGTTCGGTTCTAACGCAGCATTGGCATTTATCACTCATTAACTGGGTCCTCTCAGTTTGAGTCTCATCTCATGGATTTACAAGTCTCTTTTTTTTTTTTTTTTTTTTTTTTTTTTTTTTTTTTATTACCGCTTGTTCATATTTTGCTTTATTTTAAGTTCACCTCTCTCTCTCTCTCTCTCTCTCTCTCTCTACAGCTTCATTTGCTGAATGTTTTCAAGCAACTGAGCAAGTTGGATTCTGGGTTCTTTTCTTTTCGGTTTTTTTTTTTTTTTTTTTTTTTTTGGCTATTTATTATCATTTTGATATGTCCAGTGTCAAAATCTCGTTTCATGAAAAATGTTTTCCTTCTGAGAATGTCGATTCTAGGTTCAACTTGAAAGTGTTGTCTCTTTCTTGGGGGTTTTGATTTATTGTTCTTTAGATAATACGGAAAAGGGGAAAAATGAATATTTCATTTACTCAACCGATAATATTACACAACATCCGCCTTTATATACATAGTAAAATAATAAGCTTGCTGAGTAAGTTTGACTAGTCTAACGAACTACCAAACTTGTTAAGTAAGCTTAACAAACTAACTAATCTAATTAACTAACTAGTCTAAAATTAGATGTTATTATCTTTATCTGCACAATGTGTATTCGTTCCTCATTTACTTGTAAACTTCAAGTCCTTAAAGACTATTTGAAGAGATATGGTGTGTTTTTGTGCTGTGACATGTATTAGTAGATATTGTAATATAATTCGTGTTATTGGTTTATAAAATTATTAACTGAGCTTTTCTTATATTCATGCATTAGTGCATTTAATTTTCATCCTTTTATTTCTATTGTTTAGTTCTTAAGCATATGATGAGCCATGAAGTCTAGCAGAAGATTTGTAATGCAATGACAAGTGCAAGCATGCGGGGTTAGTAGCATTATTTTCAGTCCAAAATGTAGATGTCCCAAATCTCGGATTTCCATGGTGAGAGATGTCATTCTACATGCTTTTTTCTAAATTAAATGCATTGTATTTGTATTTAAAGATCACAAAAAAACCCCTTTTTGTCTTCAAAGTTCAGAGCATTTTAAACTGAATGATTCATAGTTTTCAGAGCATTTTGAACTGAATGATTCATAGGTTAGCTGGCATAGTTATTTTATTCCTATAATGGCATAGTTATTTTAGATTAGGGGTTTTAGGATCTTTCTTCCTATTTATTCTATCCCTTTCTTTTCTTTTCTGGGTTTAATTTCAGTTAATCTTGTCACAGATTTCTTCTTTAGATGACGTTTGTTGTGTTTCCTTTTAACCCAATTGATACTCCAAAGCTGATTGTCCTCTATATTTGCCAAAGTTAATTCATTGATGAAATGTTTCTTGGTTTCTTTTCTAAAACTATATAACATAATCGAAATTTATCTTTTTCGGATTCGAATGAGAGATTATCATTTCCAAACATGCTTCGAAGATATAAATTTAGTGAGATAAGAACGAGAATATTTGATAAAAGAGACCGGAGAAAATCAAAATTTGGGGAAATAGGCCGGTTTTTTTTTATAACAAAAAAATGATGACGTGTATCACACGTGGCAAAAAATGGGTCCTATTAGTCTCAAAATGGGTCATTTTTTCAAAAACTCTCAAAAAACCCTCAATCTCTCTCGACCGACCCTCTCTCTCGACCGACTCTCTCTCTTCCTCCCACCCGACCAAATCCTCCGGCAGTTCTCTCCGATCACCTGTCACCGACCGACCACCTCTCGTCTCGGCCGACCGACCACCTCACCAAACACCGACGTTACCTAAAACCGACCAAAAACCGACCAAAAACCGACTTCCATTCCCACTAAAACCGACCAAAAACCGATACTAAAACCGACCCCGACCACGAAAACCGACTAAAAATCCGGCAGCTTTTAGAAGTAATGGCATCACAAAGCGACTCTTCCTCAACTAAAACGGCCATTTCCCGAACACACGAGGCAACGGAATCGACTGAGGTAATATTCTTATTTGACATTCTTATATATTTTTTTTTTGCAAGAACAAAAACTTAATATAAGCAACATTGGTCTGTTCAAAGTCGGTTTAGGTTCTGGTCTGTTTGCAGTCGGTTCTAGGTCCGTTTAAAGTCATTTCTGGTGGTCGGTTCTTAGTCGGTTCTGGTCGATCATGGTCGGCTCTAATTGATTTTGGTCGGTTCTGTATGCAGTCGGTTCTTGGTCGGTTTTGGTCGTTTTTGGTCGGTTCTGTTCGGTTTTTGGTCGGTTCTTTCTGCTTGGTCTGTTCCTGCCGGGATTTTAGGTCGGTTCGGTCGTGTCATGGTCGGTTCTGTCATTTTGGTCGGTTCTGACCTATGTTTCTGTCTTATTTTACAGTATGACCTCCCAAAGTACAACACTGGTGAAATTCCTGGGATCGGACATCTAAAGACGTTAATGGATCCTGTACGGGAGTATTTCCCGGTCAAAGTGACGATGAAGTCCAAGATTGAGGCGTTGGAGGTAATTAGGCAGAGTCTAGACCCGAGATAGAAATGCCAATCTTCAAGGAGTCTGCCCGGACATTTTATTTCAATGTCTCGAAAATATGACATATTGTGGGTGTTGACACACTATATCGCTTTTAAAGGCGAGATAGAAACAAGGAAAAGACATGAGTTGTGGTTCAAGGTTAATGGAACCGCAACTCGGTTTGGAATGAGGGAATTTGCTTTAATAATCGGGCTTGAACTGTGGGGAATCTCCCGAGCCGACGTGATCTTGAAAGCTTCAAAGAGCAGAAGATTATTGGAGCATTTCAACTCCCCGTAGTACTTGTTGCGATTTAAGAAGATTCTTTTGGGGGATAAGATAAAAGGTAGCGATAAAGCAAAGATCGCTATCATTTATTTTTAGCACAAGTACTATTATCGGGGACGAGAAGAAGACCGTCTCCTTTGGATTGGCTGTCTTCGTTGACGACTTAGAATTCTTCAACTTGACTATCCATGGGGCAGGTGGTGTCTTTTGAATGCACTCTGCGGGCTCAAGAAGAACTTGAAAGACAAATACCAAAAATGGGTTCGGAAAGGACTTAATAAAGCGTCAAGGAAACCTACTCAATATGCGGGTTTCCTTGGGCCTTCCAGTATGTTTATCTGATTATGTTAATAACTTTTCATGCATTATAGTAAATTGGTTTACTAGACTTTAAAAAATTGGTTTAACGCAGGTTTGGGCATTCGAAACGTTTCCAAGCATCGGCGCCACGTTTGCAAAGATGGTTGAGGGACGTCTTCCCAGAATGCTCAAATGGGAGCAACGCCGGGTTTCCTTGGTCGAGGTTAGACAAATAGACGACCTCATGCACAGTGGCGAGGTAAGGGTTTGAATACAAAGTTTTTGTTTGTGTAAATTTTACAAAATAGGTTTTTTTCTACAATATGTTTCTACCTAAATAATCATTGAATGTATGTTTTTTTAATGTACAGGGAATGACCGTACCAGTTCTTTATCCCACTGAGGAGGAAATGAACAGTATGTGCATGAGGTCGTATATGCCTTATGCCGACGAAGAAGATGCTGAGATTGACCAGCTTGCATCAATTTTGGACTCTGGTGCACAAATGGTCCGTGTCCAAAAGCCGAAGCCCCCGAAACAGTTTGGTCGTCTCCAACTACTTCCCCAACAACAACAGCAAATTCCCCAACAACAACAGCAACTTCCCCAACAACAACAACAACAACAACAACAACAACAACAACAACATCAACAACAACAACAACAACAACAACAACAACAGCAACAACAACAACAGCAACAACACGATTGTGACGCCCCTAAGTGGGGGTTATGTAATAAAAGTGCGGTAACGGTGCACAAATAGAAATAAAATAGAATAAAACTCCTGAAATGAAAACAATGCCTGCCCATGGGCCTTTAAAACAAACTCTCCGTTAAAACTTAAATCCACAGTATAATGTAGCACCAATAAAATATTTAATAATACAATCATCATCATCAGTTATAATTCTGTCCAAAGTAATCCAATCAAGGTCTTACTCAAATTTAAGGAAAGAAACTGAAAATGGTAGATCCTCTACGAGGGGCACGCTGATCGGTGACTACTCCTCGTCCGAAAGGTTGCACTGTACACCTCCTGGGAATGAAAGACGACAAAAGGGGGTGAGCATGGAATGCTCAGTAGAAGAACTATTACTTACCTTTAGTTTTATTTATTTTGCCGATTAAACCTGCATGGTTAGTAGTTTTTAAGTTTTATGTACAATAAGTCATATGATCAGTGTCAGTGAGATAATCTAATCCGTACACTCATGACGGAAAACCCCCGAAGGGCGCGGTGATTCAGAGGCACTGATAGCAAGGATCACCTGTAGCGATGTCCCTACCAGATCAATCCTCGAACCACGGGTAAGGGTGAACTGTCGTTCCGGGCCCTCACCAGGACGTAACCACTGTACAGTAACCTTGGGGATTCTCAACCCGAGAGCGTCATCACCTCCCCTCTTTTTACATTTTGGGTTCACACCGGGGAATGGTAAAAGCCACACCCTCTTGTCAAGACACTATCTCACTATCGTATCCGGTTCACATTTTCCTAACCATGCCTTTGTGTCATATTCGAAAATTATGTCAAATCTCTTGGCCATATTGTACATTACAGGGACGGGCCTCCTAATGGTTTTGTTCAAGTCATATCGTAACAAATAATAAATAAGTTTGATATACAATTCCAATCTTTTCAAATTTGATAAAATTAATTAAATTAAATAAAATTCCACCAAAGTTAAGTAATAGGACCCCTACCTCAAAACGGATTGTCAATCGGAAGTCGAGAGGCTGCGAACGAAGGTTCGTTGAATCCGCCACCGGCGGCGGCGGCGGCGGCGGCGGAGGTACGGGCGGCGAAGCTTCCCGGAGAAGAATCTCGCGGCGGACTTGAGTTCTACCCCCTAAATCGATGGTTCTGAATCCAATGGCAATGTCAATTTCACCAAATTCGGCCTCTAACTACTCGGATCGAGATCCTCAATTCGGCCGAATTCCAAACCTTGAATCTTTGTTTTTCAGCCATGGATCTTCAAAATTGATTGGGGGCTTTCATTACCCGTGAGATTCTGAGCATTTTGACACTAAGATCACGAGGATCCAACGGCTAGATCGCCGGAACCATCCTCCCACTTTTCTCACGGGCGGCGGCTCCTTTTTCCGCAAGGCGGCGCGGTGACCACGGGCCGGTGGCCCAGAACGACTCACCGACTCCCTCCTGAAGCTAATGGGCTGGGCGGTGTCGTTCACATGGTCGGAGGAAGGAGATCCGAAGGCGGCGGCGGCGAGGAATCCGCCACCACGGGCGGCGGTGTCCGTCAGAATCAAGCCGTGTTGCTGGTGCCGTTTTTTCGCCTCTTCACTCTGAGTCTATTGGGACCGGAATCACCTCGATCGGACACCGGACGGCGGAGATATCACGATCGGAAGTTTGGGTGTTTTTTTGAACTTTGGCCGGCGAGTGTGGCGCCGTCCGGGCGGAGTTGGCGGCCGCAAGACACCAATCCGAACTCGGCTCGACGAGATCTTTCCAACGAGCCGGGCAGTGTCGAAAAACGGACGCCGGAATCTCACCGGAGGTTGGTCGGCGTGCGTGGAGAAAGAGAGAGAAAACGCGAAAGAGAGAGAGAGAGAGAGAAAATGAGGGTTCCGAGTTGTGAGGGTGAGGATACGCCCAAGTGGCACAAAATAACAAGTTAGGCATCTTGTTGTCAAAACCTTTATTTTTGACCCCACATTTCTCTAAAATTCAAATTCTGGCCCAGACTTCTAAAATTTTCACACTTAAGTCTTTAAAATTACAAATTAACCCCATTTCAAATTTTGGGTTTTACAACTCCTCCCCTTAGGAGATTTTCGTCCTCGAAATTAAAATTACATCTGTACTCAAAATAGATAAGGATACTTCTCCTGCATTTCGACTCAAGCTCCCATGTGGCTTCTTCATCTCCGTGATAACGCCATAGAACCTTGACCAAGGGATCTCTCGGCGACGGAGTATCTTAACTTCACGTTCTAAAATTTGGATAGGGAACTCCTCGTAAGTCGTGTCTCTACGGATCGGGACATCTGTCCATGTTATTATCGGGACGGATCTGGTTCGTACTTCCGTAGCATCGACACGTGGAAGACGTTGTGGACATGAGACAATTGGGATGGCAGGTCTAGGCGGTATGCAACTGGTCCAATTCGCTCTAGTACCTGGAATGGTCCTGTATACCTTGGTGCAAGCTTACCTCGAAATCCGAAACGAGAAACACCGCGTTTTGGGGTCACTTTTAGAAACACAAAGTCCCCAACCTCGAACTCCAATGGCCGTCTCCGGTTATCTGCATAACTCTTCTGTCGACTCTGAGCAGTTTTGAGGCGGTCACGAATAAATTGGACTCTTTCTGTTGTCTCCCGCACAAACTGAGGTCCAAGGTTAATGCGTTCTTCCTTCTCAGCCCAACACAAAGGAGATCTGCAGGGCCTACCGTACAGAGCCTCAAATGGAGCCATTCCGATGCTGGCTTGGTAACTGTTATTATAAGCGAATTCGGCATTTGGCAGGTATTCTCCCCATCTGCCCTCAAAGTCCAGAAGCAAGCACGCAACATATCTTCAAGGATTTGTATAACCCGCTCCGATTGCCCGTCGATCCCGAGGGTGGAAAGCGGTCTTTGAATCTCAACTCAGTCCCCAGAGCATTTTGTAACCCTTTCCAAAACTTAGATGTAAATCGAAAGGTCACGATCCGAGACTATCGACACGGAACACCGTGCAACGTGACTATCCTCTCGATGTACAGTCGGCACAACTTGGGAACTTTATAGTCAGCTCTGATGGGGATGAAATGTGCAGTCTTTGTCAGACGATCTACGACAACCCATACAGCATCATACCCTTCCTGGGTCCTAGGTAATCCTGTGACGAAATCCATCGTTACGTGGTCCCACTTCCAATCAGGGATAGGTAAGGGCTGTAGCTCGCCACCAGGTCTTTGATGATCCGCTTTGACCTGTTTACATATCGAGCACTTGGCTACAAAGTTCGCAACATCACGCTTCATTCCACGCCACCAATACTGTCTCTTCAAATCCATATACATTTTCGTGCTTCCGGGGTGGATGGAGAACTTGGAACGGTGAGCTTCATACAACACAGCATCCCGGAGATTGGAATCATTCGAAACCACCAGCTTTCCTTTCCGAAGGAGGAATCCCCTCTGGACTTATCTCGCCATCCTTCAAACTTCCCCACTCTGAAGGCGATTCCAAACTTCACTAAGCTCCTCATCATGCCATTGTCCTTGCTTCACCAATTGTTTCAAGGTAGGAGTTGCCACAATGTTGAAGACGCACGCCTTGTTACTATCCTCGTAGTCTTGCAAATCAAAACTCCCAACAAAGAGCCAACCTGTTCCGGTCTTGAAGGCTAAACTGGCCAAAACTCCATGGCTTTTTCCGGCTTAGGGCATCCGCTACCACATTAGCTTTCCGGGGTGATATTGGAGATTGAAGTCGTAATCCTCCATGTATTCTATCCACCTCCATTTGTCTCAAATTCAAATCCCGTTGAGTGAAGCAGATATTTGAGGCTTTGGTGGTCGATGAAAAGCTCGAACCGCACCATAGAGGTAACACCTCCAAATTTTCAGTGCAAAAATCACTGCAGCTAGTTCCAAATCATGGGTAGGATAGTTCTTTTCGTGGGGCTTTAACTGCCGTGAAGCATAAGCTACCACTCGACCTTGCTGCATCAAAACACATCCTAACCCACTTTTAGAAGCATCAGTGAACACTGTGTAGGGCTCGTCGCTGTTAGGGACTATGAGAATAGGAGCACTAGTGAGGCGGTGTCTCAGTTCCATGAACGCTCCCTCACATTCTTCATCCCAAACGAATCGACATCTTTTTACGGTTAACTTTGTCGGGGGCAATGCAACCCTTGAGAAATTTTCTACAAATCTCCGGTAATATCCCGCTAATCCAAGGAAAGCTGCGAATCTCGACACATTCTTTGGACGCTCCCCAGTTCAACACAGCTTCCACTTTAGAGGATCAACCGATATGCCTTCTTGGGAAACTACATGCCCAAGGAACTTCACATCGATCATCCAAAAGTCACACTTCTCTTTCTTGGCATACAAGCTATGCTCCCTCAAAGTGCAGAGAGCAATCCTCAGATGTTCTGCATGTTCCTCCTGAGTCTTGGAATAGATCAAGATGTCATCAATGAAAACAATGATGAATCGGTCTAAGTACGGACGAAAGACTCTATTCATGAGGTCCATGAATGCGGCAGGTGCATTGGTCAGTCCGAACGGCATGACGAGAAACTCGTAGTGACCGTAGCGAGTACGAAAAGCTGTCTTTGAAACATCCTCTTCTCTTACCCTTAATTGATGGTATCCTGACCGCAGATCAATCTTGGAGAAGTATCGGGATCCACCCAATTGATCAAATAACTCGTCGATGCGGGGTAGTGGATACTTATTCTTGATGGTAACCCGGTTGAGTTGACGGTAATCCACACATAGTCTCAATGATCCGTCATGTTTCTTTGCAAAAAGCACAGGAGCTCCCCATGGTGATGTACTTGGACGGATAAATCCCTTCTCCATCAATTCTTGCAATTGTTTCCTTAGCTCGACATTTTCCGCAGGTGCCATGCGGTATGGAGCAATAGAGATAGGAGAGGTACCGGGAACTAAATCTATGCAAAATTCAATTTCCCTGTTCGGTGGAAGCCCTGGTAACTCACTTGGAAATACATCTTGAAAGTCATCCACTATCGGGACATACGAAGAATTGTTCGCCTCAAATTCTCCTCCTAACGCAAAAATCATTCCCAAGCTTTCTAGATTCTTTCGACCTCCGATACAAGCCTTCAAAACAGGAGATGGCGTTCATCGCCCTGTCTTAGCTTGATAATCCACGACCTGTCCATTCTTGGTGAGAAGCGTAACACGTCTTGGTAACAATCCTTATGTAGCACGATACTTACTCAACCAATCCATACCCAAGATGACGTCAAATCCAGCCATCGGAAGTACAAATAGATCGGCTGATAATCGATGATCACCCAAAACTATACAACAGGACCTACAGATCATAGACACCTCGGCTATACCTCCCATTGGTGTACTAAGTGTTAGGGGAGGGTCATGCGTATCAACGCTTAATTGTAGGACTGAAGCAAATAACATAGAAATAAAAGAGTGCGAGGCACCAGTATCAAACAACACCTGGGCCCAAGAATGAGAAACGAGTACCGCACCATCAACGCACAGGATGATCAGCCGTTGTCCCCGACCCAGTGTTCGCCCGGCGATGTGACAAAGATAAGCTTGACCATGCGACTTTCCCTTATTCTTTTGTCCTCTGCCTCGATTTCCATGACTACTACTTGCACCGGCATTTCCTCCTGGAAAGTAGGGTCTCGACTCCTTTAAGCTTGAGGGGTAGTCCGATAACTCGGCTCTGCCGGAATCCTCGAACCCCGTGTCAAAGGGGCTGAAAGTAATAGTGTGGCTGAAAGCCACGTGGCTGAGGGACAGAAGCATAGGAAGCAGCTGGATTCTGGAATGATGCCTGGTTCCCACTACCTGAAGCTGAACCAGCATGACTGCCTTGTTGTTCCCCGGGGCCTAGGGGAGACTGCATCAGACGATTTGGGCAATTCCGTTTCAGATGTCCAGTCTGTCCACAGGTATAGCAGGCATACGGCTGAAAACGCCCGCTACCTGAGGAGTTACTACTGCCACTGCTGCCACTGGTCTGCGGACCTTGTCCCTGTACCTTATCTTTCTTACCCATCTTCCTCGATTTTCCACTCCCACCTGAACCTTTGTATTCCCCATAGGTACTATTAAGTTCTGCCTCTGCTCGCTCTGCTGCATCGACCAACTTAAGGAAATTGTTTGAAGCAGTCGAGGCTATCATCTGTCTCAGTCTAGGTCTCAGGTTTTTCCGGAATTTCTCACACCGTGCCATGGGATCAGCAACAGCACCTGGATTGTAACGGGATAGCTCGATAAACCGCGGCATGATATCGTGACACCGGCCATGTCACCCTGTACCAAATCATCAAATTCCCCTGATCATTCTTAATCGGGTGATTCTCGGGGAACGAATGATCTCTTAAAGAGGGCCTCGAACTCATCCCAAGAGAGGCTAGGTATATCATAGTCATCTCCTTGGCTCTCTAGCCACTCCTCCGCTTTCCTTCAAACATGTAGGTCGCAAAGTCGACCACGGTATACAGTGGGATGCCGAGAGTCCGGAGTTTCTTTTGATACTCTTGACCATTGCTCTGCGGCTACCGGATCAGACTCGCCAAGAAATGTAGGAGGTTTTCGCTTCATGAACCTCTCAAGCAATGTGAGGCGTTGTTGAGCAGGATTTGGATCCTGAGGAGGATTTCTGGGCACTTTGAAAGGCTTGGAACATAAACAAAACAAACTGTTCCATATCGAAAAGTGGGGCAACTTGGTGGGGGATTGCGCCTCGGCGGCATGCTTTCAGATTTGACTATGAAAACTTGACAGAGTTAGTACTGATGATGATTCTCAAACACAAAAGGAGTAAAACTCAATAAAACCATTTAAAAGTGGTGCTACATTCCCTAGGTTTCCCAACCTAGGCTCTGATACCAAAAATTCTGTGACGCCCCTAAGTGGGGGTTATGTAATAAAAGTGCGGTAACGGTGCACAAATAGAAATAAAATAAAATAAAACTCTTGAAATGAAAACAATGCCTGCCCATGGGCCTTTAAAACAAACTCTCCGTTAAAACTTAAATCCACAGTATAATGTAGCACCAATAAAATATTTAATAATACAATCATCATCATCGGTTATAATTACGTCCAAAGTAATCCAATCAAGGTCTTACTCAAATTTAAGGAAAGAAACTGAAAATGGTAGATCCTCGAGGGGCACGCTGATCGGTGACTACTCCTCGTCCGAAAGGTTGCCTTTGTACACCTCCTGGGAATGAAAGACGACAAAAGGGGTGAGCATGGAATGCTCAGGAGAAGAACTATTACTTACCTTTAGTTTTATTTATTTTGCCGATTAAACCTGCATGGTTAGTAGTTTTTAAGTTTTATGTACAATAAGTCATATGATCAGTGTCAGTGAGATAATCTAATCCGTACACTCATGACGGAAAACCCCCGAAGGGCGCGGTGATTCAGAGGCACTGATAGCAAGGATCACCTGTAGCGATGTCCCTACCAGATCAATCCTCGAACCACGGGTAAGGGTGAACTGTCGTTCCGGGCCCTCACCAGGACGTAACCACTGTACAGTAACCTTGGGGATTCTCAACCCCGGAGAGCGTCATCACCTCCCCCTCTTTTACATTTTTGGGTTCACACCCAGGAATGGTAAACGGCCACACCTACTGTCAGCACACTATCTCACTATCGTATCCGGTTCACATTTTCCTAACCATGCCTTTGTGTCATATTCGAAAATTATGTCAAATCTCTTGGCCTGTTTGCATACATTCTGGACGGGCCTCCTAATGGTTTTGTTCAAGTCATATCGTGTAACAAAGAATAAATAAGTTTGATATACAATTCCAATCTTTTCAAATTTGATAAAATTAATTAAATTAAATAAAATTCCACCAAAGTTAAGTAATAGGACCCCTACCTCAAAACGGATTGTCAATCGGAAGTCGAGAGGTTGCGAACGAAGGTTCGCGGAATCCGCCACCGGCGGCGGCGGCGGCGGCGGAGGTACGGCGGCGAAGCTTCCCGGAGAAGAATCTCGGCGGACTTGAGTTCTACCCCCTAAATCGATGGTTCTGAATCCAATGGCAATGTCAATTTCACCAACCGCCTCTAACTACTCGGATCGAGATCCTCAATTCCGCCGAATTCCAAACCTTGAATCTTTGTTTTTCAGCCATGGATCTTCAAAATTGATTGGGGGCTTTCATTACCCGTGAGATTCTCGAGCATTTTGACACTAAGATCACGAGGATCCAACGGCTAGATCGCCGGAACCATCCTCCCACTTTTCTCACGGCGGCGGCTCCTTTTTCCGGCAAGGCGGCGGCGGTGACCACGGCTGGTGGCCAGAACGACTCACCGACTCCCTCTGAAGCTAATGGGCTGGGCGGTGTCGTTCACAGCGGCCGGAGGAAGGAGATCCGAGGGCGGCGGCGGCGAGGAATCCGCCACCACGGGCGGCGGTGCTCGGTTAGAATCAAGCCGTGTTGCTGGTGCCGTTTTCTTCGTCTCTTCACTCTGAGTCTATTGGGACCGGAATCACCTCGATCGGACACCGGACGGCGGAGATATCACGATCGGAAGTTTGGGTGTTTTTCAGAACTTTGGCCGGCGAGTGTGGCGTCGTCCGGCGGAGTTGGCGGCTGCAAGACACCAATCCGAACTCGGCTCGACGAGATCTTTCCAACGAGCCGGGCAGTGTCGAAAACGGACGCCGGAATCTCACCGGAGGTTGGTCGGCCGTGCGTGGAGAAAGAGAGAGAAAACGAAAGGAGAGAGAGAGAGAGAGAAAATGAGGGTTCTGAGTTGTGAGGGTGAGGGATACGCCCAAGTGGCACAAAATAACAGGTTAGGCATGCTGACTGTCAAAACCTTTATTTTTGACCCCCACATTTCTCTAAAATTCAAATTCTGGCCCAGACTTCTAAAATTTTCACACTTAAGTCTTTAAAAATTACAAATTAACCCCATTTCAAATTTTGGGTTGCCCGGATCCAGAGGCTCAAAGATGAGCAACGGCTTGATCGGGGTCGGAGTCTGCACCGAAGGTTGAAAAGCGACTTAAGAGGCCCAGCAGGTATATGGACTCACCTTACACAGATCCCCTGCGTAACGTGAGGAAGAAGGTGGAACAGCAGGTGTGGACCTTCAACGATGCTGTTGAGGCCTTCAACAAATGGGTTGCTGATCCTACGACGGACTCCGAGCTGATTGTATGCGGCATTGGAGATTGGAGGAAGGACTTCTTCCAGGTCCTCTTGAAGCCAGGCGAATGGCTGTTTAATGATGTAAGTAATCACAAAATATTTTCTAAATTTAGTCTTATTTTTTATACCATTATCATTATACTGAATTAATTTGTTATGACTTATAGCAAATTGACGAGGCATCGGGTCTTCTAGCAAAAAGGCGGTCAAGGGCACCTGAGGGGCAGTTCATTAAGGATATTGTCATCCTAGACGATATATTTTGCCAAAAGATGAAAGCGCAATACGTCATCAACAAAAAGAAATTGGCAACTTATACATTTGATGACGACCTGGATGAATATGTCCGTGGAGAGAAGCGCGTAATTGGCGAAATGGGATGACGAAGGGCTTCACTTTGCCTCTAAACATTCGGATGAAGCATTGGGTCGCGCTTTATGTTGATCTTTCTGAATGCAACATAAAGGTGTATGACTCGACTATTCCATTGTACGTAGATTCACGGTGCGAAGAGAAGTGGAGCCAATCGCTGTGATGATGCCCATGTTCTTGAAGCACACAGGTTTATTCAAACATCTAGGCGATAAACTTGAGTGTACATGGCCAATGATTCGGGTCAAGGGGTTGGTGCACAACGAAGATCAAAGCGATCGCGGCCTTTTCACTTACAAATTTATTGAATACCTTCTCATGGACTCCCTTTAGAAGACCGAAAGAAGAAAAAGTTGCAGATTACCGGCTTGAAGTCGCAATGGAATTTGGAGCGAGTTCAGGATGAAGAAGCCCCTGAGCCCAACTATATGAAATGTTTGCTGTTTTGGTTGTTGTAACATAGAAACATAACATTGTTTAACATTGTTTTGGATGTTTTGGTTGAACTCGTTACAATATGTTCATTATTGGCACTGAGTTGCATTTATAATTTATCAAATTCTACAGGTTATTTTGGCTATGGAGAACCTTATACTTTATGGGGAAATGTTGCCCAAATTTTTGTGTAATAAGTTATGTTTTTTTTTTAGCACTTTCACTCAAAACATACCGGAGAGGTCTGTTCTGCGCAAAACAGACCTCTCTGGTCTGTTCTTTTAGGACCGCGCGCAAGGGACACGGCCGGGCGCGGGCAAGGGCCGTGTCCCGGGCGCGGGCAAGGGCCGTGGCCCGGGCGCGGGCAAGGGCCGTGTCCCGGGCGCGGGCAAGGGCCGTGGTCCGGGCGTGGGCAGGGCTGGCGTCCCGGCGCGGGCAAGGGCCGTGTCCCGGGCGCGGGCAAGGGCCGTGTCCCGGGCGCTCGCATGGGCCACCCCCGACCAAGAACCGACTAACATAAGGGAACAGACCAAAAACCGAAAAAACTAGAGAGAACAGACCAAAACCGACTATGAACAGACCAAGAACCGACTAACATAAATGAACAGACCAAAAACAGAAAAAACTAGAAAGAACAGACCAGAACCGACTAAGAACAGACCAAGAACCGACCATAATTGGCAAGAACAGACCCGAACCGACTATGAACAGACCAAGAACCGACTAACATAAATGAACAGACCAAAAACAGAAAAAACTAGAAAGAACAGACCAGAACCGACTAAGAACAGACCAAGAACCGACCATGATTGGCAAGAACAGACCCGAACCGACCAAGAACAGACTAAGAACAAAATGTGTAAAAAATATAAAGGACATTGGTTTATGTAAAACGACGTCGTTTTGCAATATTAAACGACGCCGTTTACTGTTCACAGTGACGTTGTGTTTCTGAATACAAAAACCAACGTTGGCTTTTAAAAACGACGCCGTTTACTGTTCACATTGATGGAGTGTTTCTGAATTCAAAAACCAACGTTGGCTTTTGAAAACGACGCCGTTTACTGTTCACATTAATGAAGTGTTTCTGAATTCAAAGACCAACGTTGGCTTTTGAAATATTAATAATAATAATAATAATAATAATAATAATAAGTGTAATAATAATAATGACTTAATAATAATAATGAATAATTATCAATGAATAGGTCTCTTTACTTATATGACTTAATAATAATAATTATTATTATTACTATTATTACTATTATTATTATTATTATTATTATTATTATTATTATTATTATTATTATTATTATTATTATGTTTTATTGTTTATTATAGTTATTATTATTATTTTTTCACAAATTTTGTTCTTGGTCTGTTCTTGGTCGGTTCTAGGTCTATTCTAGGTTTTTTCCATTTCTAAGCAAATTTTTTTTTCATGTACAAACTAAAAAGTTTAGAATTACCCAAGAAGTCCGAGGAATATGAAAAAATATATCTTTTATATTTTTTCACAAATTTTGTTCTTGGTCTGTTCTTGGTCTGTTCTAGGTTTTTTCCATTTCTAAGCAAATTTTTTTTTCATGTACAAACTAAAAAGTTTAGAATTACCCAAGAGGTCAGGAGGAATATGAAAAATATATCTTTTATATTTTTTTCACAAATTTTGTTCTTGGTCCATTCTTGGTCCGTTTCTTGGTCTGTTTCTAGGTTTTTTCCATTTCTAAGCAAATTTTTTTTTTCATGTACAAACTAAAAAGTTTAGAATTACCCAAGAGGTCGAGAGGAATATGAAAAAATATATATCTTTTATATTTTTCACAAATTTTGTTCTTGGTCCATTTCTTGGCCTGGTTCTAGGTCCGTTTCTAGTTTTTTTCCATTTCTAAGCAAATTTTTTCTCATGTACAAACTAAAAAGTTTAGAATTACCCAAGAAGTCCGAGGAATATGAAAAAATATATCTTTTATATTTTTTCACAAATTTTGTTCTTGGTCTGTTCTTGGTCGCTTCGGGTCTGTTCTTGCCAATTGGGTCGGTTCTTGGTCTGTTCTTGGTCGGTTCTGGTCTGTTCTTTCTATTTTTGTCGGTTTTTGGTCTGTTCCTTTATTTTAGTCGGTTCTGGTCGGGGGTTTTCCATGCCGCCGCCCTTGCCCTTTTGCGGGGGGTCACGGCTTTGCTTGGCGCCGGGCCGTGGCCCCTGCGCATGGACCTAAAAGAATAGACCGAAAAAGGTCTGCATTTTTGTGAGTAATGACCTCTCCGGTCTGTTTTGATTCAAATTAAAAAAAAAAAAAAAATATAAGTTATTACACAAAATTGGGCAGCATTTCCCCATAAAATATAAGGTTCTCCATAGCCAAAACAACCTGTTGAATACGATAGATTCTAAATGCAACTTCTGATTTGTTTGAAGTTTTCCTACTTAAAAAAAAAAAAAACCATTATTGTGAAAAAATTTGGGCAGCATTTCCCCATAAATGTAAGCTTCTTCAAAGCCATAATAAGCTGCTGAATATAATGAGGGTGAACAAGAAATTTCTCATGATAGTGTCCATATTACATTGTAAACAAGAAATTTATAAGTCATGATTATTACATCGGTGCGTTCTTACATTTCTTCTGATAGTGTCCATATTGCCCACACCTAGCACATCGATTCTTTCTTCGTGTGAACTCACCTATGCTGGGAATGCGTTTTTGCTTCGGCCTACCCCTCTTTGGTTGAACTTGCGGTGGAAGAAGTAGAATTTCCTTTACGTGATTCGGAATATCCCATTGCGATATATCCGCACAGGATAGATTGTCTCAAAGATACGCAAGAGCCCAAACACATCTGTAGTATTTTGAGCATAAATCATAGAGTGACATTCACCTTCTCTACAACATGATATTGCATGCTCGCATGGTATCTCATTCAAGGTCGAACACACGACAAGTGCAACTTCTCGCGCCAATGTTGACAATTACAGTTGCCTCTCCACCGTCACTTGGAACTCAACATTATTAAGTCTTGTGGCCGTTAGAAATCCCGCTTTGTTGTGCCTCTCACGAAGAGTTTTTTCCACACTTGGCGTTAACAATGTTTTAATTTTAGAAGCTTCAACCCACTTTGTTATTAAACCACTCTGACATCTTCGCTTGTATAAAATTAAAGAGGGCAATGACAGGGGTAATCCCGAACATCCTTGAGCATTGCGTTCATTGATTCGTACATGTTTGTGGTCATAATATTATATCGATTTCCTTTAAAATGAGCACGAGACTACATTTCAAAACGAACTTGCTCTGTGAGGTATCTAGCAACTTTGGGATATCTTGCAGACAACTCATCAAACAAGACAGAAAAAACTCGTCAATGCGGTAGGCCTCGGAGGTTCTAAAGAATAGTGGCGTAACACCGCTACGGTGAAATTACTCTTGATGTTTTGAGACACATGCCATGTGCAACAACCGTGATGTGCTAATGAATAAAACTGTAGACAATGCATTACTTATACTTTTATTCCTATCGAAATAAAAACTAATTCCTCGTAATCGGTGACAATCACCTTCAAGTTCGAGAAGAACCATGTCCGGGATGCATCATTCTCGAGTCTACAATGGCCCATGCGATGGGATAACAATGACGTTCACTATCACGTGCAAAGTGGCAACTAACAACGTACCTCTAAATTTTCCCTTCAACCACGTTCCATCAACACCGATAACTTTCCTCATGCAACCGAAACCTCGTATACAAGGTCCATATGCTAGGAAAAGATACATAAAAGCAGTTCATTCATCAAAATGAATATTGGTGATCTCTTAGTGATTAGTAAGAGACACCATATGAAAGTATGATGGGAGTTGAGTGAAGCTTTCTTGGCCGTACCTCTTACGAGTTGAAGTGCATGCTCATGAGCCTTCCATCCTTTGTAATAATCAAGGTCCCGAATTCGCCACGGGCATATTTTCGAATTGATTTGGAACCGGCCCCTGTTTGACGCCTACAAATTGATTTTTCATGCAACTTCCAATAACGGAGTACGTTGTTTGCACGTGCTTCATTGAACGCTTTTCTAACGAGCAAGAGTGAACACCATTATACTTGCGGATTACAAACATGTTCGACGGTCTCAATTTGCGTGCTCGGATACGCCACACACATTTCGGATCCACACACTCTACTACAAGCACGTCTTTATTTGATTTTGTTGTCCGAAACTCAAACTTCCCTTTCAAAGCTATTAAATGCAGCTTTTCCTTCAAATCATTCTTACTTGTAAAGTCTTGACCAACTTCTAAACTAGATCCAAATCCTTTGAAGGTAGATCCATGAGATGATCCAAACTCGGTCTTGTCCATACAAACTAAAGGACCAGCAACTTCTACTTCATTTAAAATGGCAAGCGGTTGTGGCTCTAGCTGTGGGTTTGTGACTCTGGTTGTGGTTGTGTTGTGGTGGAATATCATTACGACTCGACAACTCATCCGTAGCTACATTACCCATAAAATCACGATAAAAAAAAAATCATCATGGAGAGGATTTCTCTTAATTTTACTCCATCAATATGTTCTTGGGATTGATAAACTTCTCATCCACTATCACGTGTAGCGGTACCTCGTGGGCTATATCCCCGAAGAATAACAAATCATCATTGTCTTTTTATTACAACGGGCAACGATTTACATTTCAAATTGGTACCCATGATAGCTGCAAAGAATGTTTTTGTCCATCAATTCTGCATTTTCTACAAATCTTATCAACAAAGGTTTCGAGAGTATCCTTCTCATCCATATATATGCCAATTAAATTACAATCTGTATGCCACACCCAACAACTTTCAGTCTCATTCCATTTTCCTCCAATGTCAAAAAAAATCCTCCACTGAGCCATTATTTAGATTTTAAAACTGCAGAAATTTAATCAAGAAAATAATACGTCATTAAACCATACAATAAAATGAGAACAAACCAAGAACATACCATATAATAAGAACAACCCAAGAACAGATCAAGAACAGACTAAGAACCGATTGTGCAATAAGAACAGACTAAAAGCTGACCGTGCAATAAGAATGACCAAGAACGAGACTAAGAATGAGACCACGAACCGACCATGTTATAAGAAACGGACCAAGAATGACCAACCGACCATGTTATAAGAACGAGACTAAGAACAGACCACGAGCAGACCACGAACAGACCACGAACCGACCATGTTAAGAACAGACCACGAACCGACCACGAACCGATCATGTTATAAGAACAGACCAAGAACAGACCACGAACCGACCATGTTATAAGAACAGACCAAGAACGGACCACGAACCGACCATGTTATAAGAACGGACTAAGAAACAGACCACGAACGGACCACGAACCGACCATGTTATAAAACGGACCAAGAACGAGACCACGGCGAACCGACCACGAACCGACCATGTTATAAGAACGGACCAAGAAACGGACCACGAACCGACCATGTTATAAGAATGGACCACTTAACCCACGAACCGACCATCCTGCTTTTTTTTCTAAACTCAGCAGATCTTCATCATATCAAACGATGTAAACTAGTCTTTTAACATGTAAAATTACTATTTTAATGGATTTTTAACATTTTTAACTACATTCTCATCTTAAAAACATATGAACAACAATGAAAAACACCACAAAAGATATAGAAAATGAAAGACTTACTTACTAGCTCTTCTTCAAACTTCGTTTTGGACGAGAAAAAAATGTTGAATGGGCAAGATAATAATGTTAATGAGGTTATGCGATGACGATGACTTGAGAAGAAGAGAGGAGAAATTGAAGGCGGCTGGGAGAACAAAATGGCGCGAAATGGCAGGGGAGGAAGAGAAAGAAAACCTAAAAGCATAATGATGACGTGGAATGCAGATGTGGAAGCATACTTAATGACGTGGAATGCTGATGTGTAAGTTAGGTTATTTACTCAATTTATTTTTTTCGTGGTTTATTTACTTAAAAACACATTTTACTTAGACTATTTATACAAAGGTCCCGATAAGAACAGAGTGATGGAATTTCTCGTATATTGATACTCTACGTTTTCCTACTTATAGGAAAATACGAGAGAAAATAGGAATAAAATAACTATGCCAGCTAACCTATTACCAGGCTTTCCTATTTTACAAGATTTGACTATTTACTAATTCTATATTTACATATAACAAACCATCTAATCAAATCTCCTATAATTCGGCAATATCTCAGCCAAATCTTCTATTTTCCAACACTCCCCCCAAGCTGGTTTGAAAATATCTTCCATTGCTAGGTTGTTTTTTAATCTATCGAACTGCTTCTTGTGTAGTCCCTTTATTAGTATATCAGCAACTTGTTCAGTAGTTGGAATATATGGCATACAAATCAGTCCACCATCAAGCATTTCCTTGATAAAATGCTTGTGGACTTCTACGTGCTTTGTTCAGTCACGGAGAACATGAGCAATGGAGATGGCTGCCTTGTTGTCACAATATACTGTCATGGGTGAGGAGTCAGAAATCTTCAAATCTTCTAACAATCTTTTAATCCACAAAACTTCACAAATTCCATGAGCAATTGCCCTAAATTCAGCCTCTGCACTACTTCGAGCTACTAGGTTTTGTTTCATGCTCTGCCACGTTACAAGATTACCTCCAACGAAAGTACAATAACCAAAGGTTGACTATCTATCTGTTATACTCCTTGCCCAATATGCATCGATATAGACTTCAATTTGTAGATTGTCGGGCCTTTTAAATATCAAAACCCCTTCTTGGAGTTCCTTTCAAGCATCTCAATATTCTGTAGATAGCATCAAAGTGTTCTTGTCCTGGCGAATGCATAAACTGACTCACCATGCTTACTGCAAATGTTATATCTAGTTGTGTGTGAGACAAATAAATCAACCTTCCAACAAGTCTTTGGTATTGTTCTTTGTTCAACACATCCTCGGGTTTTGCTGATTGTATCTTGAGGTTGGGTTCGATTGGAGCTTTAGTAGCTTTGCAACCAAGCAGCCCTGTTTCTCTAAGTAAATCAAGAACATATTTTCTTTGATTAACAAATATGCCCTCTTTAGACCTTGTAAATTCCATTCCAAGGAAATATTTCAAAGCGCCCAAGTCCTTGATCTTGAAGTCATCACTCTTCTTTTGTTTCTCTACTTCAACACTATCATCACCTGTTATGATTATATCATCCACATTGACAATTAAAATGATAATTTTACCTTTTTTGGAATGCTTAAAAAAGATGGTCTGATCTACTTCACTTTGGCACTAACGAGATGTCAAATAACATGAACGGCCCGGCTCAGCCCGTAATAGTGTCAGATTCGGCACGGCCCGGTACGCTACTATTACGGGCCGTGTCGGCCCGGCACGTGTAATGTGCTAGGGCTGGGCCTCGGCTTCTCAGCCCGCGGCCCGACCCAAGCCCAGATCAGCCCAAGCCCAGATTCGGCCCATGTTCGGCCTGGCCCAGGCTTGTGAAACGGCCCATTCTAAATGCTACTGTTGTGCCCTTCGCGGGCCTCCCGTTTGGCCCATGACGGGCCTCTTATTAGGCCCGTCACGGGCCGCCCGTTGGGCCCACGAATGGCCCAACGGTAACAATCTGAAAATGGCCCAAAAAATTCCCTATAAATACCCCTTAATTTCACCCTAAATCCACACACAACAATTCACTCTCAACTTCAATAAACCAGAAAATGCTCCGGTAGATAATGCTTCATTGCACAATGAGAAAGCTGGAGAACGCAGCAGGGGAAAAAAACCACAAACTTTTCTGGCATGACATTATTTCACCGAGAGCCCTAACCAAATCCAAAAACAGGTGAAATGGAAATTCGTGTGGTATGTAAATATTATAAAAACACTTTTCTAATGAAAAGAGTGGGGGTACTGATCATCTCGATAGACATTAGAAAGTATGTTTACCATTGCACTAAGGTGGGAGTGTGGACTCCCGCCAACAAACACTATCACTCACATCATAGGGGTTACAAAATTTTACATATGATGCACAACGTGCTCATGATGCACTAGCTAAATTTTTAGCTAGTGTCGAATTGCTTTCTTTTGCAGATGATGTGTCGATCGAAGAATTCATCCAAACGCCCTTCTGCCCACAATTTAAACGGGTAAGTAGAAACATAACTCGTTTTGATTGCATGATAGTGTTTTATGCAATGAGACAATCTCTTGTTGATAATTTTAGAACATTTAATGCTACTGTCTCTTGCACTTCTGATCTATGGGAGGGGGTACAATAAAACTGGATATTTATGTGTCACAGCGCATTATGTTGATGACGAATGAGTTTTACAAAATAGAATAATTGGTTTTCGTTTATGTCCATATTCTCATAACACATAATTTATTTTTGGTATAATAATGGAAATTTTTGAGTTTTATGGGATAAAATATAAAGTTTTAACTATTACTTTTGATAATGCGTTAGCTAACACGACTGCAATTAACATGTTTAAACGTAGTTTGAAACGAGCGTTTGGGGGGGAAATTTTTCATCAACGGTATACATGTCATATAATTAATTTACTAGTTCAAGCAGGAATTGAACATATTTCATCTAATCTAACAAATAATATAGAATCTTTATCATTCATATATAGTTTTGGAGCACGGCTCCAAGAATTCAAATAATATTGCAAGAACAGTCAGATGCGCCTAAGAAAGTTTCCAACTGACGTGAGACATAGGTGGAATTCCAACTATATATTGTTGAAGGCAGCACTCCCATATTCACAGCTTATCATGACGTATGTAAACAGTAAAAATGATCTACTTTTAATTTTTGATACAGATTGACAGATTGGTGAGTATTTTTTTAACAATGCTACTGAATTACTTTCTGGAGCTTATTATCCTACTGCACATTTAGCTTTATATCAACTATTTAATATTTCAGAAACATTTTCTTATTATAGGGAAACATAACTTTTTAGAGACATAGTTAAATTAATGAAAAATAAATTTAAAAGTTAATGGTCAGGTTGTCTTATGTTATATGCATTGGCAAACATTTTAAATCCTAGGTGCAAATTAGATAAGACTGACTCATTGATGACTATTACACCAGAAAATTTAGGAATAGATATACAACTAACTATTACTGGCGCTAAGAGAATGTTAGAAAAGGTTTTTAGTTTGTATGAAGCAAAATATGGCACATGTCAAAAAGAACAGGGAACTTTAACGTCAACTAGCAGTTCGGGGCCTAAAAGATCGTCGTGGAGTTTTTTGAAAAAGAAAGAGAAAACGGCAGGATCATCATCAACACAAGCGTCTACGGAACTAATAAAATATTTTGAAGCAAATTTTGTAATCGATGACAACAAACTAGTCATCTTATAGTAGTTGAAGAACAAGATCGATCGTTTTCCAACACTGTCCGTAATAGCTCATGACATTCTGACAACTCCAGTGTCAACGGTTGCATCAGAGCAAACATTTAGCGCAAGCAACTGAATTCTTGACGAGAAGAGAAGTAGAATGCATCCAGATATATTGGAGGGACTAATGTGTGTTGAAGACTGAGAAGATGTCAGAAAATGAAAACAATAATACACGGATGATTCAATGTAAGAATATTTTTATAACTTAAAAATAACAGAATCTTCTGGAAGCACTTAGGTTTGTAATTTACTATTCCTACTGCACTCTTTTTTCCTTCGCTAAGGCTTTGTCCCGATCTTCCCACGGGTTTTACTTGGCAAGGTTTTTAACGATACAGTCATTTATGTGTATTTATTCTTATTATATCAATTCAATAAAATCACATTTTTTGGGGGCATATGATATATTTTCTTTTTCTTAATTAAATTTTAAAAAAATACAATTTGTTGGGCCGGCCCTAGCCCTTATGGACTAGGGCCGCGGGCTTGGACCGAGCCTGAGTTTTTCTCCTCAGGCCAGGCCCTACACTGTGTAGGCCTGTGCTAGGCCCGGCCCAAGCCCATCATGGGCCTGGTGTTGGACGTGTCGTGCCGGCCCGACACGGCACGTTTGACACCTCTAGCAGTAACCAAAACTCTTCATAGCCTTCGCAGAGCATTCCAACCATGCTTTAGGAGACTGTTTAATATCATACAAAGACTCCTTCAGCTTATAGATTTATTCACCAAATTTCTCCTCAACACCAGGAGGTAAACTCATAAAGACTTCTTCCAAGTCTCAGTTTAAAAAGGCATTTTTAATGTCCACTGATGTAAAGGCCATTTAGAATTCACTTCCAAAGACAATAAAACTCGAATTGAATTTATCTTGGCTACTAGAGCAAATTTTTCCTGATAGTCAATTCCATAGGTTTGTGTGAAACCTTTCGTCACTAGTCAATTCCATCAGCATTGCATTTTATAGTAAAGACCCATTTGCATCCAACTATCTTCTTCTCCCTTGGTAAGTCAACTATCTCCCAAGTGCCATTTTTATGAAGAGCATTTATCTCTTCCATAACTGCTAATTTCCAATTCAAGTCATCAAGGGCTTCCTGTATGTTTCTAGGGACAAAAAAGTGAGAGATTTTAGAAGTAAATGCCCTATGGTTATGAGAAAGCCTTTCATAGGATAGATAGTATGCAATAGGATGATGATAAGCCTCCAATTAGATAAGTCTATGTTAGGAAGGGTCAGGTAAGTGATTAGAGGATTGTTAGTGTATAGGTTCAGGAGTGTATAGGCTTACGTGGCTGTTGTGTGGGTGAGTATGTGCTTACGTGTGTATTAGTATGTACTTACGTGTTTACTGTGAGTGTGAGCACAGGGGATTGTGATTAGTGTCGTTTAAGGGCAGGAATAAATAGAGAGACTCGGGGAAGGAGAAGCCAGGCAATCATCGAGACAATTTGGAAAAGTCTTGGCATTTCTGCTGAGCAAGGAGTAGTTTTCTGGTTCCAAGAACCAATTATGTAATTCTTGTGGTTAATTCAATAAAGATTCATTCTTTCTTCTTCTTGATTCAATTCTTGTGAAATAGTTGCTAGAGACTTACCAATTTGGCATCAGAGCATCATCTTGGGAGGTTTATGGTGGCAAGAAAGGCAGGAGAGAGGTTCAAAACTGTGGAGAAAGAGATAAAGGAGGTTAGGGGTACGATGGAGAAGGGAATTGGAGAGATGGAGAAAGGGATCGGTAAGGTTAGAACAGAGCTAACTCAAAATCTCACCAATCTCCGCTGGTTAATCAAGGAGCAAATGAAAATGTTCACGCCACCGGTGAAAACGTCCGAGAAAGAAGGAGCTTCGACGTCCATGGCGGAACCGGAGCAAGGAGCAGCTCCGTCGGCGGACGTGAGATCGCGATTGGTTGAAGTTGCTAGACTGCGCGCGCGAATCAAGGAACGAGCGGGAGATTCTAGGGTTTTCTAGAACGCACCACTACCGGCAGAAACCTTTGGGTTGCGTGCTCGAGGTGGAGAACGACCGGTGAAATTCAAGAATTTAAGGAATTCCGATCGCGATGGAGGAGAGGAAGAACGAGAGGGCTGACGTGAGGGAAGGAACGGGGGGCCAAGGGAAGGTACGCTGGGACGACGTTGAGAGTGGCGTGGGGTTTTCGGTGAACCAAAAAATCTGGGATTCTGTGAACAGAGGGGTGGCGTGGGAGGAAATGGATACAGAGCGGGGCGACTTCGGGAGAATGGGGAAAACAGGGGCGTTTTGGGTGAGCTGCCAGAGAATGAAGATTGGACTTCATTCCGTCGTAGGCAAGTAGAATGCCTTGTGTTCAATGGTGATGATCCTGATGGATGGGTGTTCCAAATGGAACAATTCTTTTCCATCAACTGTTGTTTAGAGAAAGAGAGGCTAATTACCGCTGGTATTGCATTGGAAGGAGACGCCTTGTCTTGATTTCAATGGCAGAATGGCCGCCGTCCGTTTCACGGTTGGACGGAGTTCAAGTTGTCTCTCTTGCAGCGTTTTCGATCATTGCAGGCAGGGAATCTCTGTGAGAAGTTTTTGGCGATTCGACAAGAAGGTACGGTGGTGGATTATCACCGACAATTTGAAGTTTCTGCCGCCCCACTCTTAGAAGTTCTGGAGGAAATTTTGGAGGGCACTTTTGTTAATGGATTAAAGCCGGAAGTTCGGGTGGAGTTGGCGAAATTATGGAGATCGCCCAGAGAATTGAGGAGAAGAACGAGTTTCTACGTCGGGAGGTTGCAGGAACAAGAGTTCCAAGGCCACAATTTTTGGGAGGACCGCGAGCTGGATTTTCTAATTTGCCGGCTAGAGCAGTCTCGGGAGTTGAACAACCACAACAAGCTCCAGCCATGGGGGATAGAGTAGTAAGCCAAAAATGGGAATTTCCTTTTCGAAGGTTGTCGGATTCGGAGTTACAGGAAAAGAGAGACAAGGGGCTTTGTTATAGGTGTGATGAAAAAAAAAAATTTTGGCCACCGTTGCAAGAAGAAGGAACTCCGGATTATGTTGGTTAGTGATGTGGATTCCATGGGATGCTTAGAGGAAGATATTGACGTGGCTAAGGTGGTTTGGGAGGAGGGGAAGCCTGAGCTTATTGGACTTTCCTTGAACTCTGTGGTAGGCCTTTCAACACCCAAAACTATGAAGATTCGTGGATCAATTGCTCAACAAGAGGTAATTGTCTTAATCGATTCTAGAGCAATGCACAAATTTATTTCCTTAAGCTTAGTGAAACATTTATCCATTCCAATTTATCCCACTGCCGGGTTTGGAGTGCAAGTTGGCACGGGGGATTCGGTTAAAGGGCAGGGGCTTTGGCGAGAAGTGTCATTGAGTTTGTCTCAACTAACCATAATAGAGAATTTCTTGCCATTGGAATTAGGGGGGGTGGATGTTATCTTAGGCATGCAGTGGTTGGAAACATTGGGGGGAATGCATGTGAATCGGAAATCTCAATTGATGAAGTTCTGGATTAGGGGGGAAATGGTGACCTTACGAGGGGACATGACTCTTTCCACTTCTAAAAATTCCCTTAAGGCAATGTTTCGGACCATTAAACATGAGGGACAAGGAATATATTTGGAGTTACAGGCGTTGGACGTAGAAAGGGAACCCGACCAGCCATTTTCTGCCCAGATCAGTGCATTGTTCAAGCGTCATCCAAGGGTTTTGAATATGCCGGATCGTCTTCCTCCTCAACATAGGCATGACCACCGCATTGAGCTTCATCCGGGCATGGTTCCTATTAGTGTTAGACCCTACAAGTATCCCCATTTCCAGAAAAGTGAGATTGAAAAGTTAGTCCAAGAGATGCTCGTGGCCGGAATCATACAACCAAGCAACAACCCGTTTTCTAGTCTGGTGCTTCTAATTAAAAAAAAAAAGATGGTAGCTAGCGCTTTTGCGTGGATTATTGCGCTCTCAACAAAGCTACAGTTCCGGATAAGTTTCCTATACCGGTGATTGAAGAGTTCTTGGATGAATTGTTTGGAGCCACTATCTTTACCAAACTAGACTTGAAATCAGGCTATCATTGTCACGCCCCCGAAACCGGGGTTGGTGACGTGGAGGCTCGTTTAGAAACTTAAACCTGTTTAAAAGAGAGATTAGCAAAAATTTTAATTTCATTAAAATCCAAAACATTCAGGTATTTCCAAACGAGTCCCCCTTCGATACAGGAGAGATTTAATTTCAAGAACGGTGGTGGAATTTCCAACCAAACCAGTTTAAAACCATGTCACTGGTACCATATCAGGAATTCCCACAGGTGTTTAGCATACATGAATATAATATAAGTAAGTGTGACATCAACCACAATCTAGCAACATTTAAGTTTACAATCCATAATCTCTTATACATGCCTGAAGATAAAAGATAGAGGGAATACAACTCTTTGCTTCCCGAGATCAAGTCCACGACACCGGTGAAAGCTACCTATTCCGCACAACTCCTCGCGTCACCTGGAGGGGTTTAATACATTTATAAACAGGAAAAGGTGAGTGAAAGGCCTAGTAGGATATAATTTTATAAAGCATTTAAAATAAAGGCACTCACGGTCCGAAGATATACACTCGGAACCGATCATCCCTTTTTTTGAAAAAGGAAACACTCACATAGTAGAATATGTCTATATAATGAAAATGTATAGCTCATCATACCACTAATCAAGAAGCGGTAAAATGTCTATCTCGTAAAAAGTGCAGAGCCATAGTTCCACTAAACAAGAAGCGGATCCCATGACGGGTTTGGGACCTGCCCCCAAGGATTCGATTCCCACATCCCGATCTCTCGAGGCCATCATGCATTGTATCATTCCTTAAATATTTCATTTTAAGAAATGATACGCTTTGAAATCTCATTTCCAAAATCATTGGAAAACTTAATAGCATTATTCATGCTATTTCCTTTAAAATCATTTTTCTCTTTAAACATGTTTTGTTCTAAAACATTTTCATAGGCCAAAATCATTTAAAATGAAGCTAACAAGGATATGGACAAGAATATCCTACCTGTTGCATATCAAACCTGGGCTAGTCTTCAGTTCTCCTAGCCTCCGCTTTCCTTAAGCCTTAATGATTGACTTCTCCACTAGCTTTATCACACAAGCAATATCTTAGGAAATATTTCTCATTCCTAAAACGAATTAAGGTCAATCATGTTTAATTGTTTCCTATTAGCGTGCCTTTACTCAAATCCAAGTTTCACAATGACTTTATAATTCCATTTAGGGTTCTTTAAAAATTAGAATCCAATCCATATGTTTGGTTTTCCTATTTAATTTCAGTTTTAAAAACAAGTTTCTAGGGAAATTTCGGCAGCATGCCGACATAAATAGGAAAAATTCCAAACCTGCAATTCAAATCAAATTTCAATATATATTCTCCAGAATCCATCAAAATCAGTTTCTAATCAATTAAACAAGTCCAATAACTGAAAATCCCAAAATTTCATCCAATTTCAACAATAATTGTTCAAATCCAAACCCTAACTCAAAATTATTCAAATCTAACCAAAATCAAACTTTCTCAAGCTTATAATTGAATTAGAGAGTGGGTTTCAAAGGGTTTTACCTCAATTTAGTTGATGAAGCTTTGTTTCCCTCGGTTTTCTCCCAATTTTTTTTTTTTTTTTTTTTTTCGCCAAACCGAGAGAGAGAGAGAGAGAGAGAGAGAGAGAGAGAGAGAGAAACCCAGAGAGAAAGAGAGAGCAAGGAAGAGAGAGGAGGCCAAGGGAAGAAGATCCCGGAGGAAGGAGGCGGCCGGCGTGGAAGAAAATGGAGAAAGAGAGAGAGAGATGGGCTGTGCGTGGGAGAACCAGAGAAAGAAAGAAGAAAAAAAAAAAAAAAAAAGGAGAGAGAGAGGGGCTGGCGCACGGGAAGGAAAGGAGGAAAAGAAGAAAAAGAAAAGAAAAAAAAAAGAAAAAGAAAAGAAAAGGAAAGGAAAAAAAGAAAAAGAAAAATGGAAAAAGGAAAATGTATTAAATTTTAAGTGTATTTCTAAAAATCTTTGGGGTGAAATTTTAATTACTAAAATAACTTAAAGTTCCTTTATTAATTGTGAAAATCAAATTAGGCACACTAATAATCCACAGTTTAGCATAATTAAACATGTTTAATTCTAGAGGGCGTTACAATCATCAAATTCGGATGCGGGTGGAAGACGTTCCTAAGACGGCCTTCCGCACCCATGAGGGCCATTATGAATTTTTGGTTATGCCCTTTGGGCTAACTAATCTTCTAATCTTTGATGAATGAGGTATTAAAACCTTTTTTGCGAAAGTTTGTTTTAGTCTTTTTTGATGATATTTTGATCTGTAGTAAGACCTTGGAGGAACATTTGGGTCATCTGGAAGTGGTTTTGAAGGCCTTGGAGGATAACCAATTATATGTCAACAAAAAAAAGTGCACTTTTGGCCAAAGTCGATTGGAGTATTTGGGCCATATTGTGTCTTGTGAGGGTGTTTCAGCCGACTCCAACAAGATTCAAGCCATATTGGATTGGCCCACACCCAGCTCCATTAAGGAGTTGCGTGGATTTTTGGATTTGACTAGTTATTACCGGCGTTTTGTGACGGGGTATGGCTATCTTTCTTGGCCATTGATCCAACAATTGAAGAAGAATAGTTTTAATTGGTCCATAGAGGCTGAAGCTGCTTTCCACGGTTTGAAACAGGCCATGACCACAGTGCTAGTCCTAGCATTACCGGATTTTTCACAACCATTTGTGGTAGAATCCGATGCTTCAGGCTTTGGGATCGGCATGGTTTTAATGCAACACCAATGGCCTATAGCCTACTTTAGCCAAGTTTTGTCCTCTCGCGCTAGGGCCAAATCGGTTTATGAGCGCGAGTTGATGGCTGTAGTATTGGCTATCCAGAAATGGAGACATTATCTTCTTGGGTGACATTTCATCGTCCGCACGGATCAGAGAAGTTTAAAATTCTTGTCGGAACAACGTTTAGTTGGGGAAGAGCACCAGAAATGGCTGTGTAAATTGTTGGGTTATGATTTTGAAATCCAATACAAGCCCGGAACGGAGAACCGCGTCACGGATGCGTTGTCTAGGAGGTCTTCGGGGTTGGAATTGATGCTCCTTTCCACTTCAGCGTTATATGATGGGGCTGATATTCAGGAGCAACTTCTAGAGGATCCGAAGTTGGCAGGAATTCGGAAAGCATTGCTGGAAAATCCGAAGGGGGTGAAGGGTTTTTCTTTATGCAATGACATGTTGTTGTGCAAGGGTCGGGTGGTTTTGACTAGGCTATCTCCTCTTATACCGGTCCTTCTGAATGAATTCCATGGTGGCAAGGTCGTTGGACACTCGGGCGTCTTAAAGACATTCAAACGATTGTCATCCGAGTTCTTTTGGTAAGGCATGAAAAAGGATGTCGTCTCATTTGTGGCAGCCTGTCAAGTATGTCAAAAAAATAAGGTTTCTACCTTGGCCCCTACGGTTCTATTACAACCAATACCATTGCCAAACTTGGTTTGGGATGAGATTTCGATGGATTTTGTGGAGGGTTTGCCTAAGTCGGGGGGAAATGATTCGATCTTAGTGGTGGTTGACCGGTTGAGTAAGTATGCACATTTTTTGGGTCTTCGCCATCCTTTTTCTGCAAAATCGGTGGCTGCCCTGTTTATTAAAGAGGTGGTGCGACTTCATGGATTTCCATGGACTATTGTGTCTGATCGCAACAAGGTCTTCCTGAGCGAATTTTGGAAGGAGCTCTTTCAGTTGTAGGGCACTGCTTTACATCATAGTACCGCTTACCATCCACAAATGGATGGGCAAACAAAAGTGGTAAATTGGTGCTTAGAAGCCTATTTGCAATGCTTTGTGTCGGGGAAACCTACTCAATGGTTTTCTCATCTAGTGTGGGCTGAATTTTGGTATAACACAAGCTTCCATATGTCTGCAGGTACGACTCCTTTCAGGCATTGTATGGCCGTGACCCTCCAAAATTGCTGCGTTTTGAGTTTGGTTCCACCGCGAACTCTTTGTTGGAGGAGCAGTTACAAACTCGGGATGCTATCTTAGAGGAACTACAGGGCCACCTGCTTCAGGCGCAGCATTCAATGAAGAGGAATGCGGATCTCAAGCGTCGTGATGTCGCATTCGATGTGGGGGATTTGGTATTCCTGAAACTTTGTCCATATCGCCATCGTTCCTTGGCTAAGTTTCTGAATGAGAAGCTTTCTCCCCGGTTTTATGGTCCCTATATGGTCGTGGCACGGGTGGGGGCAGTGGCGTATAGGTTGCAATGGCCTTTGGAGGCTAAGATTCATCCGGTGTTCCACGTGTCGCAGCTTAAGCTCGCCATTGGCCAGCCTATTCCGGCTCAGGAAGTTCCGCCAGCTTTGGCTGCTGACTTGGAGCTACGTGTGGAGCCGGAGAGGTTGCTAGCTACTCGTTTCTCTAAGGTTATGGGACAGCTGGAAGTCTTGCTTCAATGGCGTCAATTACCGGACTATGAGTCGACTTGGGAGCTTTTCGACGTCATTCAGCAACAATTCCCTGAATTTCACCTTGAGGACAAGGTGACTTTTTTGGGGGGCGGAGTAATTGATAAGCCTCTAATTAGACAAGTCTATGTGAGGAAGGGTTGGGTATGTGATTAGAGGATTGTTAGTGTATAGGCTTATGTGGCTGTTGTGTGGGTGAGTATGTGCTTACGTGTGTATTAGTATGTACTTACATGTTTACTATGAGTGTGAGCACAGGGGATTGTGATTAGTGTCGTTTAAGGGCAGGAATAAATAGAGAGACTTGGGGAAGGAGAAGCCAGGCAATCATTGAGACAATTTGGGAAAGTCTTGGCATTTCCGCTGAGCAGGGAGTAGTTTTCTGGTTCCAAGAACCAATTATGTAATTCTTGTGGTTAATTCAATAAAGAGTTAATTCAATAAAGATTCATTCTTTCTTCTTCTTGATTCAATTCTTGTGAAATAGTTGCTAGAGACTTACCAGATGAGTGGTGCACATTCGGGTTCCTTTTCTAATAGCTATAGGAATTTTAAGATATGAGAATTCTATATTAGGAGATTCATTTGAAGACGAAATAGGTGTCATAGGAGAAGTAATGCAAATTGAATTACTTGGAATAACAGGAGATCCATCACCCGGAGATTCTGATTGATTCTGTCCAAGAATAATAGGTGATCATTACTCGTAATATGAGGCCTTCTACTAGTATAAACCTGAAACTCAGAGTTTGGATCTTTTTGATCTTTTTATAGTATTTCTCCCCCTGTTTGTGAGACCTCTAAGTTTGGAAACTGTTGACAAGCACCTCTGTTATTTTCAATGTCGATGATTGGGGTTCACAAGTTTGTTCCAAAATTTATAATAGTAGTAAGTGATAAATGATTTGATTCTTCTTGTAATTGTTTCTCTTTATAAACGTCATTGCTGACTTGCTGCTTGGTTGTGATTTGCCCTAACCTTGTGTTCTGAAGTTCTTATCTCTTTGTCATTTTCTTAAGAAAGTTCTATACATGCACAAATCTCTTTATTTAATCTGTCCTATATTTGAATAGTCTATATTCTTTGTTTTTCTTTGAGATTTTGTTATTTGCTTATATGTGTTTTAATTCGTTTACTCCTTAAGGCTATACCACTTGAAGATCCTCTGGATCTCTCAAAGATAAACTAAACATATACGGTTGCTTGTCTAAATTTTAGAATCACTTTTTTGTGGGTTAATTATATCCTTTCTTGGTTTATAATCATTATTTTCTTTTGATAGCTTATTTAGGGCATGTTCACTTTGCTGATTCGAATTTGTAATTTGAGTTGAGATGTAATTTTATGTGAGAGTTTTTTATTATAGCGAAAAAGTTAGATATGACTGTTTCTGAGAATTTTTTACTATAGCAAAACTCAAATTCTAAACTCGAATCGGTGAAGTTGACGGGGCCTTAGAATGTTATTTTGGCGAGAATATTGGACGAGGCCCCTGTTGCAAATCTCAAAAGTCAACTCCAATTTTCATTCCAATTTCCAACAATGTCGTGATAAGATCTTACAACTCAATTATTAATAACAATATTATACCTCTTTTATCTGCATGTGTGGAAAAAGTTATGTACCGTGTTCGGATGTTATTTAGGGTTTATTCATTTGCATTTTTTGAGTTAGGGTGACTCAAGTTTAGATCTTGATTTGAGTTAAAGGTGTATTTGAGTATAGTTTGAGTTGAGACTCTAATTTGAGTTTGTGTTTAAATGTGCACATTTTGAGTTATGGTTTGAATTGAAAATTTATTTGAGTTTGTTTTTGGGTGGGCCAAACTTGAATTTGTATTTGGATAGTATTTTAATAAAAACACAATGGTGATGACAAATTTTTGAAGAAATTGCGGAATTATTCTTCTTGATTTGAAAAGAGATTTACAACCTAATATATAGCTAACTGTGTGGCTAGCATACCAGTCCACTAAACTAGGAAACTGAAATTCCTTTTAATTAGGAATCCCAACAAAATAGGAAAGTGAATATATCACAATAACTAATTCGGAAAAAAAAAAAATAGAAACTAAATCTAAACCTAATCTTTTCTAAATAAAGAACGTAAATAAGTTTCTAACTTTACATAAGGGTCGATACCCTTTTCTACATTCCCCCTCAAGCTGGGTTGTATATGTTATACAAACCAAGCTTGGAGTTCAACTCATCGAAACTAACCCTTGGAAGTGCCTTGGTGAGAACATCAGCAATCTGCTGCTTTGTTGGAAGATAGCTGAGCTGAACAATCCCATTGTTGACCTTCTCTGAGATGAAGTGTTGATCAATCTTAATGTGTTTTGTTCTATCGTGGTGTACAGGATTTTTAGCTATGCTAATAGCAGCTTGATTGTCACTGAACATCTTGACTAAGTCTTGTACTTCAACTTTAAGTTCTCTTAATAACCTTTGTAGCCACATTCCTTCACATATTCCTAGTGCTAGAGCACGATATTCTGACTCTGCACTACTCCGAGAGACAACAGCTTGCTTTTTGCTTCTCCAAGTGACAAGATTACCCCAGACATAGGAGCAATAGCCAGTAGTTGATCTCCTATCAGTTAGCTCTCCTGCCCAGATAGCATCAGTATAGATTACTACCTCATGGTTTTCACATTTTCTGAACAGTAAACCATGTCCAAGAGTCATCTTTAAATACCTCAAAATCCTGTTTACTGCCTCTAAATGATCCTCAGTTGAATTATTCATGTGTTGACTTACTACACTGACTGAATATGCAATATCCGGTCTAGTATGAGATAGGTTGATGAGTTTCCCAACCAGCCTTTGGTACCTCCCCTTGTCAACAGAACTACTTTCTTCACTTCTGCTCAATCTTTTAGTTGGATCCATAGGCGTGTCAGCAGGTTTGGATCCAAGTAAGCCTGTTTCACTTAACAGGTCCAAAATATACTTCCTTTGGGACATGACGATCCCTTCCTTAGACCAAGCCACCTCCATTCCTAGAAAATACCTCAGAGTCCTGAGGTCCTTGATCTCAAATTCTGTTGCCAGCAGCCTCTTCAACTTGAGAATTTCCTCTGAATCATCTCCTGTCAAGATGATATCATCAACATAAACTATGAGAATAGCCATCTTCCCTCCTGGTTTGCTTTTAACAAACAGTGTATGGTCAACTTGACACTGTTGATATCCATTAGCTATCACAGTCCTAGCAAACCTATCAAACCATGCACGAGGAGACTACTTCAAGCCATACAATGACTTCTTCAGTTTGCAAACTTGCCTGTTGTTTGACCTGTTTTCCAACCCTGGACGTATGGTCATGTAGACTTCCTCTTCAAGATCCCCATTTACGAAGGCATTTTTAACATCAAGTTGGTATAATGGCCAATCTTGATTCACTGCAAGAGAGAGTAGAACTCAGACAGTGTTGAGTTTAGCCACAAGTGCAAAAGTCTCCTGGTAGTCTATCCCATATGATTGTGTGAAACCCTTTGCTACAAGTCTAGCCTTGAATCTCTCGACACTTCCATTAGCTTTGTACTTGACAGTGAATATCCAATTACATCCAACAGGATTCTTACCAGGAGGTAGTGATGTAAGAATCCATGTGTTATTACTTTCCAGAGCCTGAATCTCTTCCTTTACTGCCTTTTTCCATGCTGGATTCTTTAGAGCCTCTTGAATAGAGTCAAGTACCTTCACACTATTCAGGTTTGTGACAAAAGCCCTGTAAGAAGGCTGTAATTTCCCATAGGCTACATACTTTTCAATTGAATGTCCAGTACACCCACGAACACCTTTTCTATGAACAATTGGAAGATTTGAATCATCAATTATGGGAACACGAGTGTCATAAGATGAGGGATCCATACCATTATGAGCATTGAGTGTAGTAGGACTTGGTTCCGGTGATTGAGAGTGCTGATTTGCATAGTTCCCTCTATGTGCTCAGCTGGTCTTCTCCTTCTATAGACACGAAGTTCAGGATTAGTGTCAAGTTGTGGTGGATTTGAGACCATTGGTTCTATTTCAAGTGTAGGAACCAGGACTGTTTCTGTGACTGATTCTGTTTCAATGACAGTGACAATGGCCGGGACAGTGGCAGATTTTGGTGGAGGAGGAAAACTGGTTGCTTGAGTGTCTTGAAAGAGGTCTCAATCTGATATTCCCTTGAATTCTCCCCCTGAATGTCAGATTTGGAAAAGTAAGATTGGTTCTCAAAGAAGGTGACATCCATGGAGTTATATACTTTTCTAGTGATTGGAGAATAACACTTATAACCTTTTTTATTAGAGGAGTAACCAAGGAAGATGCACTTGAGAGACTTGGGATCAAGTTTGGTGCAATGATTGTGGTGGATGTGAACATAGGAGGAGCAACCAAAGACTTTGAGTGGTAGGTCAGAAGAAAATGAGCGAATATGTGGATATGCATTTCTAAGGACATGACGAGGGGTCTGAAATTTTAGGACACGGCTGGGCATCCTATTTATGAGATATGTGGCTGTGAGTATGGCTTCCCCCCCCCCCCAGAAATGCTTAGGTACATTATTGGTGAACATAGTGGCATGGGCTACCTCAAGCAAATGTATGTTTTTCCATTCAGCGACTCCGTTTTGTTGTGGAGTGTCGACACAAGATCTTATGTGAATGATACCATGTTTGGACAGATAAGAACCAAGGATGGAATTAAAGTAGTCTTTAGCATTATCAGTTTTAAGGACCTGAATTTTGCTTTGAAATTGAGTGGAGACCATTGAATGAAAAGAATGAAAGATGGTGGTTGTTTTAGATTTTTCTTTCATTAGAAAGGTCCAAGTTGTTCTTGTATGGTCATCTATGAATGTTACAAACCACCGAGCCCCATTGATATTTTTCACACGTGAGGGTCCCCAAATGTCACTATGTATCACAGAAAATGGATGTGAGGGTTTGTATTGCAAACTGGAATACACATGTCTAGTATGTTTTGCAAGTTGACAAATTTCACATTGATAACTATTGGTCTTTTTATTGATAAACAAATGAGGAAACAATTTCTCAACATAAGCAAAGTTTGGATGACCAAGGCGATAATGTCATAACATGACTTGACTTTCAACTGAAACAAAATTAAAATTGGAAATAGACACATAATTGGAAGCAAACGTGACAGACTTTGGACTAGACTTTGAAACACAACTTGACGCGTGAACTTGTCTATTTTGGAGATTATTTTCCTTGAGCAGATATAGCCCACCATGCATTTCAGCACTGCCAATCACCTTCCTCAAATCCACTGCCTGAAAGTCACAAAGATTGGAATAGAATTTAGTAACACAGTTTAGGTCACGGGTAAGTGGGCTGACGGAAAGTAAATTGCAATTCAATTTAGGAACATAAAGGACGGAGGAAAGTAGAAGATCCTTTGTCAAATGAACTGATCCTGTTCCTGCCACTGATGAGAATGATCCATCGGCAATTCTGACTCCAGAGTGACTAGTGCAAGGCTAAAAATTATTGAGAATGTTGAAATCTCCAGTCATGTGGTCTGAGGCACCTGAGTCAACTATCCACGGTTTTGATTGATTATTTTGGACAATAAAAGCATTGGATGGAATACCTTGATGTGCAAGAAGGCTGGTGTGTTGCTCGGCAGTGGAGTGTGATGCCTGTCTAGGATTTGTAACTTGGCTAATTATTTTCTGCAGTGCCTCAATTTGTTCCTTGGTGAATGGACTATCCTCTGCACTGGTTTCCATAGTGACTGCAGCATTTGCATGATTCTCCCTTTCATATCGACCATTAGATGGCTTCCAATCTGCAGGCTTGCCATGTATTTTCCAGCATGTCGCCTTTATATGACCAAGCTTCTTGCAGTGGTTGCACCATGGATGTCCTTTGCCAACCCTATTGTTCTGAGATGAACTGTAGGTGTATAAGGCTGAGCCTCGGTTGCAGGTGTGATGTTGGTATCTGTCATCATCAATTTCTTCCTGCTCTCCTCCCTCCGGACTTCTGCAAAGGCTTCTCGGATAGTAGGGAAAGGTTTACTTCCCATGACTCTTCCCCTAACGTGATCTAGGTCTTTATTGAGACCAAGGAGGAATCTGATTGTTCGTTTATGCTCAACAATCTACCTATACAATGTAGAGTCATTAGTACACTTCCAAGAATGGATCTCATACAGGTCCAATTGCAGCCAGCAGCGTGTGAGGGCATTGAAATATTGAGTAACACTCAAATCTCCTTGTTTTAGGTCATATAACCTAGTCTCAATCTCAAATAACTCTGACGTGTTCTCTATGCTAGAATATGTTTCTCGAGTAGCCTCCTATATCTCCTTGGCTGTTCGGTGAAGCAGAAAATTTTCTCCAACCTCCGTGGTCATGGAATTAATTAGCCATGACATTACTAGATGATCATCAGTTTTCCAGGACCGATATTTAGGATCTGTCAATTTAGGAGCAGCAGTTTCCCCTGTGAGATGTCCATCCTTCCTTCGACCGCAAATGTACATGAAGACAGATTGTGACCATTGAAGAAAATTATGGCCATGGAGTTTGTGATTTGTGACAAGGTGGGAAGTATCGGAGATAGAGGGAACTGAAGGATGAGACTCGGATCTTGAGGTAACCTCCGAGGTGGAGGACTGTGAAGCCATGCCGTACTTGGTCATGGTGAAGAAACGGCCAGATAAAGAACGGCCACAAAGAAGAAGAAGAAAGAAGATTAGGGCTCAGAGCTTGGCTCTGATACCATGAAGAAATTGCAGAATTATTCTTCTTGATTTGAAAAGAGATTTACAACCTAATATATAGCTAACCGTGTGGCTGGCATACCAGTCCACTAAACTAGGAAACTGAAATTCCTTTTAATTAGGAATCCCAACAAAATAGGAAAGTGAATAAATCACAATAACTAATTCAGGAAAAAAAAAAAAAAAAAACAAAAACTAAATCTAAACCTAATCTTTTCTAAATAAAGAAAGTAAATAAGTTCCTAACTTTACATAAGGGTTGATACCCTTTTCTACAATTTTAATAGGGTATATAGGTGGGATTTTATTCATCTATTCATTGTGAACACTGAGAAAAAAAATTCATCTCAATTGGAATTAAAATGAAAAAGTTATAGCATTTTTAATAATAGAAAAAATACTGTTCATTAACTTGAGTTTGAGTTTAGAAACTTGAGTTGAAGTGGGAACTTAAGGGCCCATTTAGTTCGATGATTCGAGTTTTTAATTTGAGTTAAGATATAACTTTATGTGAGAGCTTTGTACTGTAGTAAAAAAGTTAGATGTGACTGTTTCTGAGAGCCTTTTACTATAGGAAAACTTGAATTTTAAACTCGAATCTGTAAAATGAACAGGACTTGAACTCAGATTTTAGCCCAAAACTCAAGTTCAAACTCAAATTTTATAAAAGAGCATGAACTTGAATAAAATTGTAACTTGAGTTTAAATTTTTTTTGACTTTTGAGTGCAAATTTTCACATTTTCTATTTGTAGGTTGTTTTTCTCTTTTTTTTTTTTTTTTTTTTTTTTTCTTTTTTTTCTTTGAGGAATTAGCTGTTTTGGGTCTGAGAGTTTTACATCGGTTCTTGAATTGGAGTTCCTGCCTTTTTTTTTGGTTACTGTTGTTGTTGTTGTTGTTGTTGTTATTGCTTTGTACTACGTACATCTCTCTCTATATATTCTTCTATTTAGATCAGACATTGGAGCTCTATTTGCTCTGCAATTTATTTTCTTTTGCATGTTCATTTGTATGTCTTCATCTGGATCCCCTTTTTTTCTGGCATTAATGTTGCACGTTTATTTATATATTTTAAGTTTTTGGCATTTCCATTCTGTTGATTATTTATGTGACACTCTGCTCCAATGATTGATGTGTTTCATCTAATGGATTACAAAATAATAACAAGTCAGAATAATATTGGAGAATGAAGACATCAAGAAGGCTTGCTTTGAGGTAGGATTGACGATCTTGATATGAAATATGAGATCTGTTTCCTATTTTTTGTTTCCTTTTTCTTTTGGAATGCTATGTGAACATGCATTTACTTCAGCGGTATCGAAAGCATCACTGTTTACATAATTTTATTTCTTTTACAGGCTTTTCTTCAGTGAATTGTCATTTTTTGTCTATGTTTTCAGCTTTTCAAAGACTTAAATTTAAGCTCTGTTTTTCTTTTAATTCTCGGATTTTTTTTCAACATTTGAGTGTAACCTTTATTATCAGTTTCTTTTCTTGTTCTTTATATATAAAAATAAAAATAAAAAAAATAATATTCTTGTTCTGCACATTGTTGGCCAGTTTTAGTACAACATAGTCAGAGCTAAGATTGTTGGATAATGCCCTCAAATCTTACTATTATCTACTATTAAGGCTCATGAAAGTGGTGGTTTAAGTTGTATGTTTATAAATGACAAAGTGGAAGATAGTAAGTAAATAGGAATGAGAAAGAAAAGGAACTGCAATCAATATTTAGGTCATAGAAAATGAACTTTAGAGAGGACGTAAGACAGACTTGGCTTCCCTTTCAAGCTGTAAAAAAGTTCAAGGTTCTTCTAATGTCATTTAAAAGTAGATTTTTTTTTTCTTTTTTTTTCTTTTTTTTGCTAAAGATTTGTCTGATTTACTCTGATAAGTTTGTATTGTGTCTGGTGTGCAGAAAAGGTTCGCTTCGTAAATGAATGCTTGTAGGATCTTCCATATCACATCCGAGCACAAGATTGTTTTTTGTTTAATATGGAAAATGATTCCATGGAAAGATAAATCGTGGTTGCTTGAGAAAACTATGGACACGGGGTTTTGTTTTGTTGAAACTATCTTGTTTTTTAGATATGATAATAGGTTTTCGAGCGTGATGATTTTATCAATTGTGTCCTATCCTTTTTGTAGAACTTTTCAACATCAACTTTCTAAAGAACGTCACTGTAAGCTCGCTTATTATTATTATCCATAATTTGTACTCACTGTTGATGATATATTCTGAGATAATTTTTCCTTCTTGGTTTTTCTGGTTGCTTGGTTATTTAACTATTTATAATTATAGGTATCCCTCTGATTTTATTCATTTTATGGCTTCTTTAGGTAACAAAAATCTCTTGTTCTGCTTTTGTCCTTAAGGAAGGTGTTGTTATTTTTATCATTTGAATAAATCAACCAAAATATTCTACAATAAAATGGGATTTTTTTTTTTTTTTCCTTTTCAGTTATTTTTTTTCCCTTTTTTTGGGACAAAAGTTGGTTACTTTTAGAGTACTTTTTAAGTACATAATTTATCATGATTTCTTAAAAAACTATTATTTATCATTTTAAATAATGAAGTACTATTGTGTTATTCATTTTCTTCTTATTAATTAAATAGTAATTACTTTTAAGTTGAGTGTCATAGAAAATATATATTTCACCATCTTAAATGGTATTTCTAATTTTTCCCATTTTGTATTTCTTTTATGATATATCAATTTGGGTTTTACTTAAATTTATTATCTATTGTATCATAAAATTACCACATTTCTTTTTTGTCTTAGGGGATTACCACATCTTTTATATTAGTTAAGCCGTCGTAGGACGAATCAGAACTCTTTTCTCAATTGAGAGTGATTTTTTTTTTTAATTGAACTTAAAGCAAATCAAAAGTAAACTTAAAATAAAAACATAAATAAACTAAAAATGTGCAACATTTTTCAACTTATATAGAGCCTCACATGTGCGAACCACGTAAGTGTAACTAGTACATTTCAAAAGTCAATAACCACACTTATTTCTTATCACAATTAGTCTTATTTTTATTACCGGCTTCAGTGGTTTTGATTCCCTAAAAGTGTTTTACTTTGCTGTGTATTAAATAGTGGCTGTATTAAATAAAGGCTGGTAAGGAAGGTCCCTTCCTTACTCCCTCTTACGAAAAAAAAACAGAAATATAATTATAAAGTAAATAAAAAAGTAAAAATCAACCTTAGTTGAATTCTGCAATCCTCTACCAGCGTAATTTAATTGCGATTTAACATTCAATTTTGGTTGAATATAAATTCCAATATCCTTATTAACATCTTGTTTAATTCATATTTCAAAGTCATTGCAATCCTATCTCAATATAAGATAAGTTTCTCTTGTTTTCTTAAAATTTCAGTAATTTAGATTTTTTTAATTTATTTTCATATATTTATATACTTTACAAGTTCAAAATGTTATCTTCAACAGCCTCTTGTTCTTATGATCTTTATATCTTTATTCTTTTTATAGACAGTTAAATAAATCTTATATGTTATTTTTTTAACATCACGTGATGTATTCTTACTTGCTCTTTGGATAGAAAAGAACATTATTTGATTAGGATTTCTTTCCACCATGCAGTGTATCTTTTGATACTTTCTTTCTTCTAAAAAAAAAAAAAAAAAAAAAAAAAAAAAAAAACTATTCTTTCTAGTATGTTTACAAAATGTCATTCTCTCTCTAACAAATTAACCCACTATTTACAAACAAGTCATTTTATTTCTCTTGTAACAACCCAACTTTTCAAGTTGTTACTTACCGTAACTTGTAGCATAAATCATATTTAACTTTTAAAATAAATACTTTGCAAACAAAATTTTAAAATTTTTTTTTAATTACCTAATTCAAGATAAATCAATTTTCATTATAAAAGTTGTGAGTAAACTTAAGTAGTTCAACATGTAAATTAGAAACTATAATATTGGAAAATCATAATAATTTAAATATAAATCATTTATGAATATATTTAACATAACTCAATGTAGAAATAATCTGAGTTTTCATGAAAATAATTATAGAAACATAATTACTTAGTCATAATTTAGAAACCATATTATTCGATAAGCGAAAATTGTTGCATAGTGGTATCCACACCCAGTCCTCTACCATACACGTTCTCCGCTACAAAGTTCATCAATAAGTAACTAGTTTTGACCTACAACATGAACAAACCTAGTGAGCGACAGCTTAACAAGTACAAGTAGTTCTCACAAAATTTTTTTTTATTCATATCATCATGTAAAATATGCATAACCGTTTATTATGAAAGGGTATAGTATTGTTGGGGCCCGTGTTCGTACCGATTACGCGCGATTGTTGGGGAGTTGGGGGACCGACCTAAATATTTAGTCCAACTATCCCAGAGTCATCATTACTAAGCTTAAGAATCTCCCATTTAGGTCGAATTATTATTACCATCCCATTAGGCCCGAAGATTTAGTACGGCACCTTACTATAATACAGTTATCTTAGCCTCTTATTAAGGTGAACATACAATTATGTACTTTTTCTATAATTTCTAAACCAAAATCAATTTTAGAAAAACATGCTGAAATTTATATCAAAGCATGTTAACATATCGGAAAGTATTTTCCCAAAAGAATCTTACCTCTAGTGGATGGTATAGATATGATGAAAACTTAAACTCTACCTCCTATTCCTCTTGCGCCTTCGTGTAACTCCCTCCCCACTCTCTCTCCTTCTCTTTAGTTTTACTGATACACACTCTCTATCTCTCTCTCGGCTTCTCTTTTGTTTTTTTCTTTAATGTTAAAGCTACAATATATAAGTGTCTGTGTGTATAGATGCCGTAGGGAATGTAATGAGAGTGAGTGGGGGAATTATTGTGACAACGGAAGGCTTTTATCAATTTGTTTGGTCGGTTAATACATGGGAAGCATGTTTATATATGTATGGGACTTCCAAGTATATGGTATAGTGAAGGAAACAAAAGTTAAAGTTAAAAAGTGAGTGCATGTGGTGGTAGTATATTTGTTTTTTCTAATGCCTTCTTATCCTTGGTAATAATATAAAATCACACATCTATGATACATGTGATGGTAGTATATTTGTTTTTCTAATGTCTTCTTGTGCTTGGTAATTGTTGACGGTCAAATTTCACCAACAAAAACCGGCCGGGTTACTTTGTGGTTTTCCTTTAGATTACCGGCCTGTCTGTGTAGTAAAAGTGTGGATATTTGTCGGATATGTGTGTTTGTGTGTTAACTAAATTGTATGTAAACAAAGACAAGGGATTTTATAGTAGTTCACTCTATAGAATTAGAGCTACATCCACTGTAATTTTGTATTTCTTTTTGAAAGGACAACAATTTACAATCGTGGCTCTCTCTTTCTCACTTTTCTATCTCCTAGAGTTCTTGGACCTCTTCCTCGGTGGGGGTCTCCCCCCTTTTATATTGGGCTTCCTTCACTTAGTGGGTTTCCTTCATAGGCAGAAACACTCAAGTGCTCTCCCTTCGTAGGCCCAGACGTAGCCCACTAATTAACACTGTTCACTCAGCCAACTTAGTCTTCTATTACGGCTCTGTGCTTCTCCGTAATGCTTTCCTGTCCCCTAAGCGGCGGTTTGAGAGTTTGTAATTAATGCTAATAGACATCTTTCACTTTTGCACGCAACCCGCCATGTCTTTAACAGAACGTTCCCCTCGTCGTCGTTAGCGCCGTTTAGCCCAATTCGTCCTCTCTGGCGGTCCTTTCTGCGGTCGAGGAATCTCTGTGCCTTAAACTAGGCGGTACTATCCGTCGACGCCACAAGGAGTTGTCGCCCTAATCTGGACTTCGTTCTCGGGCTTTGCAGCTGAGTAGGAGGGAAACGTAGACGCCGAGGGTTGTCTGCTTGGCGGAGAGTAGTTATGGCCACGTGTCGCATTATCGTTCGTCCAAGTGTCTATCACATTTTCCCACATAACAACTACCCCCAGGTCGAGGGCTCCTTTTAGCCTCGAGCTTTAGGCTCGGTTGTCCTTTCGTGCTTCGGGTGTGGGAAACCGGTCCCGAGCCTTCGCCCACAATGATGGCCAGGGTGCTTCGGGGACGTAACCGTCGCGTCGATTGATCTCGCGTAATGATGTATAGCCGTATTTCAAGAGGATGAATGCGGACTGTTGGATAGCGACCTCTCGGTTTCCCGCCCTTCTTTATCACCGTTAGATCCGGGCTGAAATCCCTTGTCGTTAGATTTTGAAATTTCCATCCAACAGTCAGGGTCGAGGATGTCTTTCTCTTTAAATACCCTTCACGAACCCGAGAGCCATTTTTTTTTTCAGACCTTCGAACTCTCGTTGCGTTTTTGTTGAACCGCTGCATTCTGTCGGAATCTCTTTCGTTGGACTTCCGACTTCATACTTCTAATTCAACGCGGTACATTACGAAGCCGTCCTCACTTTTGAGACTTTCTCGGAAATCCTTCTTCACCGGTAAGCCTCTTGATCCTCTTTTGCTTTGCGTACTCACGGGGTTTCCCCCTTTGTGTACTTGGAATATGTAAATATATGTACATAACGTATGGAACATAGTAGTTAAGGAGACTTATTCTGTTGCGTTCTGTCGCATTGGATGGCTTGGTCTTTATTTCTTTGTTGTCTGTGGTTTCTGGGTTCTGGGAACCTGTAATTCTATGAACACTCACCGTTACCATTCTCATATGAATGGTCGACGTCAAGTCGAGGCGTTTGAGTAGTCGTTGTTTAGAGTAGTTGTCGTTTCTTCCTCTCGACACTAGGGTTTTAATTTATCTTCTTGTCTTTTTAATTACCAGAACAATGGCCCAAAGTTCACCCAGTCGAGAGGATTCTTCTTTTGTCATCCGTTCGGACCCCCCTTCAATGGTGGAGATCTCATGGTCTTCTTCATCCTCCGGGGTCAGCTCCGTGCTTAGGGACATTGAAGACGTCGAAGAAAGATACAAATCGGGCGATGACTTCAGAAGTGAATTCGGTAGCGTCGAACGGTTCATAGATGAAATAATTGAGCGTATCCCCTTCACAGGGGGCAGCGTAAGTGGGGTAGCTGCCGCGATGGTGGATGCCCCCCTAGCTGCCACGAGCGGTGAGCCAGATAGGCCTTCCTTTACAGCCAATGCTGTGGTGTCGAGGGTCCGAAACAAATACATTATCCGGACTATAAAGGAAGGACGCATCGACGGGAAGTGGTTCGAGTACCTCCTCCCGGACATGCATTTTAGAACCAGCATGCTACCGACCAGATACCTTCCGGTCTATACTAGAGCGGTTATAGCGGGGATGACACTCCCAGCTCATCCCTTTGTAAAGGACTACTGCCACTTTTATGGCATCTCCCCTGCTAAGTTGGTGCCGAACTTCTGGTACTGCTTTGCTGGTGCCTGGATTTTATGGCACCAAAAATTTGATATGGAACCCCCACTGGACGAGTTCTGTTTTATGTATAAGCTATGCCATGTCACCAAGTGTGAAGGGTGGTATTTTTTGAATGGTCACGGGAGGGCTCAGCCTCGGTTTGGGAAGCTTATTTTGGGCATTCTCTCGTCGTCACATGGGTGGAAGCCCATGTTCTTCATGATTCGGGGGCCATTCAACTATCACCCCAACGACCGCCTGCCCCGTCGAAGGCAGGTGCAACCGGCGTTTGGGAACATGAGTAAGTCTCGTAACTTTCTTTTATCTGACTTTGCTCTTTCTTCTTATGCTGATAATCCTTTATCCTGCAATTAACCAGGACCGGCCGAAGTTCTCTGGTAATAGTTTGGGGAGGATTGAGCAGGCTTTCTCTTATTTGTCAGAGGTTTGTCACATCGAAACTCTTGACCTAGGAGAACCTTCGTGCCGCCGTTCTAATCCTAGATCTCCCCGACCCTTCAGATCTAGACGTCGTCCGCGCATACTTCCATTTAAGTGACGAGGGTAATTTCTTCTCTTCGACGCCTCCTCTTACTACGGTTCTAGTTTTTTCTAGCACTGATCATATTTTCATCTCGTCATTTACACAGAGATGGCGTCACTGAGAATTCAACTTCCTGGCAGCCATCCGTCTGGGCCGAGCCAGCAGCTACCGTCGGACCCGCAGCCCCCGCCGAGCCAACAGCCCTCGTTGAAGGGAAAAGAAAAGGCCAGCTCTTCTTCTCTTGCCCCGAAGAGCAAGAAGGTCAAGGGTCCTTCAATACCGGGAGGCAGGCGTACTCACAAGAAGAGGCGCACTGACAAGACGTCAACTGGCGAGACCTAGACACTAGTGGTTCCCATTCATGATGTCAATGCTCCCCCGGCGCCGAGAGAACGCTTGCTGATCCCAGGGGGAAAGATCATGGACGGGAATTTCCAAGTCCCGAACGTGTCTGACGCCGAGATCGGGGAGATGTTGATACTTCCCCCTCACTTTTCCCTCATCTTCCAGGCCCTTGATGAGTCTTTCCTTGAGCCCCATTGGATTGCTGCCTCTCAATCTTCCTTGGTCGATCGTCAGCGCAAGCAAATCTCCTTTCAGATCCACGTAAGATTTTACCGAGTTGTTTTTTTTTTCTTTCGGGGCCTTTTTGTAACTTAATATTTGTTCCGAATAACTTTTTACTTTACCTGCACTTTTATATATGTAAAGACAACAAATTGGATCGGACCAAAGATGAATTGTTTTAATTAATAATTCTGTTTGAATAAAACAATTCATTTTTGACGAATTATATGTTGTCATCTTAATCCTGAGATGGATGATGAACCCGTATACTTGACTTGTATCCTTTGATGTACTAAAGGGAGACATCCTGACATTATGTGAAGGTACGCTTGCCGGTACATTGGGGGTATGACTTGTGTATGCGTAGATTCGTTATTCATAGATAGTAGAATCCATAGCTCCTATAAAGAGTCAATGATATCCTCTTATGCATTATCAGGGGATTGGAAAATACGAGCGCTCGGCCATTAGACTACTCTGTGTTATCTAATGGTTTACTGTTTGTAATAGTATGAATAGTGTTTTTTCCAATGGTTTGATAATGGAACATAAGATAAATGTAATCGGGAAGGTAAAACAGAACTTGACCTTAAGTCGATTATGGATATCCTATGGGGATGATATACTAATATATTGAGTCATGGACTATAGCTAATTAGAGCTTTGTAAATATGCTATATAAATCAAGAGTGCAACTCTAGGCTTTTAGTGGAATAACGCTAGAGTTTTATAATCATGAGACGGACTTGTTGGTTTACAAGTAGCGTTGTGATTATAGGAGCTTGATTTATATATGTCCATCGGGTCCCTTTGCTAGCTCACATAATTTCCTGTAACGATACGGTGTATTTCCTACATATTGGTAACTTGTGTTATTTCTGTAAAAGAGGTTCAAAGTTAATTCATGAGTGATTTATCGGGTGAATTAATTGATAAATTGATTCTAGATAAATTGGTTGAATTATTGTTTTAAGAGTTGTTTAATATGGGAAGACTATTATATGGCTGTTTTGATCAGGCAATTTCTCTATTGGGTTGCTTGAATCAAAAATGAGGCTCTATGCAAGTTTCCCATGTTGAACAACTAGAAAAACAACTTTCATCAGTGCAGACAGGTTGACCGGTGGGTAGACCGGTCACAGGTCCGGTCCGGTCGACCGGTCAGTCGATCGGTGGGTAGACCGGTTTGTGAAGGACAGTCGACCGGTGAGTTATAACGTCTCTGTCTCCGGTCGACCCGGTTGTAACGCTGTAACGCGTCTTGATGTGGCAAAATCGACTGCGGGTGCGATTAAATCTTTGGGAAACCTAATTGTTACGGAAGTATGACTTCCTAAGCAGTATAAATAGCCTATTAAGTCACATTACTCGGAAGATCACTTGAGAGACTTTGAGGCTATTGATAAGAGATTCAAGAGGAAAAATTGTTTAATTATCAAGAACAATTTTTCTTTAGCTCTCTTATGATTGGAAGGAGATTAAGAATACCAAGAGGAGATTAAACGAAGTGTGCCCACCCGCACACCGATCGTGGAAACGAGAATAGCAAAGAATACCGGTTGGTTGAGGCTCTTCCGGTTGCTGTTTGGAACGCTTTGATCTGTCAGACGTGCTGTTTCCTGAAATCTCAAAAGGTATGATTTGGATCTTTAGTATTTATGTCATATATCATCATGAACATGTTATTGTTTGGCTTTGACATTGATTAAATTTTTTAAATTCCGCTGCGCACTCGATGCCATTATTTTCCAACAGATCTGACGTCGAGTTTACCCCTTGGGGTCATCGTCTTAGAAAATTCCTTAGAATTTTGTTAAGTGTGTCTCATTTTTTAGCGATCCATGGACCTCTGTCCCCCATGTCTGTTTAATATAACCTTGTGTTTGGTAGAATTACAAGGATGACGCGGGGACTAATGAACCTATAATCCCAAGCTCCAATAAAATTAATAATTAATTAAACACTTTAATGAATTAATTAATTCTATTAATTCCAATATTTACTCTACTATAAACTTGGAATTGAACTCTTGAAATTATAGACATTAATTACTTCTAAACTGCGAAGTGTCCATTTGATATAGTCATTACATATAGATCAATCCTCCATAAATAATTCATAATTAGAGTCAAGTAGAATCTGTTAACCTCTCTAATTACATCTTTATCCTTGAGTACCATTGATTCTCTAATGGATAGTGATTCATAAAACACATTCATAAATCAGAGCGCTCTTACTAATCCAAGTACCGAATCAACACTCAAGAGAATTATTTATCTGCTTCTTTCTCAAGAGGGAATAGATTCCATCTCGTATAATAACATTCCCAGCTACCTATTTCATTATGTCTCCAAAATACGAGAAATAGGATTCAGGGTCTCGGAATCCATACCGAATAAATCAAAAGACATAAATCCATAAATAGGAGTTGATTAAGAACTCAGGATTAACATCATCCTATATATAATCATCGGTATATTCAATTAGAATTTCTATGTTTAACGGAAATTATTAGAAATTCATATTGTGTCTGCGTCCATGTTCCACATAATCTCATTATGCGAAATACACTCATTTAATATCTCGTCATATTAACAGTGCGAATAACATCGTTCCATTCTAAATGGGAATGACATGTATTAATAATGTTTTAATTAAAGATTCTAAACTTTAATAAAATTCATTATGAGCAATTTACTTTTGATTATTATCCTTAAACATTATCCTCTTGTATACAACACTTATATACCATGTTTAAGGTTACATAAATAATCAAGGGATTTTATTTGATATTTATAAAATATTCATAAATATATGCACATAAAATGATGAATAAACTCTTTTATTAAATAAATAATAAATATCCTTTTACATCTCATGCTTCTAGGACACTATTCCCAACAATAATTACATAAAATTCCAACTTTAAGAGCATTGAATCTAAAAATACCCACTTAAGGATTATATATAATATTGAAAAAATATCTATTTCATATTTATAAGGCATATACGCTACCGAATATGTCCTTATAAGTTATTTTGGACATGGTTGGTTAGGAATTGTGTCCTTAAAGCATGTGATGTAATATAAATTTTATTTTTATGTAATAATATAAAATTTTTATTATTTTATGTCCATGTATATTTGTATCTTTATGAATATCATTAAAAATTCAATGATTATTTTTGTGACCTTAAATATTGTATATTAATTAGTGTTATATACTAAAGGATAATATTTAAGGATAATACTCAAAATCAATCGATATTGAATTTAATTAAAGCTTAGAATCTTTAATTAAAATATTATTAATACATGTTATACCTCTTAAGAATGGATCGAGCTTATCCGCATCGTATATATGGAAGGATATCGAATGAGTGTATTTTATATAATGAGATTATGTAGGACTAGGACAAGAGACAATATGAATTTCTAATAATTTTCGTTAAGTATAAAAATTCTAATTGAATCTACCAATGGTCATATATAGAATGATCTTAATCCTAAGTTATTAGCAGACTCCTATTTATAGATTCATATCTTTTGACTTACTCGGTATGGATTTCAAGATAACTTAGCCCTATTGCTAGTATCTTGGAGACATGAAGAAATAGGTAGCCAGAAATGTTAATATACATGATGAAATCTATTCCTTCTTGAGAAAGAGGTAGATAAATAATTCCCTTAGGATTAATTCGATACTTAGGTGAGTAAGAGTTTCGATTCATGAATTTGTTTTATGAATTACTACCCATTAGCGAATCTATGATACTCAAGAAAAAGATGTAATTAGAGAGGCTAGTTCACCTAGCTCTAATTTTGAATTATTTATGGAGGATCGATCTATATGAAGTGGCTATATCAAGTGGACATTTCACAGATGTAAATAGATGTCTATAATGTCAAGATTACAATTCCAAGTTTATAGTTGAGTAAATTTGGCATTAACTAAATTAATTAATTAATTAAAAAGTTTAATTAATTATTAATTTTATTGAAGCTTGATATTATAGATCCATGAGTTATCGCGTTGTTCTTGTAATTATATAAGACACTAAGAGTAAAATAGGAATTTAGAATTATAGAATTGTAAATTAATTCACTCAAAAATAATTAATTAAATATTGAATAATGATTATTTAATTATGAATTTTAGAATACACATGTGGTGGGGATCACATGAGAATCATGCTTGGCATAGGAAAGAATTGTTAGCGTTTATGCCCTTAGGAATAAATGTAACAATTTTCTTCGAGACATTTTGACTATTAAATAAAGATTTGTTTATTTCATATATCTATGTATTGTCCTCTTTATGTTCATAATAGTTGAATGTATGATAAGCAAACAGAAAGTCTGAGACTATCATTCTAAATCTTTAGATCATGCATGTAATGTGAAGAACATGTGGAAGACAAGAATCTAAAGATGATAGTCTAAATCTTATGATCCACAATCGAGGGAATAAAGTTGGGCGCTTTATTCATGTTAAGATTGTTATGTTGTCTACTTCCTAACGGAGATGGCTTGTCTTGGTCGTCGGAGGTGGGACTCCATGGGTAGAGACATTGATATAGTTTCTAATGGTGAAATCTATATTGGATCGGACCAAAGATGAATTGTTTTAATTAATAATTCTGTTTGAATAAAACAATTCACTTTTGACGAATTATATGTTGTCATCTTAATCCTGAGATGGATGATGAACCCGTATACTTAACTTGTATCCTTTGATGTACTAAAGGGAGACATCCTGACATTATGTAAAGGTACGCTTGCCGGTGCATTCGGGGTATGACTCATGTATGCGTAGATTCATTATGCATAGATAGTGGAATCCATAGCTCCTATAAAGAGTCAATGATATCCTCTTATGCATTATCAGTGGATTGGAAAATACGAGTGCTCGGCCATTAGACTACTCTGTGTTATCTAATGGTTTACTGTTTGTAATAGTATGGATAGTGTTTTTCCAATGGTTTGATAATGGAACATAAGATAAATGTAATCAGGAACGTAAAACGGAACTTGACCTCAAGTCGATTATGGATATCCTATGGGGATGATATACTAATATATTGAGTCATAGACCAGAGCTGATCAGAGCTTTGTAAATATGCTATATAAATCGAGAGTGAAGCTCTAGGCTTTTAGTGGAATAGCACTAGAGTTTTATAATCATGAGACGGACTTGTTAGTTTACAAGTAGCATTGTGATTATAGGAGCTTGATTTATATATGTCCATCGGGTCCCTTTGCTAGCTCACATAATTTCCTGTAACGATACGGTGTATTTCCTACATATTGGTAACTTGTGTTATTTCCGTAAAAGAGGTTCAAAGTTAATTCATGAGTGATTTATCGGGTGAATTAATTGATAAATTGATTCTAGATAAATTGGTTGAATTATTGTTTTAAGAGTTGTTTAATATGGGAAGACTATTATATGACTGTTTTGATCAGACAATTTCTCTATTGGGTTGCTTGAATCAAAACTGAGGCTCTATGCAAGTTTCCCATGTTCAAGAACTAGGAAAACAACTTTCGTCAGTTCAGACAGGTTGACCGGTGGGTAGACCGGTCACAGGTCGAACGGTCCGATCGACCGGTCAGGTCGACCGGTGGGTAGACCGGTTTGTGAAGGACAGGTCGACCGGTGAGTTATAACGTCTCTGTCACCGGTCGACCGGTTGTAACGCGTAACGCATGCTGATGTGGCAAAATCGACTCTGGGTGCGACTAAATCTTTGGGAAACCTAATTGTTATGGAAGTATGACTTCCTAAACAGTATAAATAGTCGATTAAGTCACATTACTCATAAGATTACTTGAGAGACTTTTTGGAGGCTATTGATAAGAGATTCCAAGAGGAAAAATTGTTTAATTATCAAGAACGATTTTTCTTTGGCTCTCTTGTGATTGGAAGGAGATCAAGAATAGCAAGAGGAGATTAAATGAAGTGTGCCCACTCGCACACCGATCGTGGAAACGAGAATAGCAAAGAAGACCAGTTGGTTGAGGCTCTTCTGGTTGCTGTTTGGAACGCTTTGATCTGTCAGACGTGCAGTTTCCTGAAATCTCAAAAGGCATGATTTAGATCTTTAGTATTTATGTTATATAGCATCATGAACATGTTTTTGTTTGGCTTTGACGTTGATTAAAATTTTTAAATTCCGCTGTGCACTCGATGCCATTATTTTTCCAACAAGAATTCCCCTGGGATTTTGTTGCTTACTATCCAAGTAATCCAGTTTTACTTATTAGACAAGTTGTCCAATTGGAATTCAAATTAGTTTGAAGTTTGACTTTAAATGAGAATTTAAATTTGAGTCAAAATTGGTCAACATGATAAGGAGAAAATTCTTTTCCTGCTACTGGATAAGATGATGCCTATGATAGAAACAAAATCTTGTTGTGGTCAAATTTTATAAGTACCAGAAGAGAGAAAATTGTTTTAAAATTAAATGGGAATTTAATTTGATTTTAATAGAATTTAAAATAAAATTAATCTCTAATTTTCAGAAACATTATCTTAAGAGAATAGTCTGAGGTTCTCTGGCATTTTGAGAGTTTCTCTACAAATATAGGGTTGCAAAAAATTAGAGAACACAAATTTTTGCTCTCTTTTCCTATAGTGGCCGGTTTTTAGGGAGAGAAAAACATGTAACAAGTTTCTCCCATTCCTAGTTTTATACATGTATTGATGTCCGTGGAAGACTTGTGAGTGAGTGATAATTGTTTTCTTTGTTTTCATGTGTGCCCACATACACGTTGTTTGTAGAATTAAAGAATTGACAAGGAAGATTCTTATTGATCTGAGAATCGGAACACTTGGATTATTCATGGTCAAAGAATTCAAATTATCATCTTAATCAATCGCTTGGTATAATTCATGTTCTAAATTAATTTGATTAATTTATTTATTATAAATTAATATAAACTATAACGTTCTTAACAGTTTTATGAAAATTTTGTTCAGACCTGATCCGAGTTACAACACATTCACATCCTAAATTGTTTCGAACCAACATGTTCTTATATGGTTAACTTTGTTTTATACAATATGTTTTTTTCTCATAATATTCCACATATTTACTTTCCTTTTTTAGCTCTAAAATTTTTATTCTATCATTAAATTATTGTATTTTCTGACTCATATTTTTTTTTTTTAATTTAGGAGATTAGCTCGAAAAGTGAAAAATATTGTTATTGATGATAGGAAAGACATTGCTCTGGGCTTTGTGGGTCCTACGTGGTTACGAAAATAACAAAAGTGACCATGGTACGATTCTTCCTCAGCCTCAGTGGATGGTGTGATTCTTCTTTGGCCCATCAAATGTTCAACAACACACACCATTTTATTTTTTATTCATTTATTCATTTATTTATTCTTTGTGGCAGAAATAGTTTTATTAATGTTTTGGCTGCGTTGAAGAGGGATTTGTAAACTCTAAAGGGTTGTACAACATCTTTCTTCTCCTTCTCCTTCTCCTTCTCCTTCTCCTTGTCCTTTTCGTTGTCATTGTCCTTCTCCTTCTCCTTCTCCTTGTCCTTTTCCTTGTCCTTGTCCTTTTCCTTGTCCTTGTCCTTGCCCTTATCCTTGTCCTTGTCCTTGTCCTTGTCCTTCTTCTTCTACTACTCCTGCTTCTTCTCCTCCTTCTACTTTTCCAACTTCTTCTTCTTCTCCTTCTCCTTCTCCTTCTCCATCTCCCTCTCCTCCTTCTTCTCCTTCTCCTTCTTCTCCTTTTCCTTCTCCTCATCCTCCTCCTACTCCTCCTCCTCATGCTCATTCTCCTTCTTCTTCCCCTTTTCCTTCTCCTTCTCCTTTTTTGCTTCTCCTCCTTCTCCTTCTCCTTCTGCTTTTGCTTCTCCTTCTGCTTCTGCTTCTCCTTCTCATCCTTCTCCTCCTCCTCCTCTTTCTCCATCTCCTTCTTCTCCTCCTCCTCCTTCTGCTCCTTCTTCTCCTTCTCCTTTCCCTTCTCCTTCTCCTTCTCCTTTTCCTTCTCCTTCTTTTCCGTTTGACTTCTGGATTTTGTCATGGTTGATCATTTATGTTGTTCTTTCCCTTTCTTAAAATAATTAGGTTTCATTAAATTTAATTATGAAATTCTTCTTCTTCTTCTTCTTCTTCTTCTTCTTTGTCGTTTGACTTCTGAGTTCTGTCACGATTGATCATTTATGTCGTTCTTTTCTTTTCTTAAAATAATTAGGTTTCATTAAATTTCATTATTTGACTTTCTTCTTCTTTCCTTTTCTTAAAATAATTCGGTTTCTTTAAATTTAATTATTTGACCTTCTTCTTCTTCTTCTTCTTCTTCTTCTTCTTCTTCTTCTTTTCCGTTTGACTTATGGGTTTTGTCATGTTTGATCATTTATGTCATTCTTTCCTTTTCTTAAAATAATTAGATTTCATCAAATTTAATTATTTGACTTTCTTCTTCTTATTCTTCTTCTTCTTCTTTCTCCTCCTTCTTCTCATTCTTCTTCTCCTCCTTCTTCTCCTCCTTTTTCTTCTCTTCTTCTTCTTCTTTTCCGTTTGAGTTTTGGGTTTTGTCTTGCTAGATCATTTATGTCGTTGTTTCCTTTTCTTAAAATAATTAGGTTTCATTAAATTTAATTATTTGACTTTTCGTATTTAAACATGAATATTCATTATGCAATCTTTCTTATTTTGTTGATTTTTAAGTTTTGTCTTTTTTTTTTTTCATTAGGTAAGGATATGAAGGTCTTTATATGTATCACAATAAGTATTTTTATAAATAAAATAATAAGTAGGTATTTTTAGATTCAAGATGTTCTAATAGACATTTTTATATATGGGCCTATTTAACTAAGGTGTGAGCTTATTTATTTTTCATTCTTTGATGAACTTGCTTCATTCATGAGGAAAAGTAGTCTTTCTCGTTGTAGTTTTTCCTTTTTTGTTTTTTTTTTTTTTTTTTTTTTTTTTTTTTTTTTTTTTGTTGAGAGTTTATTTGGTAGAGCCTTTCTACTGACAAAGTTAGATTATAACCATTAAATTTAGTTAAAATGACATCAAATTGAAAAAATACATAGAACAAATAATTTTTAGTACAAATTTAAAGGTTAAAAAACAAAAAAAATTTAATAATTTATTTTTTAGGACCTATGAGAGAAACTCCCTTTTATATTGAATGACAAAAGTATGTTAATTTGAGACGAATCTATTTCTGCGCAAAGGTTTGATCTACCTTAGCCCCGAAGCAGTTGCCATCATGCCCAAGGGACTTTCTTAAACTTTTATCTCAAAAAAAAAAAAAAAAAAAAAAAGACTTCTCAAAAGTTTTCTTTTGTTTTATTCCTTGAAGTTTTTAAATTGTTGTTTTCATATTGATTTTTTTTTTAAGTTCATATTATTCTGCAAATTTTTACTTTTAAGAGTGATTTAAAAAATAGACGTAAAACTTCAGACAAAGTTAAATGAAAGGAAATATAGAGGGTAACAACGTTAAATGTTCATAAAAATTGGGAGAAAGAGAAAAATAGGCCAAAATTTGAGATGAATTAAAAGTAATAGGTCAATAGTTTACATAAGTTAATAAATAGGCCAAATTATTATTTTTGTCTATAACTTGTCTAGTTATGAGCCATAACTTGATAAGTTATTATTCATAATTGTCCATAACTTATCCGGTTATGAACCATAACTTGACAAGTTTGTCCATAACTTATCTGGTTATGAACCATAACTTGACAAGTTATGGCCTATTAATTTCTATAACTAAAAAAAATTGGCCTATTTACTTTCTTAAGCTTTTCATATTGGCTTATTTTCTACTATTTTCCATAAAAATTTGTACACCTTGGGATTAGATGGATGGGGATTGGGCCTAAATTTTGAATAGAGGGAGTACTTGAAGTTAATTAACACGTATAATGTTCAAGGCAACATTTGAGAGTAACCTTTTGAATTCCAATTACCAGCGAGGATAAAGTTAATGGTTCTGTAGATGTAACCATTGAGAGAAATATGGATGTTGATAAAGTGTCAGGAGATAAGTAAAAAGTCGAAGATCCAACGGTTGTTTCTACGAATCATATGATGGGGGTATCTTACAAATTTGTTTCCTGAACTTTGTAACATTTTAGCAACTTAGCTCTTTGAATTTTTAATTTTAGCAAGTTGTTCCTCAAGTTGTAAAATTGTTTAACTATATTCCATTTTGACGATGATTGTGTTAAATTAATATCGAAAGACACGTTCCATGAAAAGTTTGAGCATCTCAATCTAAATGTAACACAATCTTTCAATTTTTCAACTTTTAATCCCTTAAATTTAAGAAAAAAATTTGAATAAATTTAATAAAATAGGGCATATTGTAACAATTTTATAAGTTTGAGAATTGATTATTAAAACTAAATATTAAAGGATAATTTACTAAACGACAACTAGTTCGGGGGACAATTTTGTTAAAAATCATATTGACAGAGATAATTTAATGGTAAATCTTACAGAAGCCAAGCATTAGGGGGTACAAAGAATATCAAGAACATGGTTCAGAAAGCTGCTGAAGTCATACCTCGCTATTGGACAGACCAAATTGATTATGACCACAAGGGGCTTTTACTCTAGTTATTTCAAGAAAGCCAGAGAATAGGGCCATAGGAGTTCAAATCAGGGAGGGTTCAAAATAGCCCTCCAATGCATGCCCAAAGTCTTCATGGTATCAATTTAGAGGTTATCCTTAATGGCCCAAATGCAGTCACAGTTTATCAATCAGATTCTCCACATCGAATGAATAGACAAATCTTAGCCGGATCTAGTACTTGAGAATTCTTTTGAAGATAGTAGCACTAGAGTAGAAAATGCTTCAAAAATCAACAGTCACACACTTGCTTTAGCAAGAGTCAAAATTGTTGCTTTGGGTTCAAGAAAAAATTGGTATAATTTGATATTTGAGGAAAAAATTGAACAAGAATCAATCCGGAAAAGCAAAAGTCATCTTACAAGCTTAGAGCTCGAAGTGAAAAAAAGATTTTCGAAATGAAAAAGTCATCATACATATATTTTTTTTTTTTTTGTTTTGTAGATTTTTTCTTTGATTTATTTTCTTTGAATAAAGTTTTTTACTTGTTTTTTGTTTGTTACATAATACATAGAAATTAGCATCTATTCAGGGTTTTAATAATCTGGATGTGTGGATCCTTTTTGTCTAGTTTTAAACCAATCAAAATTGGCATGAGTTTTAATTTCAATTTAGGTCATGACATGACCAACACGACTCGAAACACGCATAAAGTGAGAGGATTTGGGTTTGCTTTAAATGAGTTTAGATCAAAATGGGTTGAACCCGTCAAACACGATTAAATAAAAAGTCAACATGAATCCTCCTATAATATTCTCTAAGTTGAAATGGATTCCTTTACCTGTTTTATTTAAATGGGGTGCCTAAGTTTCTTGCCCTTTATAAGTTCGATATGATATTTATGGGAATTATGTTTTTTTTTTTTTTTAGATTCTAGAAATATTTAAGGCGTTCCATTAGCGACAATTTTGGGTGATGAGCTTTAATATTGAAGCTAAGATATTAAAGAAATAATCATATATGTATGGAGATAAGAAAGAAAGTATAATGATTATTTACTGTGAGGTGGACATGAGCTTCACATGCAAGAATGCCACTTGGAGTTTAATTACAAAACTCGGTGGCTCACATTATTATATGCTTCATTATATATAAATGAGACTTTGTAGCTGATGCCATTGCTTATGAACGTGAGGCACAGCAAAGGAGAAAAAAAAAAGTGAGAGAGACATGTAAAAATAATGTTAGAGAGAGACATAGAGAAAGAGATAGAGGGGGAAGAGAATCTCTACCAGATAGTTGGTAAGTAGAATTTCATCTGTATCACCATAAAAGTTGTGCATATGATAGTTTATTTTAGTTAACGTTTCTCTTAAGTTGATGTTATTTTTAGCTGCTAGCTCAAGAAGGGCTTTACAATTTAGTATCAGAGGATTAGACAAAGGATTCTTACCACTCAAAGTAGACAGAAATGCTTTGCAGGTCGAAAGTGAAAAGTGGTAGAATTTGAAATCAGAGACAAATTGTTCTTAAAGGTAGCACCAATGAAGAGACTCATGAGGTTTAGAAAGAGAGGCAAGTTAAGTCCAAGGTATATTGGACCTATGTGCTTGTTTTTCTCTCTTCCAACCGAGTTTTCTTCTTCTTCTCCTTCATTAATTTCAGCCATAAAAGAGCAAATACATTTCTAGAGACATAGTGCGAGCGTTACGGAACTAAGTGCTCAGTCAACATAGGATTTATTTTTTTGAGGTATAGGTAGGGTTTTGAATTTATTAGGACAGTTGTTTAGTTGGAGAAATTAAAGTTACCAAATGTCGAGGATGAAATTTTTATAAGAAGGGAAGAATTGTAATATTCTCTAAGTTGAATAGATTCCTTTAGCTGTTTTATTTAAATGGGGTGCCTAAGTTTCTTACCCTTTATAAGTTCAATATGATATTTGTGGGAATTATGCTTTTTTTGAGATTCTAGAAATATTTAAAGCGTTCCATTAGCGACAATTTTGGGTGATGAGCTTTAATATTGAAGCTAAGGTATTAAAGAAATAATCATATATGTATGGAGATAAGAAAGAAAGTATAGTGGTTATTTACTGTGACGTGGACATGAGCTTCACATGCAAGAATGCCACTTGGGGTTTAATTACAAAACTCGGTGACTCACGTTATTATATGCTTCATTATATATTAATGTGTAATGATTGAGAAAATCTCAGTCTTTAAATAATACAATTTGTGTATTTAAGCCAAAGATTTTCCTAAAAAATATTATGATATATTTTGTGACTGAAGGATTTACGAAATTAACATTAGTATTCCTAAATTTTGTAGCAGATTTCATGCTAAGTTCATGTTTTACAATCAAGTAAATTCGATCAATAAATTCTCACCGTACTTTAAGGCGGATGAATTTTTAGTACATATATAGTTTGAGAATCTTCATTTCAAGAATCTCCAAGCATAGCATGATGTTAGCAGCATATAAAAAAATGCTCTGACATTTTAAAAGAAGAAAAAAAATTCTTAATTTAATGCATAAAAGTTAAATTTGACAATGCATTAAAAGAAGGATACAATGTGAGCTGAGGAGTTGACACTGTTGGTAGCAATGACATTCCCGGAATATAATGCATAAAAGTTAAATTTAGAATTTGTTCAGTGTAGAATTAATTTCAAGACTTGAAACAGTTTGAAATATTACGCAAGTAAGAATTTAATGTGATATCGAAGTAGTCGGAGAGTCAATATTGAACTGTAAATAAGCAGTAGAAAAGGATTCGTCAGAAACTGAAACTTCCTGTCGGCTAAATTAGTTCCTTACAGTCTATATAACTTTTAGTTGTTTCATGGGAAACTTAAGAGATGAGACAAATGTACAATAGTAGGTTAAGATTTGGTTGAATGAGATGTGATTTGATGGGGTAGGTGAAGAGTAATCATGATATTTTTTTCTCTCTTCTTTCCTTCACTTGGCCGGCCATGGTTAAAGGGATTTTAACCCAAATTTAGTTAATTAAGTAAGTTCATTAAGGAGTTAAACATAATTATCCAATTATCTATAAATAGAACCATCTTAATCAAGGCCTCACTTTTGCTCTATTTCACCTCTTTCTCTATACCACAACCGGCCACATCTCTCTCTTGTAACCTCTCAAAATTTTTCACTCATCCTTCTAAACACAAAGCACTAGTCTAGGATCAAAAGAAGAAGAAAGGACCAAGGTGTCTAGCTAAGGATTTTCTTCAAGGGTAAAACTCTAAACCTTTTTTTTCTTGTTTCTAGCAAAATTTGGGATTTAGAAATGCACTTCTCAAACTTTTCCACCCATCTAATTCCAAGTCATTAGCAAACCTTAGAGGAAGAACAAGGTGATCAAAGTGTTTTAGGAGGAGCCTAACCAAGAATCTTCTTCAAGGGTATAAACTCTACACCCTTGCTCAATTTTTCTACCAAAGTTTAAGTTGTAAATCATGGATGTAATTTGTGGTTCTTGAGGAAATAAGTTTGTAATAAGGGTGTGCAAGTTTTATGTTTGTTTTATGTGTTTAAGGTTAGTTTGATTAGTATTATGCGGTATATTTGTGCTTGGTTTAAGTTTGCTTATTTTGGGTTAGAGGTAAAATTTTCCGGTTACTTTGAACGTGAAAATGAGGATCCTAGAGCGAGATTTTTCAATTATTTTAACTTGGGACTTATAGTTCTGGATGGTTTGAACGTTTTTCTGTGACAATGAATAAACTCAATTTTAACTCTAAATGCAAGTTTTAAACCATTTTCAAATTTCCTCAAAGCTGTCCAAAACAACTTTAAAAAAAAAAACTAGCAGCCACTGTGGCAACCAAACGAGCCCTTTAGAGGCCGAATCTCATCTTTCTCTAAAAACAATAATTTCAAAATCTAACTCTATGATATAGTAAAATTTAGATTTCAGATTCTGTACAGTTTTAACTGAACAAAACTAACACAATTTTACTTTTTAATAAAAGTTTATCAAAGAACCAATGATGTGATTTCAGTAAAATACTAGGTTTTAGACCTTGCTTTAACGAAGAACAATCATGAAGAAAGATTTCAAGAATTCAGTTTCTTAAACATAGTTTCACGGTGGTTTACAAATTAACTGTAAAATGACTTGTGAAACAGTTTCAAAATAGGCATTCAAAAGAAGATTATTTTAGGACTGATAATGAGATTTTAGTACTTGTAACTACATAAGCAAGCAATCAGTTTTATGAAAGATGAACAATGGTTTCTTTTAAAATCTTAACAATTTTAGGATGAAAACATCCGAACGGAAACTTACAAGCCTAATGGGTTAGGTCCATAGAATTAAGAAGATTAGATATGGGTTCAACACCCGCATTAATTCAAGAGACCCCGATTAAGTCTAAATTTCAACTATCTAAGAGTTTAGAACGTCATTACTAAGTCTCTAGGGCAAATTGGGCCTTAGTAATAGAACAAGTCCAATAAGGTAAATTATGGAGAATAAGTTACTAGATTGGATAATTGATTTCAATCTAGACATATGTATGTTAAGGGCAATTAAGAAAAATAAGATTTTGAGGATTTACTAAATTGATCCTTACAGTAAATTATCCTTCAATAGATGAAAGGAATACATGCCTTAAGTAAAGGATTTGGTATCCTTCATAAGCTGCTAAAATAAAATAGCAAACGACAGTTAATCTCACACTCCTAATGGGTGTTTATTTTTTGTAGTAAGCCGGTAAGAGAATAGGCTGTTTGGTGAATAGTGGATTCTAGCTCTGTAAATCACGTAAGTAGGAATCTCGCCTATAGTATGAATAGATTTTAAATAAAAGTTACACATGTTATATATGACTGTTTATGCTTTATGTATTGTATGTGATGCCATGTCATACTGCGTACACCTTAATAAGTCAAGAAGAACATATAAGAATAATCTCAGTTGAGTACCGTACCAGCCTCTGAAGGGAGGTAACTCAGGCTCCACAAGGGAGAAGAAAAAAATATACAATAAAGTCCTCTGAGAGGGAGGCATTCAGTTCAGTTATAATCAAGACGTGATTGGTGTAATGACCGGGAAAATTTTAAGTCAAATTCGGACAGTCCGGTATTTGACCGTAATTTTTCCTGGAACAGAAAGTAGTAGAAATATTGATGTAATCAGGAAAGTGATATGTAGAAACTTTATATACGAGGTAAAATCATCCGAAAAGTGTAAAGTTATAATACGAATATTTTTACAGAGAAAATTCGTAAATATCAGTTGTGAATAGTGAAATATCGGTTAAAAGTTAGAAATTTTAACAGGTATATTTTAGTTATGAAAAATTGAAATATTTGGTAAATGACCAAATGACCAGTTAGAAAAAGAGTAGAAATATTAGAAGTAAGGAAAATGGCAAAAGTTCCTGAAACAAAATTTTCCCGAGTCAGTTAAAGCGGGAAACTGCAAAAAAAACGAGTACCGTGAGGGTACGAGTTTTGGGCAATTCTGAATCGTTTAAAATGAGAATTTCAGAAAAAAGAACTTGACTATTGAGATACCCAAGAGAAGTGGGTTGAATATGAGAAATTTGACCCAGGGTGCTCGGCAGTCCAGAAAAGAAGTATAGAACCTGTACTGGGTGTGAAATTATCAGTACCGGAAAGAGACTCGTTTTGAAAAACAGGAAGTTTGGTCTCGACAAGAAAAATGTGGGGAACACAGAACCACTTAAATTAAGTGTTAAACTAAATTAGAATTAGTAGAATTAAATTATGGGAATTAAAGTTATTTCTCTAATTTAATTTTAGAAAGTAATGTGAGATATTTTTAGAAATATTAATATAATATACATATTACACTTAAAATGGCCTACGGATGAGATTAGAAGCCAAAATTGCTTCTTTTTCTAAGTGTGGCCGAGAGATAGAGAAAAGAAAGAGAAAAGAGAGAAAATCAAGGGAAAATCAAGGAATCACCCGTTTTCCCCGAAATTTCTTCCGTTTAGTCGGGTAGAAACATAACCCGAGGCGTTCTAGCAGAGAATCTCAACTTTCAAGGTAAGATTTTGGATTTTTCATGAGAAACTGCTTGCTTTTTTGTTTTTATGAATAGTAGATCATCTCGGAAAAAATCTGTAAAACTGAAAAACGAAACCGAGGTTTTGTCGGGGACTGTGATAGGAGTTTAATGTGCAAGTATTGAAAGGATTGAACAATTTTTTTTGGATTTGCACTAAAAATCTGAAAATCCCTAGAAATGGAGGAAATGTATTTTTGTTCAATTTATGTAGCAATTTATGTTCAGGAATGTGAATCTAGACTACAGGTACCGAAATCGGAAGTAAAACGAGTTATTGAAAACTCAGGAAACGAGAAAAAAACAAGGCGAAACTCTGTCGAAATTTCCTAAAATCTAGTTAGTAAGCAATGAGTTAGTAATCCGATTCTAGAGAATGGATAACAGTTTTAAAGCTCGGAAATGAATAGATTAAGATTTAGAAACTGAGATACACAAATATGTGCAAATTACCTCTTGAGCTAGAATTCAGCCTAGAGGGGTTAAGTTTGAAAATGAGTTGAAATTGGATTTAGGAATCCAAGTATGAAAAATTTTGATGCTTGGAATAGGTGGTTAATACCTATTTCCATGGAACAGGTTTTGGCACAAGAGCCGAAGCAACGAGAAAGAACTTCCAGCAAGCGGGAATCCTAGCGGATTAACAGTAAGTATAGACATATATGTTTGTCTGGACTCGAGTAAGCTATAGTTAGACTTAGAACTATGAATTTACTTATGTTCCTAAGTCTATGTGATTACATGTGATTATACGTGTTTGGAGGGCTTAGTGCTCTAGATTGAAAAAAGGGCGACATATGGTTACCCTTATGCACGATTAATCATCGATGGGTCGTCGGCCTCCGCAAGGGAGGAAAATCTCACAGAGTAGAGATTCCGACTAGACCAGACAGTAAGAAATGACCAGTAAAGTATAAAAACTGACGGGTCGTCGGCCTCCGCAAGGGAGGGAAATCTCACATAGTAGAGATTCCGACTAGACCAGCCGAAGAAATGACCAAGATAAAGTAAAAGATCGACGGGTCGTCGGCCCTCTGCAAGGGAGGAAAAATCTCAAAGAGTAGAGATTCCGACTAGACCAGACGATAAAGGGGACCCAGGCCCACGTATAAGAAAGTAAAAGATAGAAAGTAGTTTAAAGCATGTTTCACACGAGCATATTTGCATCATAACTCTTAATGTAATTTCTATTAGTTTATGATGTATGCATGTTTATACTTGCTGAGCATTAGCTCATCAGTTTACTCGTGTGCAGGTAACAAAGGTAAGCAGCCGGTCATATAGTGGTTTGCTTGATGGACATGCGGAGGCAAGGGTGGCGAAAATGTCATGGGTGCATGGGAGTGGTCTCCACTACGCTCGCTTAGAAAACAATTTTCCGCTGTAGATTAATGCAATGTAGAATACTAGAATGTATGTTCAGTTCTAAGAAGAAGATATTACAACCATTGTCTTAGTAAAGAACAACAGACTGTAATAAGTTAAGACAAGTTTTCGGGCACTAGTTTGATATCTGAATCCTTAAAGTAATAGCAAAATGTGTTATTAGTGTAACAACATAACATGTTAAGAACCCGAGGGTTAAAGTAAAGAAAAAAAAATTTAACCGCACATAAACGTAAATTAAAGAGACAATAGTCTAACAACGAATAAAGAATTAGACTAAAACTTAGCCCATTAGTAGTAGTATAAGGAACGGTGACCGCGCCGTGATGCAAATTAAGTTTTGTATATTAAATTTCCGCAAGCGTACGGTGTCAAGTTTTGAGTATAAGGTGAGTGAGTATCGTCTCCACAGGGATTGGGTTTAGAATTGCCATTAAGTACCACAATTATTGTAACTTGACTTTATCTAGGCAACCTAATAAAATGACAATTAAGAAAATAAAACAAAATAAATATGAAAATAAGAAAATAAAGTATCTATACACAAATGGTCTAGGGACTTGATTTTGCTTTATTATTCCTATGTTCATCCTATTATGTAATCGCTAATCAATTCCATTCAATTCATTAATCAAGGCTCTAATATCATCTTGCAACCTCTCCCGAGTGCCTCACAAGAAATTGTATTTAAATACCCAAAACAATATCCCTATTCGAAATGAACATTTAAACACAAATTAAGCTTTCGCCTTTGTGATTAGAAAATAGGAATGTCGATCGCCTCCCGGCCTCACAACAACCTAAATCCTAATTTGATTATCTAAGCATTGATCTCCTCCCGGTCTCACAACAACCTAGACTATGCTTCTCAAATCTAGATAAAGAATTCAATCACTCCCGAGCATCAAATTCGCAATCTAAAAATCATCTAACTCATTGGCCAAATAAATTAAAAGCATTAAGCATAGAGAAAACATAAATGAATTGAAAAATGAAATTAAATTAACAATCCACAAAATATTCAAAACATAGTTCAAATAAAACTACATCAAGTCCTAGATTTAATGTCTAGCTCAACATGGAAAAATAGATGAAAGAAGATAAAACCCAATATCCATTGAGGAGCTTCCAAGGACCTCCAAGATGAAGGATTTCGCCTCCTTTTGATGTTTTCTTCACTTTTCCGGCTGCCTCTCGAATGGCAACTTTTTCCTTTTATAATGAAACACTTCGAGCTAGGGCTTGACGCTACCTGCAGCCTGCGTGATTACGCACCGCGTTTTGGGCTTTTCAAACCAGGCGCTACGCGCACCCCGCGTCTTTTGGCAGAGAAGGATCTGGGGCGCGGCGCGCTGCAGCGTGGCATCAAGTGACATCGGTGCGCTGCAGCGTGTGGCATCAAGTGGGCACGCTGCAGCGCCCATTTGGTCTTGCGTTGCAGCGCTGCTGCAACAACAACACGCTGGCGCGCTGCATTTGGTCATTTGCGGTGCTGTAGCGTTCTTCTTCACTTGCAACACCGTTATATGTTGTAGCGCCCATTTAGTGCGCTGCGCGCGCGTTTGCTGGGGCTAGGGGCTGCAGCCTGCGCTTCCCCTACTCTCTGGTCTTCTTTTTGTAGCCCATGAAGAAGGCGCTATTGCCAGCGCGCTCTCTTGGAATCCAAAGCCTCCTCTTTTGTGCCACAAAATCCTCTTTCACATCATCTTTTCATTGATTCACAAGTTAGGCAAATATTCTTCCTTTCTTCATGCAAAATCATCCAAGTTGGCATTTATTTAAATTTCCTATAAAAATCACACAAAAGACATTAAACTAACAACAATGCTTGAAAACTTACAAATATTCAAGCTTAAAAGTACTTGATTTGTTGGTAGAAATACCCGTCATCACGCCGCGAGGGCGCGGGTCGTCACAATTGGAGACCTTGCAAACCCTCACGTCGTGATGATTGCACGTAAGTGGTACGAGCATCTGGGCCATAAGTAAGTAAGATAAGATCAAGTAATAAGAATTTAATAAGACATGGTCATAATTAAACATAATTGGCTCATGCATATTTATTTTGGCAATCAATTTTACGTTATAAATAGATACTACTCGTTGGCGAATGGACAAATGGTGTGGAGATCGGGGAATGGATACCGCTTGCAATTATTTCCGCAATCAGTTTTACGTTATAAATAGTTTTACTAATTATAATTTTGAAACTATATGTTAAATGGTTTTGTGGATTATGATTGTAAGCATGCAAGTCTTAAGGATTAAGTATATACATATAGATATATCTATATGCTTTTAAAAGAACGGATATGTTAAGGTATGAATATTTGAATCAAGAAAGCAATTTGAAACTTATGTCTATTATAAGACTTTAAAAAAAAAGGTGTTGCAAATTTTAAGAAATTCCAGCAAGTACAAGTTAATTTCAGACAGTGACGGTCATCACAGTTGGTATCAGAGCCGGTAACCTGCCATCCTACTGCACGTTGTCACGCGTCTGCTTTGCCATAGTCCAAGTAAGTTAAAGTAATTTTATGCTGATTAGATTACGATAGTCAATAGACACAGACATTTATATAATGACCAACCAAAGATTAATATGTCAGCACAACGAGGATCGCCTTATTAAGGACTATTCAAGTCTAAACGTCACGATATTTTACTGTGTTTTAATTCCTTCAGCTTGCAAGATGATATCTAGAGAAGTATAACCATTTGAGGTGACTCTTTTAATGATAATTGTTGGACTATGAAGCCATGCAAAGTATTGGAGCCACATACAACAGTTTGAAATGGAACTACTACCGAGACTCCCTTTTAGGAAGCCTCGTATGACTACTTCGCTAGTAGCGGCTCTTCAATAGGGATCCATAAAGAGGATTTGGATATGTAGCATAAAGGTGACGCTAATAAGGAGATGGACGATGTAACACCGCCAAAATTAGATGTGGCTCAAGGTCACGTCCGATGACTATATAAGTATATCCACATATGGTATAGGAAATAGAGATTCAACATTAAGCTATACCAGCCAATGGTAAAAAAAAACCCCCTATGTTAAGCAATCCACTTAAGATATATTTCAATTCTGCTAATGATCCAAGATATGCAATGATTGTTTGCCTTAAAATGTGTAGCAATCTCATAGAAAGTACGTGTGTGATAATTCTAAGAAATTAGAGTTATCCACTGGTTTTATAGCCTAAAATTGTGTGTCCATGAGTGATTGTTATTGTTTATTGTATGTTTTAAGTTAGATTTATAGAGTTGCACTTACTTTGGCCTAATTCCATATTGCTGCACCTCTTGAAGTGAAAGTTGGTAATTTGAAAGTAAATTGAGGTGAAAAACTAGATAATGCTGTGTGAGTACCTTGCAGGAAATTGCTGGGCTAAAATGCTGCAGCATTTTGGGCGGCATACTGGGAATAGCTGGCAGATGGCTGATGTCAGCGCACTAGCTGGAGAAAGTAGACAAAAAGGAATCCATATGAGCTAGCCGAGGAGGTGTCATTTGGGTCCACTGTGCACATCATCAGTGACACCTCAGCCCTTGTGTTGCCCTAGAAGGGAATGTTTTCTTAAGTTAAGTTGGCAGCCGCCAGGGAGAGAGACAAGAGGAGAGAGATGAAATAGAAAAAGAGGTATTCTAGAGCTGGACACACAGAGGAAATACAGAGAGCACTCCCTCTGGAGAGAATGGACAGTACGTTACCAAGAGAGGAAAAAGCATAGGAAGGGAGCTGAGAAAAAGAAAAAGAGATAGAGAGTACCTATCTCTAGAAAACTGAATACAAGGACATGACGGAAAGAAAACAAGAGGTTGAAAGAAGCAAGGCCGGACAAAGAGGAATCCCAAATCCAGCTGAAACTCTTTCTTCTTTCTGTTAGCTTTATTCTCTTTTGGTATTTAGTTACTAATTTAGCCATGGCTTATTCTGGAGCTTTGAATTCTGTAAATCTCATTATGAACTAATTTGTTTTAGCTAGGTTTGCTAATGGAACCAATATTGTAAGAATGACAAGTTGTTTCTGAGATGTTATTAATCTACTATTCCTATTCATTCATGTGAGCTAATGTCTATTTCTATTCTTGACTGGCCATCAATTTTAGGATACAATATTAAGATTAATACTGGAAGGGTTAGTTTTAATCGGATTAGCATGAATGATGCTTGCTCAATGAACTTGCTGAGTTGTTGATTAGTGGATGGTATAGGAATATATTATTCACCTCTCATAACTTAATGAAACCTGAGCTTAAATCTGCATTCCTAGAGCTGGATTCACATAGGAATATGTTGGAAATAGTTTGAGGAACCTTAGTCATAATCAATTCGGAAGAACTTTATGCATCAACGAGTTTTTGTTGACAGGATAGTAGAATGCTGCAGCATTCTTGGTAACATTCTAGTCAGACTTACAGTAGAGGGGAAGTTAGCAGGCCAAGCTCATTTTTACCACTAAATTACAGCCCATAATTACATTCTTGTTATTGTTATAAAAATCTATTAAAACAATCCTAGAAGCTAATCAATATTGGTATTTAACGAAAGCTCAACACAATTCTCATGGGATCGATATCCGTACTCTTGTACACTTTATTACTTGTGCGATTCGTATACTTGCGAGTTTTCATGCAACAGTGTGTGTATAATGTGTTGATGTTTATAAGTAACTCACAAAGAATATGACTTGTAAGTTAAGACAAATGGAAAGGAGGTTTGAGATGTTGAGAATCTCATTTGGATATAGGTATAAGAACCACTGCAATGGGCTTAGCTATAAGTAGCAATTTAAGTGATAAGAGAAGAACACCCGAAGGTCATGGACAAATTAAGGGTGGTTGTTCTAAGTTACTTTATGACAAAACCAATCTCTCTAAAAAACCTCAGGAAGAGATATTGTCACCCCATTTATGATTGAAGAATACAGTTACGGATTTGTCTAAAATCCCCTAAAAGAATTAAGATTGTATTAAGTAAAGATGAAAGTTACGTTTACGATGAAAGTGTCGATTGGCAGAAAATAAGTGATATAGTAGGCAATTAAGGTATGACAATACACTGTCATAATGTTATCCATTGGAAAATCATGGATTAGATGTGCTAGGTTAAACGATACTAGGGTGACCACGAATAGAGATATGTGATCTGAATTAACTAATTAGAAGAAGAATAGAATAATATGAAATTCTCGAATAGAAGGGCTAAACTTTCCTTATGACATAGTTTTTATCTAGCCATCAATAGGCATATAACCCAACTTGTAGTGATTTAGTATTCTCATGAATAGTAATTCTCAAATAGAGTAATAAATTTGCTCATCTATGCATCTACTCAAGGAGATTAAGTTGGGTAGGTGAAATCTCTTCACAAATGGGATTATAGCTTAAGGGAGTTAAGAAATCTCATAATCGAAGTGTGAATCATTGTTAGATATTATGAAGCAAGAAAATGGAAATAGTATGATTTCCATGATAATCAAGATACGTTGTAAGAAGGAAATTAAATCAAAAATAGAGCAAACCAATCAAGGATATTGTTTATCTATTAAGAAGAATTCAAATTTAACCAGTCAATAGTTAGAGAATGCTGCTAAGACATTTTGTTAGAAACTATAAGTCAAACTCTCAACGGAGGATATGAAATGTAATCTTTTTTAGGGAAAAAAAGAGGATCTCTTGCATAAGTATAGGAATAGTAAGAACTAATAGCTAAGTCAATATGATAAATAAGGTAAAAGTAAGATATTAGGGTATCAAACGTAGCAATGGTTTAAGGATTTTTTTTAAATATACCCCGCCAGATAATAAATAGGGGAACATTGTTACTAATCTAAAAATTTAAAGAAAATGAAAGATTTTTTTTAGTGTAATTATTCTTACACTTAGAGGATGACCTTATTAAGTTTAGAGGTAGAGGTCGAGGATTAGGTTAAGAATGACAGGTATGTAATCATTAAGATTATGATCTATGCTCTGAGGGGTACAGGGATCGAAAGACGGATGATCCTACCTAAGAACAAAGATGTCAACATAAGCTAATGCTTCAAAATATACCTATTTAGAGAGAAATTATTAGAATTTTTCCAGAATCATAAGTATAAGATAATAGTTTTTTGAGAAAGGTAAACACGAGATGAAATGAGCTTAATAGCTTGATTATATAAAGAGTAAACTAGAAGGAAGAATGCTAAAGTACGAAGATGGTGTCTCCTTGAATGAGTTCACACTTTTGAGAGTAGTTTGAACGCGACACCAAATAAGAATGAAAAAGGGCAGACCACTTAGGGAGGCTCATAAAGCCCAAGACACAAGGCTCGTCGAAATCCTGAGGGAGTGTGAAATTGTTAAAGGATACGTTTGTAACACCAAAGGAAAAGATGAGGTAGCTAGTTGTGTTAACAATAACTATCCTTTAAAGAATTGAAGGAGAGTTATGAATGTTTTTGTAATAGAAACATAAACAATTAGAGCTCCAGAAAGAAGATAAGTCATGTCAAACGAGGTCGATATATGTTTTCCTTAAGGAATTAAGTATTCAAGGAAACCAATTATTATGCATGATGATTATAAGGCAGATATGCGGTCTATAAACCTCAGGTAGTCATTTAGAGACTCAAGAAACAACACAATTTTATTTTGTAGAAGTATGTGTTACAAGCAATTGTACAAAATTTAGACTCAGAAGGGTCTCATTACCCTATGAAATAAGGTCCAGACAAGAAAGATGCCCAAACATTTGTGATATAATACGATGTTCGGTCGCGGATTCAACAATAAGTTATAATAATAAGGTATTACAATAGAATTTTTGCATGTGAGAAGGGATTCAAGGTACCTCCGAGTTAGTGCATCACGTGAACTATCTGTTAGAGGGATGCACATGAACTATCTGTTAGAGGAAAGCTGAATCTCCAACTTAAGTATAAACACATACACATATATATTTGGAGAAGAGTTAAATTGGGGCACCACAGATTTGATAAGAAACTGTTAAATGATTATGACAAACAAAGTAGAAGTAAGGATGGTCCATAATCAATGGGGGAAACTATTAGAACAAAGTAAAGAGCTTTTACAAGTATGGACAGTAAGATTAATCTTCCTCTACTCACTCTCCAAGAGAAGGGTAGAGTACGCAAAAGAAAAATAGAAAAAAGTTTAATCAAGGTAAGAAGGATCTCCCAAAGTATTAGAACAAGTATATAAATAAGCTATAGTTACTACTATTACAAATGATAACGATTTGGATAACGAGAACCCAAGAAGAAAATATTAGGATCACAAATTGTTGAACCATTCCATATATTAGATCACGATCCAAATCAAGAAATGTATGAATTAAATATAGAGAGCAGGTTAGTTGAGATCATGGATTAGTAGCAGAGAGACCTCATAGAAAGTAGGGTCAATAATTTTAGTAAGACCCTCAAGGGAGAAATGCCAATGGAGGAAGCCATGCATGGTAAGGATAACGAAAAACATTACAAAACCTTGACTTCATTTTAATTTTGAAGATAAAATTTGTATAAGTTTAGTGAATAGTAATGTCGAGGAGAATTAATAGATAAATAAGTTTACTTATTCACAAATCTTTCTATAAATAAGTCACGCATTCTATAGGTTTAAAACCTTTAACTATATGTGCTCATATTAGAATGACGTGTAAAATATCAATATAACAAGATATACTACAAAAAGCCTTATAAGTATATCTGAGTATGTTTAAGAGTAACGTGAGACATGAAATAAATGACTTAACGGTACACCATGTGAGATAGTAATTGACAATATTGACTATGAGAGTGCAAAGGTTCTGTTGGAAATGTGTCCATAAAGTGGGATGTAATTTGTTATTTATGAAATGACAAATGTAAGACATTATTATTATTTTGCTGATCTTATAAAATAAGATAAAGTTATGTTTTGACACATACTCAAGAGTGTTAGTCATATTGCTTAGTCCATAAACTGTTACCAACGAAAGAAGAGTCAGGGGAACCCTGCCGGACAAACTCTTCGATCTGGTTTAAAATAGATATTCTTGATCTTAGGGTTGATTGGGCAATCGAATCCGATTATGGTATATTAGATCGAACCATGTGATCTTTGGTCTCGGGGCATGGGAGTTGGACTCTGTGGTTGATCTAGACATGCTCGCATGACATGTTGAATAGACCATGTGATTGATTAGGTTAGGTAAAAACCGTTTACACAACTCTAAACTTAATCATCACAACTTAATTATATTTGTATAATTATCTTAATCCTGAAGTGAATGCATAGCTCAACTTAGTATCTCATGATCTTTGATTAGCCAATGAGATTAGTTCACGATTATTGAGCGACATCTCGGTCATTGGGATCATGACAATATTAAGTTGGAGTTATGTGATTCACATATATGAAATTCGTGAAATAATATCACCTCATGCTTTATTGACGGGTGTGTGAATAAATAAACCAGGCCTAGTATTCAATGATGATATTCATTAATTAAGACATCGTGACATATACGAGACATCTTACGACGTTTGTCTTTCTTATTCACGATCATATAAAGGAGTTGAGGAAATAGTGATTAGAATGGTAAAGCGGTAATATTATATATACCATTCGATCAGCGATATTTCTGAAGGATAATAATGCATTTACACTTTGTGGACCGTGTGATAAATTGTATCAACACCAAAAGAAAATTAGCACACATGAATCGAGAGATTATTCGGCATCGAACTTTTAGTGGGTTATGCGATGTCGGAATTAAATATGTCGATAACTTATAGGGATGAGTTAGTCGAATATTGTAATTCCATAGCTTTGTTCATGTGGGTCCATTCGGTCTCAAGGCTAGCTCTAATAAATGGGAAAAACAGAGCCTGATAATTATGTTTAAATTCATTGTGTTATTTTTCATTTATTCGATAATTGAAAAATAAAAGGAATGAGTTTTGAATTTCGAAATTAATAGAGATTAATTTAAAATTCAAAATGAAATTAAACATGATTTTATTTGGCAACTAAAGGAAAGAGAAAAGTGATATATTATTTTGGGAAAATTGAAATCCCTTGCCATAAGGGATTTTGAATTTTGCTCAAGGAAGGAAATTGAAATCCTAAGTCATGTAGGGTTTTCGGATTTCAATCAAGGGTTAAGGAGAAATTCGAAAATCCCATCTAGGGTTTGAGTTTTGAATTTCCTCCTATATAAGGATATTATTGAAAACCCTAGAAAAGAGTTCTTTTGAGAAAAAAAAAAGAGATCACACTTTTCCTTAGGGTGGCGGATTTTTGTAGAGACAAAATAGAAGGAAATAGTTTCCTTAGGTTTTTGAAAAGAGCCCACTCTCTCATCCTAAATATCGTAGAGTCATAGCCTTGAATCAACGAGTGGTTTTTGGTGTGATCGTGGCAATAAACAACGATCTTGTTTCACGGCAATTCTCCATCTTGGAACGTGAGATAGTGAGACAAGATCCTTGCGGTCAATTAATTCAATCGTCACAAAGGTATGTGATATATTCTAATCCTTTGTCTATAAACATATTGTAGGATCTTATTGTGATTTATATATGAAAAATCATTTGAACAACAACAATATTGTAGGCAGAATTTCAAAAAAATTTATCATATCCGTTTAATTCAAAATTAAACGTAAACCACAACGAGAGATGCATGCATGATATATGTTTATAATCAATGGATTAGAATTTCTCACATACCTTTGTGACGATTGAATTAATTGACCGCAAGGATCTTGTCTCACTATCTCACTTTCCAAGATGGAGAATTGCCGTGAAACAAGATCGTTGTTTGTTGCCACGATCACACCAAAAACCACTCGTTGATTCAAGGCTATAACTCTACAATTTTTAGGATGAGAGAGTGGGCTCTTTTTCAAAAACCTAAGGAAACTATTTCCTTCTATTTTGTCTCTACAAAATCCGGCCACCATAAGGAAAAGTGTGATCTCTTTTTCTTTTCACCAAAAGACTCTTCTAGGGTTTTCAATAATATCCTTATATAGGAGAAAATTCAAAAACTCAAACCCTAGATGGGATTTTCGAATTTCTCCTTAACTCCTTGATTGAAATCCAAAAATCCCTACATGGCTTAGGATTTCCGAATTTCCTTCCCTTTTTGAGCAAAATTCGGAAATCCCCTTATGGCAAGGGATTTTAATTTTCCCAAAAAAAATATATCACTTTTTCTTTCCTTTAGTTGCCAAATAAAATCATGTTTAATTTCATTTTGAATTTTAAATTAATCTCCATTAATTTCGAAATTCAAAACTTATTCCTTTTATTTTTCAATTATCGAATAAATGAAAAATAACACAATGAATTTAAACATAATTATCGGTTTCTGTTTTTCCCATTTATTAGAGCTAGCCTTGAGACCTAATGGACCCACATGAACAAAGCTATGGAATTACAATATTCGACTAACTCATCCCTATAAGTTATCGACATATTTAATTCCGACATCGCATAACCCACTAAAAGTTCGATGCCGAATAATCTCTCGATTCATGTGCGCTAATTTTCTTTTTGGTGTTGATACAATTTATCACACGGTCCCAGTGTAAATGCATTATTATCCTTCAGAATATCGCTGATCGAATGGTATATTTAATATTACCGCTTTTACCATTCTAATCACTATTTCCTCAACTCCTTTTATATGATCGTGAATAAGAAAGACAAACGTTCGTAAGATGTCTCGCATAAGTCACGATGTCTTAATCAATGATTATCATCATGGAATACCAGGCCTGGGTTAATTTATTCACACACCCGCCAATAAAGCATGAGGTGATATTATTTCTTACGAATTCCATATTCGTGGAATCACATAACTCCAACTTAATATTGTCATGATCCCAATGACCGAGATGTCGCTCAATAATCGTGAACTAATCTCATTGGCTAATCAAAGATCATGAGATACCAAGTTGAGCTATGCATTCACTTCGTGATTAAGATAATTATACAAATATATTTAAGTTGTGATGATTAGGTTTAGAGTTGTGTAAACGGTTTTTATTCTAACCTAATCAATCACATGGTCTATTCAACATGTTAAGCAGCATGTCTAGATCAACCATGAGTCCAACTCCCATGCCCCGAGACCAAAGATCACATGGTTCGATCTATCAAATCATAATCGGATTCGATTGCCCAATCAATCCTAAGAGTGCGAATATCTATTTTAAACCAGATCGTAAGAGTTTGTCCGGCAAGGTTCCCTTGACTCTTCTTTTTCGTTGGTAACAGTTTATGGACTAAGCAATATCACAAACACTCTTGAGTATGTGTCAAAACATAACTTTATCTTATTTTATAAAATCAGTAAATTAATAATGTCTTACATTAGTCATTTCATAAATAACAAATTACATCCCACTTTATGGACACATTTCCAACAAACTCCCACTTGGACATAAAGTTGGTGTGTACAATCTCGCATGCCCAAACCTTCCAGATGCCTATCGAAGACTTTACCAAATAAAGCCTTTGTGAATGGATCGGCCAAGTTGTCATGTGTAGATATTTTTGTTACTTCAACATCGCCTCTTTGTACAATCTCACGGATGAGGTGGTATTTCCGCTCTATGTGCTTGGACCTTTTGTGGCTTCTAGGCTCCTTAGAGTTTACACCCCACTTGTTATCGTGTCTGATTACCATGGGCCTATCAACTTCGGAACAACTTCCAGTGAAACAAGGAACTTCTTAAGCCATACAGCCTCTTTCGCAGCTTCACAAGCTGCCACATATTCGGCCTCCATGGTGGAGTCAGCTATGCAAGTCTGCTTGATACTCCTCCATACCACCGAACCTCCATTCAGGACAAACACTGATCCTGAAGTGGATTTCCTGGAATCCTTATCCGATTGGAAATCGGAGTCGGTATATCCGTCATATTCGGTCAAGTACCTGAATATACAATCATATAGTTCCTCGTTCTCCTAAGATACTTGAGGATATACTTTCTGACAACCCGGTGCTCGGGTCCGGGGGGTTTGTTGGAATCTACTCACCACGCCCTCTTTGCGTAGCATATATCAGTCCGGTGCAAAGCATTGCATACATGAGGCTTCCTACTACCAAGCGTAAGGAACTCGGCTCATGTCTTCCTCTTCTTGAGGAGTCTTGGGAGACTGCTCCTTTGAGAGGGATACTCCATGTCCAAGGCGTAGATAACCCTTTTTGGAGTGTTGCATAGCGAATCGGTCCATTACCTTATCGATGTAGGATGCTTGAGGCGGTGCCAATTGTTTGTTCTTCCGATCTCGAAAGATCCGAATTCCCAAAACATAGGCACTTCTCCTAGATCCTTCATGTCAAACGCTTTGCCACCCGAGCTTAACCTCGGTTAGTCTTCCTACATCATTCCCAATGAGTAGTATGTCATCTACATATAAGACTAAGAAAACCACTTTGCCTTCTTGTATCAACTTATACACACAAGGCTCATCCATTGGTGAACAAAACCGTAAGTTTTAACGGTCTCATCGAATCGATATTCCATGATCTGGATGCCCTTGGTCCATAAATGGACTTACGCAACTCATAAACCTTTTCTTCTTGACCTTCTTCAATGAATCCATCTGGTTGTGCCATATAAATGCGCTCATCCAGTTGCCATTCAAAAAGTTGTCTTCACATCCATCCGCGATTTCATAATCTAAAGCGGCGACAATGGATAGAAGAATTCGGATGGATTTAAGCATGGCTACCGGAGAGAAGGTATCCTCATAGTCGATGCCTTCTTTTCCGGGTGTAGCCCTTGGCTACCAACCTTGCTTTGAATGTCTCTATATTCCCATCCGGACCCCTCTTCTTCTCGTAGATCCATTTACACCCTACGGGTTTTACCCCTTCAGGAGGATCTACCAGAGTCCATACGCCGTTTTAATACATCGATTGTATTTCGGCGTCCATGGCTTCATGCCATAGGTTTGCTTCAGAACTTTCCATGGCCTGCGAGAAGGAGACAGGTTCGTCGATGTCTAAATCTGAGACTACATATAATGCATCTCCATAAGACATGTACCTATCAGGTTGTCTCACAACCCTCCCACTACGTCGAGGCTCTACTGGTGTTAGTTCTCGTTGTGGTTCATTTGTTGTCGGTTCAGGACTAGACTGCGGATATGTTGCATGAACATTTTCACCAGTCAATTCCTCAAGTACAAGCTTGCTTCTAGGCTTCATATTCTTTATAAAATCCTCTTCTAGAAAACGAGCATTCGTGCTGACGAATGTTTTCTGATCAGTAGGACTATAGAAGATATAGCCTTTTGTTCCTTTAGGATATCCTACAAATAGGCATAGTTCTGAATGACTAGTCAGCTTACCAGTCTTCTTTCTAAGCACATGTGCGGACAACCCCATATTCGGTGTGGCCAAGAGATGACTTCTTGCCACTCCATCTTTCATATGGGGTTCAGTGCTGACCTTAGATGGAATTTGGTTCGAGAATGTATCTTTCTTTGTTTCCAAGGTATATCCCCAAAAGGAATCTGGAAGAGATGAGTAACTCATCATTGATCTAACCATATCTAACAAAGTTCGATTCCTTCTCTACGATCGCCATTACGAGGAGTACCTGGCGCGGTCAGTTGAGAAAATATACCTTCTTCCTTAAGAAAGTCTTCGAACTCTCCAAGCAAGTATTCACCACCACGATCAGATTGTAGTGTTTTGATCTATTTATCTAATTGCTTTTCAACCAAGGCCTTGAACTCTTTGAACTTTTCAAAGGTTTCAGACTTTTGACGCATTAGATAAATATGACCAAAACGAGAATAGTCATCAGTGAAGGTTATGAAATATTCATATCCTCCTCTTGCTTGCATATTGAATGGCTCACATACATCACTATGTACGAGTTCTAGGCATTCATTAGCTCTATTACCCTTTGCTGAAAAGGGTCTCTTGGTCATTTTTCCTTCTATGCAGGATTCACATGTAGGTATTGAGCCTACATTTAAAGTTTGTAAGGGACCGTCTCTTACCAACCTTTTAATCCTGTCAAGGCCAATATGTCCATGACATAGATGCCATTTGTAGGTTTGATCAATTGGGTCTAACCTCAATCTCTTACTCTCCCTTATTGAATCATCATTCAATTCAGTATCACAAATCGTTGGAATATTTGGTTTAACGTAGAACAGTTTGTTTATCATGACTGTAGAAGTAATCACGAAGCCATTCTTTAGAATCCGAATAACATCATTATCAAAATCCAAAGAATATCCTTGCTCAATCAAACGAGCCACAGAAATAAGGTTTTTCCCAAAAACCGGGACATAATAAACATTGTTCAAAACAATAAAACTATTCTCAAAAATTAATTTAATACTTCCAACGGTACATTCGGATCGATGCTCCATTCCCCAGCGGAAGTTGAACTCGTCCTTGCTAGGCCTTTTGTTTTCCCTGAACCCCTGCAGAGAACAACAAACATGATTAGTGGCTCCAGAGTCTACAATCCAAGAAAAAGTAGAGTCAACCACAAAACAGGCTTCGGTAACAAGCAATGTACCTTTAGCTTTAACCTCCTTGAGGTATGTAGGACAGTTGCGTTTCCAGTGGCCAGACATTCCGTAATGGTGACATTTGTCAGTACTCTTGTCTACCTTTGCAGTGATTTTTGCCTTTCGCAGCCGGCTTCTTCTTGTTACTGAGGGCTTTCTTCTGTTTCTTGGCACCAGAGGTGGAAGGCTTTGCTTCAGCAAGGCTTGCCTTTCCATTCTCCTTTTTGGCTTTAAGCAGTAGAGTTTCCGTAGTTCGAAGCTCCTTCATGAGTTCCGGGAGTGAATAACTCAACTTATTCATAGAGTAGTTGAGTTTGAAGTTGTCAAACATCTCCGGGAGAGTCTCTAGGATCATATCCACCTGAGTCTCTCCATCTATTTTAGCTCCCATGAGCTCCATCTCATTCAGGTGACTTATGATCAATAGCATATGGTCCCGAGCAGAGTGCGGATTTCATCCGGCGGTTCATGAAGTTACGCACCGCAGCTTGCTTGGCTTGACGGCCCTGGCTTCCGAACATTTCGGGAGATTTGTAGATCATATCTGCGGCCGTCGGATGTTCGATGTTCTTTGTTGCAACACATTGCTAATTGATGCTAAGATATAGCACCTAGCAATCTCATCGGAACGCATCCAAGTAGTGTATGCGTCTCGCACTTCTTGAGTTGAATCATCATTCGGCTCAAGAGGACAGGGGGTGGTGAGCACATGCTTGTGCTTGTCTACCGTCAATAAGATATCGAGGTTACGTTTCCAGTCAACGTAATTTTCACCCACTAGTTTGTTTGTACTAAGAATTTGCGCGATCGGGGATAAAGACATAATTGCTGAAAAATAAAATAAAGTGGTGTTGGTAATTTGCTTATATTTAAGAGAAGTATGATGCATGAATGCAAATACTTAAACATAAATAAAATCCTTAAAAAATGTTTCATCTATGGTGTTGCGATCATAAACGGCAACACGTCCCACCTAGGGGTGGCGTCCGTGAAGCCTCCTATCGCATCGAGACTCCTCTCGTTTGGTTCACTTCACAAGATGTCTCTACATCTAGTGCAACCAATCACCATCTCTTTTGGTCACCTCAGATCCATTGCCTAGCTCCTATGGGAGATTACAATGATCTTTAGTCTAAGTGTTTAACCGACTAATCGACTCTAGAGGTTGTTATGAACTAACGATCCATCTAGGGATGGTCTCGCCTCACTACTTCCTTTTCGAGTCTTATCTTCTATAAGCAACCTGATGACTCCTTAGCGACATGTTTCATGGGTTTCTCCCATTGAAGTGAGGACCACTAAGGTGGTTCTTAACTTATCCACATGTCATGATCAGGCTAAAGTCGGAGACCTTCGGAACGTTTCAACGCAAACGACCCTCCCACTTAGCTTTTTGAAAAAATGGATTTTGTTTTAAAATTAAGTCCAATTAATAATTCAACAAAATTATAACCCTTATAAATTTGTTGTATTTTATAACTCTTTATAAAATTTACCCATTGCATTTATTATTATAACAATTTATAATATTAAACTACAATGATGCATGAACATGCTTGCATGGCAATTTGATATTGGCATCTCTATATCCTATATGGCATGTTATAATGATGCGAGATTAAATAATAAATCATACATTTACAATTTAACCTCTCTATGGCTCATTTCTAATTACAACCCTCAAAAACAAATGAAAATAATTACAATAATTTTCTTCATCTTGTCTTCTTGGCATCTTCTCAATTTTCTCTTCTCTCGATCCCTGAAAAGTGAAAATAAAAAAATATATATATATATATATTTTTTTTTGTTTGGGCTGGGCCCGGGACAATCCTGGGCCCACCTTCTCCTCGGCTGGGCCAGGCCCTGCCTGGCGCAGCATGGGCTGCCAGGCCAGGCAGGCCTTGCTCACCCTGCATGGGCCACGGCCCTTGCCTGGGCAAGGCCAGCGGCCGGGCCTGTGGCCCTTGCCTGGGCAAGGCCTGTGCCCAGGCCTGTGGCCTTTGCCTGGGCAAGGCCTGTGGCCGGGCCTGTGGCCCCTACCTGGAATTGCTGTGAAACAAGATCGTTGTTTATTGCCACGATCACACCAAAAACCACTCGTTGATTCAAGGCTATGACTCTACAATTTTTAGGATGAGAGAGTGGGCTCTTTTTCAAAAACCTAAGGAAACTATTTCCTTCTATTTTGTCTCTACAAAATCCGGCCACCATAAGGAAAAGTGTGATCTCTTTTTCTTTTCACCAAAAGACTCTCTTCTAGGGTTTTCAATAATATCCTTATATAGGAGAAAATTCAAAAACTCAAACCCTAGATGGGATTTTCAATTTCTCCTTAACCCTTGATTGAAAATCAAAAATCCCTACATGGCTTAGGGATTTCGAATTTCCTTCCCTTTTTGGAGCAAAATTCGAAATCCCCTTATGGCAAGGGATTTCAATTTTCCCAAAAATAATATATCATTTTCTCTTTCCTTTAGTTGCCAAATAAAATCATGTTTAAATTTCATTTTGAATTTTAAATTAATCTCCATTAATTTTGAAATTCAAAACTCATTCCTTTTATTTTTCAATTATCGAATAAATGAAAAATAACACAATGAATTTAAACATAATTATCAGTTTCTGTTTTTCCCATTTATTAGAGCTAGCCTTGAGACCGAATGGACCCACATGAACAAAGCTATGGAATTACAATATTCGACTAACTCATCCCTATAAGTTATCGACATATTTAATTCCGACATCGTACAATTCCACTAAAAGTTCGATGCCGAATAATCTCTCGATTCATGTGCGCTAATTTTCTTTTGGTGTTGATACAATTTATCACACGGTCCACAGTGTAAATGCATTATTATCCTTCCTAAATATCGGTGATCGAATGGTATATATAATATTACCGTTTTACCATTCTAATCATTATTTCCTCAACTCCTTTATATGATGTGAATAAGAAAGACAAACGTTAAGTAAGATGTCTCGTACATGTCACGATGTCTTAATCAATGATTATCATCATTGAATACCAGGCCTGGTTTATTTATTCACACACCCGTCAATAAAGCATGAGGTGATATTATTTCTTATTTAATTCCATATCTGTGAATCACATAACTCCAACTTAATATTGTCATGATCCCAATGACCGAGATGTCATTCAATAATTGTGAACTAATCTCATTGGCGAATCAAAGATCATGAGATACCAAGTTGAGCTATGCATTCACTTCAGGATTAAGATAATTATACAAATATACTTAAGTTGTGATTATTTGGTTTAGAGTTGTGTAAACGGTTTTTACTCTAACCTAATCAATCACATGGTCTATTCAACATGTTACGAGCATGTCTAGATCAACCACAGAGTCCAACTCCCATGCCCCGAGACCAGCATCACATGGTTCGATCTAACAGTCATAATCGGATTCGATTGCCCAATCAACCCTAAGACTGCGAATATCTATTTTTAAACAATATCAGAAGAGTTTGTCCGGCAAGGTTCCCTTGACTCTTCTTTCGTTGGTAACAATTTATGGACTAAGCAATATCACAAACACTCTTGAGTATGTGTCAAAACATAACTTTATCTTATTTTATAAAATCAGCAAATTAATAATGTGTTACATTTGTCATTTCATAAATAACAAATTACATCCCACTTTATGGACACATTTTCAACACATATATCATGCATGCATCTCTCGTTGTGGTTTACGTTTAATTTTGAATTAAATGGATATAATAAAATTTTTGAAATTCCGCCTACAATATTGTTGTTGTTCAAATGATTTTTCATATATAAATCACAATAAGATCCCACAATTGGTATCAGAGCCTAGGGCTTTTGATCATGCATGATTTATGTTTATGCGATTGAATGTATGATATGTGTTGATATTGGCATCTTGCATGAATATGTGATGAATTCAAAATTGTTTTGATTGAATAATTGATTGGATCCCGATCGATTGGCTCTAGGTTTTTAATTACACCATGTTGGTGGTTTATGTTTTTCTCTAGAAAATAATGTAAGCCATTAAAGGGCATAGGAAATTTTGTAATTTAAATTTCCGGAAAATATTTTTTTAAATCTTATTGTGGGCCTTCGCCGCATCGCATGCCGCCGTCGACTCCAGCCTCCGCCACATGCCCAGCCGCCATACCCTTTCTTGGGTTTTGGCTGTGCGGCAGAACTAGGGTTCCGGAAACCTAGTATGTGCTAGGGTTTCTGAAACCCTAGTGGGCTCTGAGCCACCTGGCCTTGCCGAGGCAGGGCGCGGCCCCTAACTTAAATATTTGCAGGGGTTTTCTGAAACCCTGGTGGGCTATGGGCTTAGCCGCAGGCCTGCCTAGGCGGGGGCCATAGGGCCCGGCCGCAGGAGCCCCGCGGCGGGGCCACAGGGCGGCCGTAGGCCCCTGCCGGGCGAGGGCCACAGCCCGGCCGTTGGCCTTGCCTGCAAGGGCGCGGCCCATGCAGTGAGTGAGCAAGGCCTGCCTAGGCCAGCCCCATCTTTGTGCTTTGCGGTGGCCTGCCCACCGAGGAGAAGGTGGACCCAGGATTGTCGGGCCCAGCCCAAATAAAAAAAAATATTTTTTTTTATTTTCACTTTTCAGGCATAGAGAGAAGAGAAAATTGAGAAGATGCCAAGAAGACAAAATGAAGAAAATTATTGTAATTATTTTCATTTGTTTTTATGGGTTGTAATTAGAAATGAGCCATAGAGAGGTTAAATTGTAAATGTATGATTTATTATTTAATCTCGCATCATTATAACATGCCATATAGGATATAGAGATGCCAATATCAAATTGCCATGCAAGCATGTTCATGCATCATTGTAGTTTAATATTATAAATTGTTATAGTAATAAATGCAATGGGTAAATTTTATAAAGAGTTATAAAATGCAACAAATTTTAATTTTAAAATTATTAAATTAATTTTAAAACAAAATCCATTTTTTCAAAAAGCTAAGTGGGAGGGTCGTTTTGCGTTGAAACGCGTTCCCAAGGTCTCCGACTTTAGCCCTGATCGTGACATATGGATAGGTTAAGAACCACCTTAGTGGTCCTCACTTCAATGGGAGAAACCCATGAAACATGTCGCTAAGGAGTCATTAGGTTGCTTATAGAAGATAAGACTCGAAAAGGAAGTAGTGAGGCGAGACCATCCCTAGATGGATCGTTAGTTCATAACAACCTCTAGAGTCGATTAGTCGGTTAAACACTTAGACTAAAGATCATTGTAATCTCCCATAGGAGCTAGGCAATGAATCTGAGGTGACTAAAAAGATGGTGATTGGTTGTACTAGATGTAGAGACATCTTGTAAAGTGGACCAAACGAGAGGAGTCTCGATGCGATAGGAGGCTTCACGGACGCCACCCCTAGGTGGGACGTGTTGCCGTTTATGATCGTAACACGATAGATGAAATATTTTTTTAAGAATTTTATTTATGTTTAAGTATTTGCATTCATGCATCATACTTCTCTTAAATATAAGCAAATTACCAACACCACTTTTTTTATTTTTCAGCAATTATGTCTTTATCCCCGATCGCGCAAATTCTTAGTACAAACAAATTAGTGGGTGAAAATTACGTTGACTGGAAATGTAACCTCGATATCGTATTGATGGTAGACAAGCACAAGCATGTGCTCACCACCCCCTGTCCTCTTGAGCCGAATGATGATTCGACTCAAGAAGAGCGAGACGCATACACTGCTTGGATGCGTTCCGATGAGATTGCTAAGTGCTATATTTTAGCATCAATTAGCAATGTGCTGCAACATCGGAACATGCTGACGGCTGCAGATATGATCTACAACATTTCTGAAATGTTCGGAAGCCATGGCCGTCAAGCCAAGCAAGCTGCAGTGCGTAACTTCATGAACTGCCGGATGAAATCCGGCACTCCTGTTCGGGACCATATGCTATTGATCATAAGTCACCTAAATGAGATGGAGCTCATGGGAGCTGAAATAGATGGAGAGACTCAGGTGGATATGATCCTAGAGACTCTCCCGGAGATGTTTGAAAACTTCAAACTCAAGTACTCGATGAATAAGTTGAGCTATTCACTCCCAGAACTCATGATGGAGCTTCAAGCTGCGGAAACTCTGCTGCTTAAAGGCAAAAAGGAGAATGGAAAGGCAAACCTTACTGAAGTGAAGCCTTCCACCTCTGGTGCCAAGAAACAGAAGAAAGCTCGCAGTAACAAGAAGAAGCCGGCTGCGAAAGGCAAGAACACTGCAAAGGTGGACAAAACTACTGACAAATGTCACCATTACGGAATGTCTGGCCACTGGAAACGCAACTGTCCTACATACCTGAAGGAGGTTAAAGCTAAAGGTACATTGCTTGTTACCAAAGCCTGTTTTGTGGCTGACTCTACTTTTTCTTGGATTGTAGACTCTGGAGCCACTAATCATGTTTGTTGTTCTCTGCAGGGGTTCAGGGAAAACAAAAGGCTTAGCAAGGACGAGTTCAACTTCCGCTGGGGGAATGGAGCATCAGTATCAGCAACAGCCGTTGGAAGCATTAAATTAATTTTTGAGAACAGTTTTATTGTTTTGAACAATGTTTATTATGTCCCGGTTTTTGGGAAAAACCTTATTTCTGTGGCTCGTTTGATTGAGCAGGGATATTCTTTGGATTTTAATAATGATGTTATTCGAATTCTAAAGAATGGCTTCATGATTACTTCTACAGTCATGATAAACAATCTGTTCTACATTAAACCAAATATTCCAACGATTTGTGATACTGAATTGAATGATGATTCAATAAGAGAGAGTAAGAGATTGAGGTTAGACCCAATTGATCAAACCTACAAATGGCATCTACGTCTTGGACATATTGGCCTTGACAGGATTAAAAGGTTGGTAAGAGACGGTCCCTTACAAACTTTAAGTGTAGGCTCACTACCTACATGTGAATCCTGCATAGAAGGAAAAATGACCAAGAGACCCTTTTCAGCAAAGGGTAATAGAGCTAATGAATGCCTAGAACTCGTACATAGTGATGTATGTGGGCCATTCAATATCCAAGCAAGAAGAGGATATGAATATTTCATAACCTTCACTGATGACTATTCTCGTTTTTGTCATATTTATCTAATGCGTCAAAAGTCTGAAACCTTTGAAAAGTTCAAAGAGTTCAAGGCCTTGGTTGAAAAGCAATTAGATAAACAAATCAAAACACTACGATCTGATCGTGGTGGTGAATACTTGCTGGGAGAGTTCAAAGACTTTCTTAAGGAAGAAGGTATATTTTCTCAACTAACCGCGCCGGTACTCCTCGTGAGAATGGCGTGTCGAGAGAAGGAATCAAACTCGTTAGATATGGTTAGATCAATGATGAGTTACTCATCTTTTCTAGATTCCTTTTGGGGATATGCCTTGGAAACAATGTTGCATACATTCGAACCAAGTTCCATCTAAGGCGCACACGGAACTCCATATGAAAGATGGAGTGGCAAGAAGTCATCTCTTGGCCACACCGAATATGGGGTTGTCTCGGCACATGTGCTTAGAAAGAAGACCGGTAAGTGACTAGTCATTCAGAACAATGCCTATTTGTAGGATATCCTAAAGGAACAAAAGGCTATATCTTTTATAGTCCTACTGATCAGAAAACATTCGTTAGCACGAATGCTCGTTTTCTAGAAGAGGATTTTATAAAGAATATGAAGCCTAGAAGCAAGCTTGTACTTGAGGAATTGATGGTGAAAATGTTCAGCAACATGTCCGGGCATCTATTCGAACCGACAACAAATGAACCACAACAAGAACTAACACCAGTGGAGTCTCGACGTAGTGGGAGGGTTGTGAGACAACCTGATAGGTACATGTCTTCTGGAGATGCATTTACTGCAGTCTCAGATTTAGACATTGATGAACCTATTTCCTACTTGCAGGCCATGGAAAGTTTTGAAGCAAACCTATGGCATGAAGCCATGGACGCCGAAATACAATCGATGTATAAAAATGGCGTATGGACTCTGGTAGATCCTCCTGAAGGGGTAAAACCTGTAGGGTGTAAATGGATCTACAAGAAGAAGAGGGGTCCGGATGGGAATGTAGAGACATTCAAAGCAAGGCTTGTAGCCAAGGGCTACACCCAGAAAGAAGGCATCGACTATGAGGATACCTTCTCTCCGGTAGCCATGCTTAAATCTATCCGCATTCTCCTATCCATTGCTACTACTTTAGATTATGAAATATGGCAGATGGATGTGAAGACAACTTTTCTGAATGGCAATCTGGATGAGTGCATTTATATGGCACAACCAGATGGATTCATTGAAAAGGGTCAAGAAGAAAAGGTTTGCGAATTGTAGAAGTCCATTTATGGACTGAAGCAGGCATCCAGATCATGGAATATCAGATTCGATGAGACTGTTAAAACTTACGGTTTTGTTCAGTCAATGGATGAGCCTTGTGTGTATAAGCTGATACAAGAAGGCAAAGTGGTTTTCTTAGTCTTATATGTAGATGACATACTACTCATTGGGAATGATGTAGGAAGACTAAAGCGAGGTTAAGCTCCGGCAAAGCAGTTTGACATGAAGGATCTAGGAGAAGGCTGCCTATGTTTTGGGAATTCAGATCTTTCGAGATCGGAAGAACAAACAATTGGCATTGCCTCAAGCATCCTACATCGGTAAGGTAATGGACCGATTCGCCATGCAAAACTCCAAAAAGGGTTATCTACCCTTGGACATGGAGTATCCCTCTCTAAGAAGCGGTCTCCCAAGACTCCTCAAGAAGAGGAAGACATGAGCCGAGTTCCTTACGCTTCACCGTAGGAAGCCTCATGTATCACGATGCTTTGCACCAGACACGATATATATGCTACGTGATGGCGTGGTAAGTAGATTCGATCAAAAACCACGGACCCGAGCTTTGGGTTCTTTGTAAAGCATATCCTTAAGTATCTTAGGAGAACGAGGAACTATATGCTTGTATATACAGGTAGTGACCCGACTATGACGGGGATATACCGACTGGTTTCCAATCGGATAAGGATTCCAGAAATCCACTTCGGGATCGATGTTTGTCCCGAATGGAGGATCGGTGGTATGGAGGAGTATTAAGCAGACTTGCATAGCTGACTCCACCATGGAGGCCGAATATGTGGCAGCTTGTGAAGCTGCGAAAGAGGCTGTATGGCTTAAGAAGTTCCTTGTTTCACTGGAAGTTGTTCCGGAAGCTGATAGACCCATGGTACTTTATTGCGATAACAGTGGGGCTATAGCAAAATCTAAGGAGCCTAGAAGCCACAAAAGGTCCAAGCACATAGAGCGGAAATACCATCTCATCCGTGAGATTGTACAAAGAGGTGATGTTGAAGTAACAAAAATATCTACACATGACAACTTGGCCGATCCATTCACAAAGGCTTTATCTGGTAAAGTCTTCGATAGGCATCTGGAAGATTTGGGCATGCGAGATTGTAAACACCTACTTTAAGTCCAAGTGGGAGTTTGTTGGAAATGTGTCCATAAAGTGGGATGTAATTTGTTATTTATGAAATGACTAATGTAAGACATTATTAATTTGCTGATTTTATAAAATAAGATAAAGTTATGTTTTGACACATACTCAAGAGTGTTTGTGATATTGCTTAGTCCATAAACTGTTACCAATGAAAGAAGAGTAAAGGGAACCTTGCGGACAAACTCTTCTCGATCTGGGTTTAAAAATAGATATTTGCAGATCTTAGGGTTGATTGGGCAATCGAATCCGATTATATTTATTAGATCGAACCATGTGATGCTTTGGTCTCGGGGCATGGGAGTTGGACTCTGTGGTTGATCTAGACATGCTTGCAACATGTTGAATAGACCATGTGATTGATTAGGTTAGAGTAAAAACCGTTTACACAACTCTAAACCTAATCATCACAACTTAAGTATATTTGTATAATTATCTTAATCCTGAAGTGAATGCATAGCTCAACTTGGTATCTCATGATCTTTGATTCGCCAATGAGATTAGTTCACAGTTATTGAACGACATCTCGGTCATTGGGATCATGACAATATTAAGTTGGAGTTATGTGATTCACAGATATGGAATTCGTAAGAAATAATATCACCTCATGCTTTATTGACGGGTGTGTGAATAAATAAACCAGGCCTAGTATTCAATGATGATAATCATTGATTAAGACATCGTGACATGTACGAGACATCTTACGAACGTTTGTCTTTCTTATTCACAGTCATATAAAGGAGTTGAGGAAATAATGATTAGAATGGTAAAACGGTAATATTATATATACCATTCTGATCACTGATATTTACGAAGGATAATAATGCATTTACACTGTGGACCGTGTGATAAATTGTATCAACACCAAAAGAAAATTAGCGCACATGAATAGAGAGATTATTCGGCATCGAACTTTTAGTGGAGTTGTACGATGTCGGAATTAAATATGTTGATAACTTATAGGGATGAGTTAGTCGAATATTGTAATTCCATAGCTTTGTTCATGTGGGTCCATTCGGTCTCAAGGCTAGCTCTAATAAATGGGAAAAAGAGAAACTGATAATTATGTTTAAATTCATTGTGTTATTTTTCATTTATTCGATAATTGAAAAATAAAAGGAATGAGTTTTGAATTTCGAAATTAATAGAGATTAATTTAAAATTCAAAATGAAATTTAAACATGATTTTATTTGGCAACTAAAGGAAAGAGAAAAGTGATATATTATTTTGGGAAAATTCGGAAATCCCTTGCCATAAGGGGATTTCGAATTTTGCTCCAAAAAGGCGAAGGAAATTCGGAAATCCCTAAGTCATGTAGGGATTTTCGGATTTCAATCCAAGGGTTAAGGAGAAATTCGAAAATCCCATCTAGGGTTTGAGTTTTTGAATTTCCTCCTATATAAGGATATTATTGAAAACCCTAGAAAAGAGTTCTTTTCAGAAAAGAAAAGGAGATCACACTTTTCCTTAGGGTGGCCGGATTTTGTAGAGACAAAATAGAAGGAAATAGTTTCCTTAGGTTTTTGAAAAGAGCCCACTCTCTCATCCTAAATATCGTAGAGTCATAGCCTTGAATCAATGAGTGGTTTTTGGTGTGATCGTGGCAATAAACAACGATCTTGTTTCACGGCAATTCTCCATCTTGGAACGTGAGATAGTGAGACAAGATCCCTGCGGTCAATTAATTCAATCGTCACAAAGGTATGTGTGATATTCTAATCCTTTGTCTATAAACATATATCATGCATGCATCTCTCGTTGTGGTTTACGTTTAATTTTGAATTAAATGGATATGATAAAATTTTTGAAATTCCGCCTACAATATTGTTGTTGTTCAAATGATTTTTCATATATAAATCACAATAAGATCCCACAGGTTCAAGTAACCTATTTGACTTTAGATAAATCATTACATTCTTAACTTTTCAAAAAAAAAAATTGTCAAACCAATAAGTAAGCACTCGATTAGTAATAACCAAGAATATTCTAGGATTTAAGTTGTCTTCTGAATGTAGAATTATGGAATTATGGAATAATCCCATGATTCGATATGTAGTATTAAATTTCCTATTACATAGTGCCATTAGAAACAACAAGGATAAATATTCTATCCTAAATTACATGAAAGTAGTACATCACACTCAGAATTAGAGAGTTTTCACGACAGTTAAAACAAAAGGATCTTACGATCAAGACCGGGTAGATTTGATAATCTAATCTCAACCAAATCAAGGATAGAAATGTATGGTCTAAGTCTATGTTAAGTTTAAAAATAGTTTTAAGAACAATCATGACTCATACTAGGCAATCGATTAACTAATCAGAAGAATTAATTCGGCTAGAGACTAAACTGACAATCAGGACTAAGGAGAGCTTATTAGTTTTTTTAGAGACAAACTATATCATCCAACTAACTAGTACCCCTAACAGAAGAAGGATGTTGTGTTGTCCCTTGTAAGGCTACCCAAGAGGGGGGGTGAATTGGGTTTTTACTAATTTTTCGGATTTAACAATCTCTATCAAGATTAATTACAATTGTAGACAATTAATCTTACACAGTCAATTTATCAAACACTTGGTGTGCAGAAATTATGTAAGTTTTGATAATATCACAAACACTTAATATACACAAAGTGAGTCAATCTAATATCATATGACAAGTTCACCAAGCTTATTATCAAGAGTTTAGATAAATTAATATCAACTAACAAATTTAAAATTCGGAAATTAAAGAGATAAGGGTAAGAGAGATGCAACGCGATTTATAGTGGTTCGACAAATAAATTTGCCTACATCCCTTTGTTGCCGAGATATTCCGCCTCTCAACCTCTTCCACTATACGATCGTCTAACCGCACGATCACTCCTCTTACAAGAAAGCGAATCTTTCTACCCGAGGCTTCGCCTAACCTCTTACACAATGTCGATTTTCTCTTAAGATCGACTAACCAATAAACCCAAAACGACAATGAGGATTATGAAAATGAATAGCTCAGCCGTACACTCCTTACAATGATTTTACACACTTGAAATGATTAGGAGATTTTGAAATCACACTATCAAGATATAATCCAATGTAGGCTCAAGTGAGTGTGAGAAAGTGAAGTAAGGCTTTTTAGAAGATGATGATTATGGAAGCACTTTGTAGAAAGCTTTTTGGAGTTTCAAGAGATTTGAGAGCTAAAAGACAACTTCTCTTTTTCAGAGATTCGTTCTGTTTTTAGAAAGATGACTTTTGTCTATTTAAACTCACTTTCCAACGGCCTCATTTATGACCGTTCACCCGACACCGGTCGACCGGAGCGGTTGACCGGTTGAATCAAATTTGAAATTTCAATGTTCAACGGTCTTAAATGCAGGCAATTGATCATGACCGGTCGACCGGAGCGGTTGACCGGTTGAGGCAGCACTGGTCGACCGGTGCATTTGGCCTTCTCTGTCTCCGGACGACATAGGTCGACCGGTTGACGTTTAATTAAGTTCAAACCTTCACAAAGTTATTCTTTTAGACCAAATGTCATTAAACCATCAGTTTAGTCTCATTTTAAAAGAGTGATGTGAGTGTGTGCATGAGCCTAAACAGGATTTAATCAAGATAGCATGACATCAAAATCAAATACAAGACTATTGAGATATAAGAACCTATGAATAACTTGTCTTGCTTGATTTTGTTTGCTTGCTCTTGATCTTTGATTTTTCAACACTTCAAGCTTTGAGCTCCTTCTTCAATTTACATTTCTCAACCTTGAATGTATGCATTGCATTCCATACTATGCTTCTTGAGTTGATTTATAATATCAATTTTGCTAACAACACAACTCAAAGTAGAATCATTAGTAACATAATACATTGTGTTTGTTATCATCAAAACATGAGATATATTTAACCTTGGGCCAACAATCTCCCCCTTTTTGATGATGACATACACTTGATTGCTAAGATGGCAAAGGCAATACCATGTTCTCTTTTACACTTGTTTGTCTCCCCCTTATTTAATCACTTGATATTATCTTAAAAAAAATGTTCTCCCCCTTAATCTATTAAGCCTTTAAAGAGAGTATTACAATGAGCATTGTTAAGTCTTCCATCCAACATCAAGTGTGAATAATCTCAATCACACCTTAAACAAATATGAAGAATCATAGCAAGAGTAACAATCTCATCATAACATTGATCAATCACAACCTAAAATAAATATGAAGAATAATATCAAGAATAATAATCTTATCATAACAATTAGCAATCATTACAATTAGCAATCACTACATCCATCTCCCCCTTTTGTCATCAACAAAAAGAAGAACAAGTAAGATAATGTCACATTAATTACTAAAAAGATAAGTTACAATGAAAAATCCAACTAAAAGTCATAATGAGGGAGGAGGCCCTCGAAAATTGAGATGCCGAAGTTGTTCGAGAATTTGAGCTTGAACCTCGGCGTTGGCTTGATGATTTGCTTGGAGTTGTTGGAGAAGATCATTCCGGAGGTTTGTCATGCTCGTGTCGACATACGAGTAGAGGTTTTGGAAACCATTCTGTACTTGTAGTTTAAGCTCATCATGACTTGTGCAGAGAGACTCAATCTGTCCATGGAGAGTATTGAATGCACCGTCGTTGAACTGAGTCGAACTGCCTCCAATTTCTTCTTCCTGTTCTTCATCTTCAACTCGGCCTCTTTTCTTGGAAATCCACCTTCCATTTTGAAATTTGTAGCCCATGAGTTTGATGGTTGTCTTATTATAGTCCGATTTGGGTGGACTAATCTCAGTTTCGTCATCAAGATTAACTTTGAAATAACGAAAGATCCTTGTTAGTGCCATCCCATAGGGAAGATTAGGATCTCTAGCTACATTGTTCCCATCAGCCATCTTGTGAAGAATCAAGAAGGGAAGGTTTGTTCTAATACCCTCAAGAAGGCGTAATATAAGATAGAGATCCGTGAATGAAATCTCATCCCTATGCCCTCCCTCCGGGAATGATGTTGTCGGAGATAATGTGGTGAAGGATTCTACTCCTAAGGGGTAATTCATTTGCTTTCGGCTTTGGGGGTATAGCATCATCATCCTCTTCATCATCCCCTTGAGTTGAGTCCCTCTCCATAATGATCCTTGACATTGCTTCTCCATTAAAAGTCCATGAATCATAAGTGTGCACACATCGTCCAACATCCGGAATCTCAAAAATTTTTGAGATCACTTCTTTATCAAGTTCCATTCTTTGTCCCTTAAGAGTGCATACTATTTGAACATCCATTTCACAAGTATTGAAATTCATGTGAGCATAAAAAGCTTTCACTAATCTTGGATAGACTTGTTCCTTAACCTCCACAAAAGATTTCCATCCTAAAACCTCAAATAATCTCTCAATATCCAATTCTCTAAATTCAGTAAAATCCACAAATCTACCTTCCACAATGGATCTCTTTTCAAAAAGTTTGAAGTTACGAGAGTTGAATTCATCATTTAATACCTTTATTCGTGGACGGATGTTGTTGTTTTCACCCTCTTTCCTTTTGCCCGTGATGATCCATTTTGACGCCATTGAAGCAATTTGTCGAACACTTGGCGGGTGAATTCGGATTTGAGTGGATTTGGAGTAAAAACTCGTGAAGAGGAGGAAATAGAAGAAAATGTGAGAGGGATGAAGTTTCTTTGAAGGATTTTTGTGTGATTTCGGAAGAAATTTGACCAAATTTGGATGATTTTAAGCAATGGTGTGAATTTGGGGGTGTTTTTCTCTCCTAGGGTTCGTGCTTGGTTTTTGAAATGAGAAAAAAAATTTCCAGAACGGATTTTAAATAGAGCCTGTCACGCTCACCGGTCGACCGGTTGATTATAACTTCTCTGTCTCCGATCGACCGGTGTATAGAGAAAACCTGAAAAAATTGCTAATTCCGCCAGAAAAAGCCTAATTTGACTAACAACCAAATAGCATATGTTTTCTCATACACAATCACACAGACAAAATGATAATATCAATTTGGTCAAGTATAAGAATCATCAAATCATGGATCAACCACTTAATTCCTAAGTAATCAAATTTAATTCTGTAGCATCTAATAGTCCTAAACCTCTTCTAAGTGAGGCAAATCTTTCAAGAGCTAAAGGTTTGGTAAGGATATCTGCAATTTGATGATTGGTGCTAATGAATTCTAATGTGATATCACCCTTTTGCACATGATCATGCAAGAAATGATGTCTAATCTCTATGTGTTTGGTACGTGAATGTAAAACTGGATTTTTTGATAAGTTGATCGCACTAGTGTTATCACACATGATAGGTACATGATCATAGCTTAATCCTAGGCCCAGAAGTGTTTGCTTCATCCAAAGGACTTGTGCACAACAATTGGCTGCCGAGATGTATTCGGCTTCCGCGGTTGATAGAGCAACTGAATTTTGCTTTTTGCTAAACCAAGAGACTAGTGCAAATCCTAAGAAATGACATGTTCCACTTGTGCTCTTCCTATCTATGGTGCAGCCTGCCCAATCGGCATCCGTATAGCTAAACAAGTCAATGTGTGTACCCTTTGGATACCATAATCCTAAGTTCTTAGTTCCATTTAAATATCTAAAAATTCTTTTTACAGCATTTAGATGTGATTCTTTAGGATTTGATTGATATCTAGCACACAAACAAACACTATACATTAGGTCCGGTCTACTTGCAGTTAAGTAAAGTAAGGATCCGATCATACCTCGATATTTCGTTATGTCCACGGCCTTACCATTTTCATCCTTGTCTATTTTAATAGATGAGCTCATTGGAGTTGATAGAGGCTTCATTCCTTCAAAGTCAAACTTCTTAAGTAGATCTTTGACATACTTAGCTTGATTTATGAAGATGCCTTCCTTTGTTTGTTTGATTTGAAGACCAAGAAAGTAGTTGAGCTCTCCCATCATACTCATTTTGAACTCACTATGCATGCACTTTGAAAACTCTTCACAAAGGGAAACATTAGTAGAACCGAAAATAATATCATCAACATAGATTTGTACAATAAGTAGATCAACACCCTTGGTTTTTCTAAATAGTGTAGTATCCACTTTTCCAATTGAAAATCCATTTTGAAGTAAAAATTTGCTAAGTCTATCATACCAAGCTCTAGGAGCTTGCTTTTTTTAAGCCATATAAGGCCTTTTTCAATTTAAAGACATAATCTGGATACTTGTGATCTTGAAAACCGGGTGGTTGTTCTACATATACTTCTTCTACGATGTATCCATTAAGAAAAGCACTTTTAACATCCATTTGATAAAGAATGAATTCTTTGTGGGATGCAAATGCTAATAACATTCTAATGGATTCTAATCTAGCAACCGGTGCAAAGGTTTCTTCATAATCGATTCCTTCTTCTTGATTGTAACCTTGGGCCATTAATCTAGCCTTGTTTCTCACAATCACACCGTGCTCATCTCTCTTATTCCTAAAGACCCACTTGGTGCCAATCACGGATTGAGTACTAGGTCTAGGGACTAATTCCCATACATCACTTCTTTCAAATTGATTTAGCTCTTCTTGCATCGCTAGGATCCAAAATTCATCATTTTCGGCATCTTTAAAATTCTTAGGTTCAATTTGTGAAAGAAAAGCTAAGTTATTGCAAACATTTTTAAGTGATGACCTAGTAGCCACTCCTTGTGAGATGTCACCTAAGATTTTGTCTTTAGGATGAGAGATACTATACCTCCATTCCTTCGGTAGTTGATAGGATGCACTATCTTGTTTTGGATCATCAACTTGTTCCTCTTGACGTTGTGATGTGTTGGAGGTTTGTGGTTCATCCATCACTTCTTTGTCATTCAAATCTACATTGCTCATTTGACGCTCCAAACCTAAATCATCATCATCTAGATTTTTCTCCACAAAGGTGTTAGTTTCATCAAATACTACATGCATCGATTCTTTCACAACTAGAGTTCTTTTATTAAATACTCTATAAGCTTTGCTAGTGGTGGAATAGCCAAGAAAGACTCCAACATCGGATTTTGCATCAAATTTTCCCAAGTTGTCTTTAGTGTTTAAAATAAAACATTTACAACCAAAGACTCTAAAATAGCCAATGTTAGGTTTTCTACCCTTCCAAAGATCATATGGAGTTTTATCCATTTTTGGTCTAATAAGAACTATATTGACAATGTGACAAGAAGTGTTAACGGCCTCGGCCCAAAAGTATTTTGGTAATCCATTTTCATTTAACATTGACCTAGCCATTTCTTGTAAAATTCTATTTTTTCTTTCAACAACACCATTTTGTTGTGGTGTTCTTGGTGCCGAAAAGTTGTGTTTATATCCATTTTCATTACAAAGTATTTCAAATGCATCATTATCAAATTCTACACCATGATCACTTTTAATGGTGGTAATTAGATAACCTTGCTCATTTTGAACTCTTTTACAAAAATATGAAAATGTTTTCAATGCTTCTTCTTTTGTTGCTAAAAAGATTACCCATGTATATCTTGAAAAATCATCAACAATGACAAATGCATAATGCTTTCCACCGAGGCTAGTTGTCCTTGATGGACCAAATAAATCCATGTGGAGCAATTGCAATGGTCTTGTTGTAGAGATTTCTAAAATAGATTTGAAAGAGGATCGAACTTGCTTTCCAAATTGACATGCATCGCAAATTTTATCTTTTTGAAAGGGAAGGTTTGGTAAACCTCTAACAACTTCCTTCTTAGAAAGTTTTGAAAGTAGATGCATGCTAGCATGGCCAAGTCTTCTATGCCAAAGCCAAGAATCATCATTTAAAGCGGAGAGGCATTGATTTTTACAAGTCAATTTTTCAATATCTATTGTATAGACATTTTCACTCCTATCACCAAAGAACACCACTTCATTATTGCAAACATTTTCAATCAAACATTTTGATGATTCAAAAATAACTCGGTATCCCTTATCACATAATTGACTAATACTAAGTAAGTTATGTTTTAAATTATCAACAAGAAATACATTTTTAATTAAGGGAGAGGTACCGTTACCGACATCGCCGACTCCAAGAATTTTTCCTTTTGTGTTGTCGCCGAAGGTCACACGTCCTCCATTTTTCCTTGTGAAATTTTTAAGTAAGGAAAGGTCTCCCGTCATGTGTTTTGAGCATCCGCTATCCAAGAACCACTTGACCTTTTCCTTTCTTGGCTCCTCATTATCGTCAATGGCCATGAAGCACATGTTTGCTACTTCCCCTTGCTCATCATCATCGGATTCTCCAAGTTCTAATTCATCCCATGTTGCTTGGAGAACCTTCTTAAGTTCATCTCTTTTGGAGCTCTTCTTGTAGCTCCTTTTGAGTGGACACTCCATCCTCTTATGTCCGGGCTTCTTGCAATCATAACAAATGATTTCATCCCTTTTCATTTTCTCTCCCTTTTCCTCATTTCTCCTTGAGCTCTTACCTTGACTAAATTTGTTATAAAATCTTTTGTACTTCTTAGTGAATAGGGAGATCATCTCTTTGTCCAATTGATCAAGATCTTCTTCTTCTTCATGCTCATTTACTTCTTCTGGAGTTGACGCTTTCAATGCTATTCCTTTCTTCTTCTTGTCTTCTTCTTGGTTGTCTTTTATCCGGGAGAACTCGTGAGTCATTAGCGATCCAATCAAATCATCGAGTGAGATTGTCGATGTTCATCAAAGGCACAATACAAGATGTTCATTGCTCTAGCATTTAAAGATAATTTTCTTTCATCATCTTCATCGAATTCACTAGGGTCCTTGGGAATTAACTTATCCTTATCCGACTTTGTGGGAACAAATGGACCATTTTCAACAATCCTCCATAAGGCATAATCAATAGATTGTAAATAAACTCTCATTCTTACTTTCCAATAATTGTAATCAACTCCATTAAAAAGAGGAGGTCTATGTGTGGATTGACCTTCCATGTTGTGAAACTTTTGAGTAGCCATGCTCAAGATTGTAAAATCTTTTTAAGAAAGTTTGAGAAACCTTGCTCTGATACCAATTGTTGTCCCTTGTAAGGCTACCCAAGAGGGGGGGTGAATTGGGTTTTTACTAATTTTTCAGATTTAACAATCTCTATCAAGATTAATTACAATTGTAGACAATTAATCTTACACAGTCAATTTATCAAACACTTGGTGTGCAGAAATTATGTAAGTTTTGATAATATCACAAACACTTAATATACACAAAGTGAGTCAATCTAATATCATATGACAAGTTCACCAAGCTTATTATCAAGAGTTTAGATCAATTAATATCAACTAACAAATTTAAAATTCAGAAATTAAAGAGATAAGGGTAAGAGAGATGCAAACGCGATTTATAGTGGTTCGACAAATAAATTTGCCTACATCCACTGTTGCCGAGATATTCCGCCTCTCGACCTCTTCCACTATACGATCGTCTAACCGGCACGATCACTCTTCTTACAAGAAAGCGAATCTTTCTACCCGAGGCTTCGCCTAACCTCTTACACAATGTCGATTTTCTACGGAGATTGACTAACCAATAAACCCAAAACGACAATGAGGATTATGAAAATGAATAGCTCAGCCGTACACTCCTTACAATGATTTTACACACTTGAAATGATTAGGAGATTTTGAAATCACACTATCAAGATATAATCCAATGTAGGCTCAAGTGAGTGTGAGAAAGTGAAGTAAGGCTTTTTAAAAGATGATGATTATGGAAGCACTTTGTAGAAAGCTTTTTGGAGTTTCAAGAGATTTGAGAGCTAAAAGACAACTTCTCACTTTCAGAGATTCGTTCTGTTTTTAGAAAGATGACTTTTGTCTATTTAAACTCACTTTCCAACGGCCTCATTTATGACCGTTCACCCGACACCGGTTGACCGGAGCGGTTGACCGGTTGAATCAAATTTGAAATTTCAATGTTCAACGGTCTTAAATGCAGGCAATTGATCATGACCGGTCGACCGGAGCGGTTGACCGGTTGAGGCAGCACCGGTCGACCGGTGCATTTGGCCTTCTCTGTCTCCGGACGACATAGGTCGACCGGTTGACGTTTAATTAAGTTCAAACCTTCACAAAGTTATTCTTTTAGACCAAATGTCATTAAACCATCAATTTAGTCTCATTTTAAAAGAGTGATGTGAGTGTGTGCATGAGCCTAAACAGGATTTAATCAAGATAGCATGACATCAAAATCAAATACTAGACTATTGAGATATAAGAACCTATGAATAACTTGTCTTGCTTGATTTTGTTTGCTTGCTCTTGATCTTTGATTTTTCAACACTTCAAGCTTTGAGCTCCTTCTTCAATTTGCATTTCTCAACCTTGAATGTATGCATTGCATTCCATACTATGCTTCTTGAGTTGATTTATAATATCAATTTTGCTAACAACACAACTCAAAGTAGAATCATTATTAACATAATACATTGTGTTTGTTATCATCAAAACATGAGATATATTTAACCTTGGGCCAACATGTTGCTGAATTCATATTGAAGTGCCTTAACCATCAAGAAATTATAGTAGAACATCAGCATCCGATAGGAAAACTATAGAAGATCTACATTCCAGAATGGAAGTGGGCTCAAATCACGATGAATTTATAGTAGGGTTGCCCATAACATCTGACGGTAACAATGTGATTTCGTTAATCATAGATCGATTGACTTAATCTGCACACATTTTACCGATCAAACTCTGTTATTCTATTGACTGACTAGCTTAACTATACGTGTCTAAGATAGTAATGTGGCATGGAATTTTAAAATCTATCATTTTAGATCGAGATGGCCGTTTCACAACAAGATTTTAGAAAATTGTACATGACGCAATGGGATCTAAGTTAAAGTCCAGTACGAATTTTCACCCGCAGGCAAATGGCCAATATGAGAATAGTTAAATTGGGGCACCATAGTTTTGATAAGAAACTATTTAATGATTATGACAAACAAAGTAGAAGTGAGGATGGTCCATAATCAATAGGGAAAACTATTAGAACAAGGTAAAGAGCTTCTACTAGTATGGACAATAAGATTAATCTTCCTCTACTCACACTCCAAGAGAAGGGCAGAGTACGTGGAAGAAAAATAGAAAAGGTTTAATCGGGGTAAGAAGGATCCCCCAAAGTATTAGAACAAGTATATAAATAAGCAATAGTTACTACTATTGCAAATGATAACAATTTAGATAATGGGAACCCAATAAGAAAATGTTAGGATGACGAATTCTTGAACCATTCCATATATCATATCACGATCCAAATAAAGAAATGCATGAATTAAGTATAGGGAGCAAGTTAGTTGAGATCATGGATTAGTAGGAGAGAGACCTCATGGAAGGTAGGGTCAATAAATTTAGTAAGATCCTCAAGGAAGAAACACCAATGGAGGACGCCATGCATGGGAAGGATAATGGAAAACATTATAAAACCTTGACTTCATTCTAATTTTGAAGATAAAATTTTTATAAGTTTAGTGAATTGTAATGTCGAGGAGAAGTAATAGATAAATAAGTTTACTTATTCATGGATTTCTCTGTAAATAAGGCATGCATTCTACAGGTTTAAAACCTTTAAGTACACGTGCTCATATTAGAATGACGTGTAAAATATCAGTATGAAAAGATATACTCTGAAAAGCCTAATAAGTATATCTGAGTATGTTTAAGAGTAACGTGAGACATGAAAGAAATTGCTTAACAGTACACCATGTCAGATAGTAACTAAAAATATTGACTATGAGAGTGTAAAGCCTCAAGTAACCTATTTGACTTTAGTTAAACCATTACATTCTTACTTTTCGAAAAAATTGACGAACTAGTAAGTAAGCAATTGATTAGTAATAACCATGAATATTCTAGGATTTAAGTTGTCTTCTGAGTGTAGAATTATGGAATTATGGATTAATCCCATGATTCAATTTGTAGTATAAAATTCTTATTACATAGTACCATTAGAAACAACAAGGATAAATATTCTAACCCAAATTATATGAAAGTAGTACATCACACTCAGAATTAGAGAGTTTTACAATAGTTATATCAAAAGGATCTTACGACTAAGATCGGGTAGATCTAATAATCGAGTCTCAGCCAAATCAAGGATAGAAATGTATGGTCTAAGTCTATGTTAAGTTTAAAACTAGTTTTAAGAATAATCATGACTCATACTAGTCAATCGATTAACTAATCAGAAGAATTAATTTGGCTGGAGACTGAACTGACAATCAGGACTAAGAAGAGTTGATCAGTTATTTTAGAGATAAACTATGTCATCCAACTAACTAGTGCCCCTAACAGAAGAAAGATGTTGCTGAATTCATATTGAAGTGCCTTAACAATCCAAAAATTAAAGCAGAACATCAGCATTCGGCAGGAAAACTATAGAAGATCTACATTCCAGAATGGAAGTGGGTTCAAATCATGATGAATTTATAGTAGGGTTGCCTATAACATCTGATGGTAACAATGTGATTTGGTTAATCGTAAATCGATTGACTAAATTTGTACACTTTTTACTGATCAAACTCAATTATTCTATTGAGTGACTGGCCGAACTATACATGTCTAAGATAGTAACATGGCATGGAATTCAAAAATCTATCATTTTGGATCGAGACGGCCGTTTCACGTCAAGATTTTAGAAAAGTGTATATGACGCAATGGGATCTAAGTTAAAGTTCAGTACGGCTTTCCACCTGCAGACAGATGGCCAATCGGAGAGGACCATCCATACCCTAGAAGATATACTGAGAGCATGTGTCATGAATTTCAAGGAGAACTGGGAAAAAAGTTACGTGTGATAGAGTTTTCTTACAACAATAGCTATCACACGTCAATAGGTATGGCACCTTTTGAAGCTCTATACAGAAGAAAATGCAGGTCCCCAATTCATTGGTATGAACCTAGGGAGAAGCATCTTGAAACAGTAGACTTCATTAGGAGAACCACAGAGGATGTGAGATTCATCAGAGAGAGGTTAGATAAAGCTCACAGTTGCCAGAAGAGCTATACCCAAGATACATTAGACTTTTTGAGATCCTAGAGAGACTTAATTTTCTGAAGGTGGCACCGATGAAAGGAGTAATGAGATGCAATAAGAGAGGAAACTTAGCCCAAGACACATTGGACTTTTTGAGATCTTAGAGAGGATCGGTAAGGTCACGTATAGACTAGCTTTGCCACCAGAATTGGCTATAGTACACAACGTTTTTCATGTATCAATGTTGGAGAAGTACATAACAGACCCATCGCATGTGTTGCACTAGGAACCAGTCGAAGTGCACGCAAACCTCACTTATGAGGAGAAACCTATCCAGATTCTAGCTCACAAGAAGAAAATCTTAAGGAATAAAGTAATTCTTCTGGTTAAAGTCTTGTGGCGAAATCACAATATTGAGGAAGCTACTTGGGAACGTAAAGATGATATGAGAAAAAACTACCCGACTTCTTGACTTTAAATAATAGAATTTGTGTATTTAAGCCAAGAATTTTCCTAGAAAATATTATGCTATATTTTGTGACCAAAGGATTTATGGAATTAACATCAGTATTCCTAAATTCTGTAGCAGATTTCATGGTAAGTTCATGTTTTACGATCAAGTAAATTCGATCGATAAATTCTCACAGTACTCCAAGGCGAAAGAATTTTCAGTACTTATATAGTTTAAGAATCTTAATTTCAAGAATCTTCAAGCACAACACGATGTTAGCAGTGTATTGAAAACAAAAATGCTCTGATACTTTAAAAGAAGAAAAAAAAAATCCTTAATTGCCAGACAGCTAGGTTGAAGTCACAAGAAAAATACTTTTAGTAGAATGATACAATGCAAGCTTAGGAGTTGACATTGTTGGTAGCAATGTCATTCCCGGACTATAATGTAGAAAAGTTAAGATTTGGTTGGATGAGATGTCATTCCTGTCGACTAAGTTACTTCCTTACAATTAGTATAATTTTTATCTGTTTCATGAGAAACTTAAGAGATGAGACAAAGGTACAATAGTAGGTTAAGATTTGGTTGGATGAGATGTGATTTGATGGGATAGGTGAAGACTAATCATGATATTTTTTTCTCTCTCCTTTCCTTCACTTGGCCAGCCATGGTTAAAGGGATTTTAACCCAAATTTAGTTAATTAAGTAAGTTGATTAAGGAGTTAAACATAATTATCCAATTGTCTATAAATAGAACCATCTTAATCAAGGCCCCACTTTTGCTCTATTTCCCCTCTTTCTCAATATCACAACCAGCCACACCTTTCTCTTGTAACCTCTCAAAATTTTTCACTCATCCTTCTAAAAACAAAGCACTAGTCAAGGATCTAAAGAAGAAGAAAGAGACCAAGGTGTTCTAGAACGTGTCTAGCTAAGGATTTTCTTTAAGGGTAAAAATCTAAACGTTATGTTTCTTGTTTCTTCCAAAATTTGGGATTTAGAAATGCTCTTCTCAAATTTTTCCACTCTTCTAATTCCAAGTCATTAGCAAACCTTAGAGGAAGAAGAAGGTGATCAAAGTGTTTTAGGAGGAGCCTAACCAAGAATCTTCTTCAAGGGTATAAACTCTAAGCCCTTCCTCTATTTTTTTACCAAAGTTTAAGTTCTAAATCATGGATGTAATTTGTGGTTATTGAGGAAATAAGTTTGTAATCAGGGTGTGTAAGTTTTATATTGCTTTTATGTGTTTGAGGTTAGTTTGATTAGTATTATGTGATATATTTTTGCTTGGTTTAAGTTTGCTTATTTTGGGTTAGAGATTAAATTTTCCGGTTATTTTGAACATGAAAATGAGGATCCTAGAGTGAGATTTTTCAGTTATTTTAAGTTGGGACTTATAGTTCTCAATGCGTTGAACTTTTTTTTTTTTTTACTATGAATAAACTCAGTTCTAACTCTAAATGCAAGTTTTATGCCATTTTCAAAATTTCCTCAAAGTTGTCCAAAACATCTTTTAAAAAAAACTGGTAGCCATTGTGGCAGACAAACAAGCCCTTTAGAGGCCGAATCTCATCTTTCTCTACAAACGATAATTTTATATCCTGACGAGATGAAGAATTCCCATAAAGAATAGATTTTTAAAATCTGACTCTATGATAAAGTAAAATGCAGATTTCAGAAACTGCACAGTTTTAACCGAACAAGACTAAAACAATTTTAGTTTTTAACAAAAGTTTATCAAAGAACGTAAGATGTGATTTCAGTAAAATACTAAGTTTAAGACCTTGCTTTAATGAAGAACATTCATAAATAAATATTTCAAGAAATTTGTTTCTAAAATATTGTTTCACAGTGGTTTACAAATTAACTGTAAAATGACTTGTGAAATAGTTTTAAAATAGGCATTAAAAAAAAGATTAATATAGGACTGATAATGAGATTTTAGTACTTGTAACTAAATAAGCAAGCAATCAGTTTTATGAAAGACAAACAATGGTTTCTTTTAAAACCTTAACAATTTTTGGGTAAAAAAATCCGAACGGAAACTTACAAGCACAATGGGTTAGGTCCTTAGAATTAACAAGATTACATATGGGTCCAACACCTGCATTAATTCAAGAGACCCCACTTAAGTCTAATCTTTAACGGTCTAAGAGTTTAGAACACCGTTACTAAGTGTCTAGTGCAAATTGGGCCTTAGTGATACAACAAGTCCAAAAAGGTAAATTGTGGTGAATAATTTACTAGATTGGATAATTGATATCAATCTAGGCATATGTGTGTTAAGGGTAATTAAGGAAAATAAGATTTTGAGGATTTAATAAATTGATCCTTATAGTAAATTATCCTTCAATAAAGGAAATGAAAACATACCTTAAGTAAAGGATTTGATTTCCTTCTTGAGCTGCTAAAATAGAATAACAAACGACAGTGAATCTCAAACTCTCAATGGGTGTTCATTTTCAGAAGTAACCAAGTAAGAGAATAGGCCATTTGGTGAATAGTGAATTCCAGCTCTGTAAATCACGTAAGTAGGAATCTCGCCTACAGTATGAATAGATTTTAAATAAAAGTTACACATGTTATATATGCATGTTTATACTTTATGTATTGTATGTGGTGCCACGTCATACTTGTAGGATCTTATTGTGATTTATATATGAAAAATCATTTGAACAACAACAATATTGTAGGCGGAATTTCAAAAAATTTTATCATATCCATTTAATTCAAAATTAAACGTAAACCACAACGAGAGATGCATTCATGATATATGTTTATAATCAAAGGATTAGAATTTCTCACATACCTTTGTGACGATTGAATTAATTGACCGCAAGGATCTTGTCTCACTATCTCACGTTCCAAGATGGAGAATTGCCGTGAAACAAGATCGTTGTTTATTGCCACGATCACACCAAAAACCACTCGTTGATTCAAGGCTATGACTCTACGATATTTAGGATGAGAGAGTGGGCTCTTATTCAAAAACCTAAGGAAACTATTTCCTTCTATTTTGTCTCTACAAAATCCGGCCACCCTAAGGAAAAGTGTGATCTCTTTTTCTTTTCTCCAAAAGACTCTCTTCTAGGGTTTTCAATAATATCCTTATATAGGAGAAAATTCAAAAACTCAAACCCTAGATGGGATTTTCGAATTTCTCCTTAACCCTTGATTGAAATCCGGAAAATCCCTACATGGCTTAGGATTTCAATTTCCTTCCCCTTTTGGAGCAAAAATTGAAATCCCCTTATGGCAAGGGATTTCGAATTTTCCCAAAATAATATATCACTTTTCTCTTTCCTTTAGTTGCCAAATAAAATCATGTTTAAATTTCATTTTGAATTTTAAATTAATCTCCATTAATTTCAAAATTCAAAACTCATTCCTTTTATTTTTCAATTATCGAATAAATGAAAAGTAACACAATGAATTTAAACATAATTATTAGTTTTCTGTTTTTTTCCCATTTATTAGAGCTAGCCTTGAGACCGAATGGACCCACATGAACAAAGCTATGGAATTACAATATTCGACTAACTCATCCCTATAAGTTATCGACATATTTAATTCGACATCGCATAACTCCACTAAAAGTTCGATGTCGAATAATCTCTCGATTCATGTGCGCTAATTTTCTTTTTGGTGTTGATACAATTTATCACACGGTCCCCAGTGTAAATGCATTATTATCCTTCGTAAATATCGTTGATCGAATGGTATATAATATTACCGTTTTACCATTCTAATCATTATTTCCTCAACTCCTTTATGGTGAATAAGAAAGACAAACGTTAAGTAAGATGTCTCGTACATGTCACGATGTCTTAATCAATGAATATCATCATTGAATACCAGGCCTGGTTTATTTATTCACACACCCGTCAATAAAGCATGAGGTGATATTAACGAATTCCATATCGTGAATCACATAACTCCAACTTAATATTGTCATGATCCCAATGACCGAGATGTCGTTCAATAACGTGAACTAATCTCATTGGCGAATCAAAGATCATGAGATACCAAGTTGAGCTATGCATTCACTTGAGGATTAAGATAATTATACAAATATACTTAAGTTGTGATGATTAGGTTTAGAGTTGTGTAAACGGTTTTTACTCTAACCTAATCAATCACATGGTCTATTCAACATGTTGCGAGCATGTCTAGATCAACCCACGAGTCCAACTCCCATGCCCCGAGACCAAAGATCACATGGTTCGATCTACTTGATCATAATCGGATTCAATTGCCCAATCAACCCTAAGATGTGAATATCTATTTTTAAAATCGGAAGAGTTTGTCCGGCAAGGTTCCCTTGACTCTTCTTTCGTTGGTAACAGGTTTATGGACTAAGCAATATCACAAACACTCTTGAGTATGTGTCAAAACATAACTTTATCTTATTTTATAAAAAGCAAAATAATAATGTCTTACATTTGTCATTTCATAAATAACAAATTACATCCCACTTTATGGACACATTTCCAACAAACTCCCACTTGGACTTAAAGTAGGTGTGTACAATCTCGCATGCCCAAACCTTCGAGATGCGTTTCAAGACTTTACCAGATAAAGCCTTTGTAAACGGATCGCCAAGTTGTCATGTGTTGATATCTTTGTCACTTCAACATCGCCTCTTTGTACAAACGGATGAGGTGGTATTTCCGCTCTATGTGCTTGGACCTTTTGTGGCTTCTAGGTTCCTTAGAAGATTACCATGGGGCTTAAACTTCCGGAACAACTTCCGGTGAAACAAGGAATAAGCCATCATCTTTTGCCAAATTTGGCCTCCATGGAATAATAAACATACCACCGAACCTCCATTCAAAAATCAATCACGGAATCCTTAACGGAGTCGGTATATCCCATCATAAAAATGTACAAGCATAAGTTCCTCGTTCTCCTAAGATACTTGAGGATATAATAAACATTGGGTCTATGGTTTTTGGAATCTACTCACGCCTCTGCTCATGTCCGGTGCAAAGCATTGCATACATGAGGCTTCATTCGGCTCATCTTGAGGAGTCTTGGGAGACTACTCCTTTGAGAGGATACTCCATGTCAAGGGCGATAACCCTTTTGGAGTTTTGCATAGCGAACCGGTCCATTACCTTATCGATGTAGGATGCTTGAGGCAATATTTCGTTTGTTCTTCCGATCTCGAAAGATCCGAATTCCCAAAACAACTTCTCCTAGACATGGCCCGGAGCTTAACCTCGATTAGTCTTCCTACATCATTCCCAATGAGTAGTATGTCATCTACATATAAGACTAAGAAAACCACTTTGCCTTCTTGTATCAACTTATACACACAAGGCTCATCCATTGACCGAACAAAACCGTAAGTTTTAACGGTCTCATCGAATCGATATTCCATGATCTCGGATATTGCTTGGTCCATAAATGGACGATTTGTAAACCATTTCTTCTAGACCCTTTTCAATGAATCCATCTGGTTGTGCCATATAAATACGCTCATCCAGGTTGCCATTCAGAAAAGCTGTCTTTACATCCATCTCGCCGATTTCATAATCTAAAGTAGCAGTAATGGATAGAAGAATTCGGATGGATTTAAGCATGGCTACCGGAGAGAAGGTATCCTCATAGTCGATGCCTTCTTTTCCGGTGTAGCCCTTGGCTACAAGCCTTGCTTTGAATGTCTCTACATTCCCATCCGGACCCCTCTTCTTCTTGTAGATCCATTTACACCCTACGGGTTTTACCCGCCGGAGGATCTACCGAGTCCCGCCCGTTTTTATACATCGATTGTATTTCGTCCATGGCTTCATGCCACACAGAACTTTCCATGGCCTGAACAGTAGGAGACGGGTTCGTCGATGTCTAAATGGGAGGCGCAATTAATGCATCTCCATAAGACATGTACCTATCAGGGTTGTCTCACAACCCTCCCACCACGCCGAGGCTCTCACCGGTGTTAGTTCTCGTTGTGGTTCATCTGTTGTCGGTTCGAGGAATAGACTGCGGACATGTTGCATGAACATTTTCACCAGTCAATTCCTCAAGTACAAGCTTGCTTCTAGGCTTCATATTCTTTATAAAATCCTCTTCTAGAAAATGAGCATTCGTCTTTAACGAATGTTTTCGATCGATAGGACTATAGAAGATATAGCCTTTTGTTCCTTTAGGATATCCTACAAACAGCATAGTTCGAACGACTAGTAACGGTCTTCTTTCTAAGCACATGTGCCGGACAACCCCATATTCGGTGTGGCCAAGAGATGACTTCTTGCCACTCCATCTTTCATATGGAGTTCAGTACGCCTTAGATGGAACTTGGCTCAAGAATGTATCTTCTTTGTTTCCAAGGCATATCCCCAAAAGGAATCTGGAAGAGATGAGTAACTCATCATTGATCTAACCATATCTATGAGTTCGATTCCTTCTCTCGACACGACCATTGAGGAGTGTGGCGCGGGGATTGAGAAAATATACCTTCTTCCTTAAGGCGGTCTTGAACTCTCTCAGCAAGTATTCACCACCACGATCGGATCGTAGTGTTTTGATCTGTTTATCTAATTGATTTTCAACCAAGGCCTTGAACTCTTTGAACTTTTCAAAGGTTTGGACTTTTTGACGATTAGATAAATATGACCAAAACGAGAATAGTCATCGATGAAGGTTATGAAATATTCATATCCTCCTCTTGCTTGGATATTGAATGGCCCACATACATCACTATGTATGAGTTCTAGGCATTCATTAGCTCTATTGCCCTTTGCTGAAAAGGGTCTCTTGGTCATTTTTCCTTCTACGCAGGATTCACATGTAGGTAGTGAGCCTACACTTAAAGTTTGTAAGGGACCGTCTCTTACCAACCTTTTAATCCTATCAAGGCCAATATGTCCAAGACATAGATGCCATTTGTAGGTTTGATCAATTGGGTCTAACCTCAATCTCTTACTCTCTCTTATTGAGTCATCATTCAATTCAGTATCACAAATCGTTGGAATATTTGGTTTAATGTAGAACAGATTATTTATCATGACTGTAGAAGTAATCATGAAGCCATTCTTTAGAATTCGAATAACATCATTATTAAAATCCAAAGAATATCCCTGCTCAATCAAACGAGCCACAGAAATAAGGTTTTTCCCAAAAACCGGGACATAATAAACATTGTTCAAAACAATAAAACTGTTCTCAAAAATTAATTTAATGCTTCCAACGGCTGTTGTCGACATCGATGCTCCATTCCCCAGCGGAAGTTGAACTCGTCCTTGCTAAGCCTTTTGTTTTCCCCTGAACCCTGCAGAGAACAACAAACATGATTAGTGGCTCCGAGTCTACAATCCAAGAAATAGTAGAGTCACCACAAAACAGTTTTCGGTAACAAGCAATGTACCTTTAGCTTTAACCTCCTTGAGGTATGAAGGACGATTCGTTTCCAAAGGGGCTAGACATTCCGCAATGGTGACATTTGTCAATATTTTTTGTCCACCTTTGCATGTTGTTCTTGCCTTTTCCAACCGGCTTCTTCTTGTTAATGCGGGCTTTCTTACATTTCTTGACACGAGGTGGAAGGCTTCGCTTGACAAAGGTTTGCCTCAAAGAGTTTCCGCAGTTTGAAGCTCCTTCATGAGTTCGGGAGTGAATAACTCAACTTATTCATCGAGTAGTTGAGTTTGAAGTTGTCAAACATCTCCGGGAGAGTCTCTAGGATCATATCCACCTGAGTCTCTCCATCTATTTCAACTCCCATGAGCTCCATCTCATTCAGGTGACTTATGATCAATAGCATATGGTCCCGACAGAGTGCGGATTTCATCATGAAGTTACGCAACTTTTTGGCTTGGCCCTGGCTTTCGAACATTTCGAGATGTGTAGATCATATCATTTACAGATGTTCGATGTTGCTATTGCAACACATTGCTAATTGATGCTAAGATATAGCACTTAGCAATCTTTCATCGAACGCATCCAAGCAATGTATGTGTCTCGCTCTTCTTGAGTCGAATCATCATTCGGCTCAAGAGGACAGGGGTGGTGAGCACATGCTTGTGCTTGTCTACCGTCAATACGATATTGAGGTTACGTTTCCAGTCAACGTAATTTTCACCCACTAGTTTGTTTGTACTAAGAATTTGCGCGATCGGGGATAAAGACATAATTGCTGAAAAATAAAATAAAGCAGTGTTGGTAATTTGCTTATATTTAAGAGAAGTATGAGGCATGAATGCAAATACTTAAACATAAATAAAATCCTTAAAAAATGTTTCATCTATGGTGTTACGATCATAAATGGCAACACATCCCACCTAGGGGTGGCGTCCGTGAAGCCTCCTATCGCATCGAGACTCCTCTCGTTTGGTCCACTTTACAAGATGTCTCTACATCTAGTGCAACCAATCACCATCTTTTTTGTCACCTCAGATTCATTGCCTAGCTCCTATGGGAGATTACAATGATCTTTAGTCTAAGTGTTTAACCGACTAATGGATTCTAGAGGTTGTTATGAACTAACGATCCATCTAGGGATGGTCTCGCCTCACTACTTCCTTTTCGAGTCTTATCTTCTATAAGCAACCTGATGACTCCTTAGCGACATGTTTCATGGGTTTCTCCCATTGAAGTGAGGACCACTAAGGTGGTTCTTAACCTATCCACATGTCACGATCGGGGCTAAAAGTCGGAGACCTTGGGAACGTTTCAGCATAAACGACGCTCCCACTTAGCTTTTTGAAAAAATGGATTTTGTTTTAAAATTAAGTCCAATTAATAATTCAACAAAATTATAACCCTTATAAATTTGTTGCATTTTATAACTCTTTATAAAATTTACCCATTGCATTTATTATTATAACAATTTATAATATTAAACTACAATGATGCATGAACATGCTTGCATGGCAATTTGATATTGGCATCTCTATATCCTATATGGCATGTTATAATGATGCGAGATTAAACAATAAATCATACATTTACAATTTAACCTCTCTATGGCTCATTTCTAATTACAACCCATAAAAACAAATGAAAATAATTACAATAATTTTCTTCATTTTGTCTTCTTGGCATCTTCTCAATTTTCTCTTCTCTCGATCCCTGAAAAGTGAAAATAAAAAATATATATATATATTTTATTTGGGCTGAACCCGGGACAATCCTGGGCCCACCTTTCTCAGTGGGCCGGGCCCTGTGGCGGGGGCATGCCAGGCCGAGCCGGGCAGGCTCACTCTGCATGGGCCGCGGCCCTTGCAGGCGGGCCAGGCGGCGGCGGGAACTCTATTTTGCTGAGCAGGCTGCGGCCGGCCTATATTTTGCCTGGGCGAGACTGCGGCTAAGCCGCAGCCGCCGGGTTTGAGAGAAAACCCTCTTGTGACTTTATGGAGCCCTTGACGCCACGGGCAAGGCCCGGCGAGGGAGCCTGCAGGCCCTTCAGGAACCTCGAAACTGGTCTGCGCTGGCAAAACCGGGGAAGAATGCAGCGTTTGGGCTTGTGGCCAGGCTGGGGTAAAATAACGCGGCCCCGGCGTCTTGCGGCAGCGACGGCGGCGTGACGGCACAAAAATATATTTTCGGAAATTTGATTACAAAATTTCCCTATGCCCTTTAATGGCTTACATTATTTTCTAGAGAAAACATAAACCACCAACATGGTGTAATTAAAAACCTAGAGCCAATCGATCGGGATCCAATCACATATTCAATCAAAACAATTTTGAATTCATCATATATTCATGCAAGATGCCAATATCAACACATATCATACATTCAATCGCATAAACATAAATCATGCATGATCAAAAGCCCTAGGCTCTGATACCAAGTGTAGGATCTTATTGTGATTTATATATGAAAAATCATTTGAACAACAACAATATTGTAGGCGGAATTTCAAAAAATTTTATCATATCCATTTAATTCAAAATTAAACGTAAACAACAACGAGAGATGCATGCATGATATATGTTTATAATCAAAGGATTAGAATTTCTAACATACCTTTGTGACGATTGAATTAATTGACCGCAAGGATCTTGTCTCACTATCTCACGTTCCAAGATGGAGAATTGCCGTGAAACAAGATCGTTGTTTATTGCCCGATCATCACACAAAAACCACTCGTTGATTCATGGCTATGACTCTACGATATTTAGGATGAGAGAGTGGGCTCTTATTCAAAAACCTAAGGAAACTATTTCCTTCTATTTTGTCTCTACAAAATCCGGCCACCCTAAGGAAAAGTGTGATCTCTTTTTCTTTTCTCCAAAAGACTCTCTTCTAGGGTTTTCAATAATATCCTTATATAGGAGAAAATTCAAAAACTCAAACCCTAGATGGGATTTTCGAATTTCTCCTTAACCCTTGGATTGAAATCCGAAAATCCCTACATGGCTTAGGGATTTCCGAATTTCCTTCCCCTTTTTGGAGCAAAATTCGAAATCCCCTTATGGCAAGGGATTTCCGAATTTTCCCAAAATAATATATCACTTTTCTCTTTCCTTTAGTTGCCAAATAAAATCATGTTTAAATTTCATTTTGAATTTTAAATTAATCTCCATTAATTTCGAAATTCAAAACTCATTCCTTTTATTTTTCAATTATCGAATAAATGAAAAGTAACACAATGAATTTAAACATAATTATCAGTTTCTGTTTTTCCCATTTATTAGAGCTAGCCTTGAGACCGAATGGACCCACATGAACAAAGCTATGGAATTACAATATTCGACTAACTCATCCCTATAAGTTATCGACATATTTAATTCCGACATCGTACAACTCCACTAAAAGTTCGATGCCGAATAATCTCTCGATTCATGTGCACTAATTTTCTTTTGGTGTTGATACAGTTTATCACACGGTCCACAGTGTAAATGTATTATTATCCTTCGTAAATATCAGTGATCAGAATGGTATATAATATTACCGTTTTACCATTCTAATCATTATTTCCTCAACTCCTTTATATGACTGTGAATAAGAAAGACAAACGTTCGTAAGATGTCTCGTACATGTCACGATGTCTTAATCAATGAATATCATCATTGAATACCAGGCCTGGTTTATTTATTCACACACCCGTCAATAAAGCATGAGGTGATATTATTTCTTAGGAATTCCATATCTGTGAATCACCTAACTCCAACTTAATATTGTCATGATCCCAATGACCGAGATGTCGTTCAATAAGCGTGAACTAATCTCATTGGTGAATCAAAGATCATGAGATACCAAGTTGAGCTATGCATTCACTTGAGGATTAAGATAATTATACAAATATACTTAAGTTGTGATGATTAGGTTTAGAGTTGTAAACGCGGTTTTACTCTAACCTAATCAATCACATGGTCTATTCAACATGTTGCGAGCATGTCTAGATCAACCCACAGTCCAACTCCCATGCCCCGAGACCAAAGCATCACATGGTTCGATCTACCAGTCATAATCGGATTCGATTGACCAATCAACCCTAAGACTGCGAATATCTATTTTTAAACTGTATCAGAAGAGTTTGTCCGGCAAGGTTCCCTTGACTCTTCTTTCGTTGGTAACAGTTTATGGACTAAGCAATATCACAAACACTCTTGAGTATGTGTCAAAACATAACTTTATCTTATTTTATAAAATCAGCAAAATAATAATCTCTTACATTTGTCATTTCATAAATAACAAATTACATCCCACTTTATGGACACATTTCCAACAATACTGCATACACCTTAATAAGTCAAGAGAAACTTATAAGAATAATCTCAGTTGAATGTCATACCAGCCTCTGAGAGAGATGTAACTCAGGCTCCGTAAGGGAGGTGAAAAAAAATAATAAAGTCTTCTGAGAGGGAGGCATTCAGTTCAGTTATAATCACGGTGTCATTGCGGACCTTGCAAACCCACACATCCTGATGATTGTGTGTAAGTGGTACAAGCACTCGGGCCCATAAGTAAGATCAGATCAGATAATAAGAATTTAATAAGACATTGTCATAATTTAGCATAATTGGCTCATGCATATTTATTTATGTGAACTTAAAGCTATTTTTCGAGAGATAGTTCCTACTTGTTGAGCGAAAGCTCATCATAGAATATTTATACTATAGGTAAGGAACCTATACCTAATACTTGTGCATTGATGGCGAATGGACGAATGATGTGGAGATCCGGGAATGGATACCAGTCACAGTTATTTTTGCAATCAATTTTACATTATAAATAGTTTTGCTAATTATAATTCTGAAACTATATGTTAAATGGTTTTGCGGATTATAACTATAAGCAAGCAAGTCTTAAGGATTAAGTATATACATATAGACATACCGATATGCTTTAAAAAAATGAATATGTTAAGGTATGAATATTTTAATCAATAAAGCAATTCAAAACTTATGTCTATTATAAGAATTCAAAAAAATGTGCTACAAATTTTAAAAAATTCCAACAAGTACAAGTTAATTTCAGCTACAGTGACCACCACCTAAGAGGGTCATCACAAAATGAGACTTTGTACCTGATGCCATTGCTTATGAACATGAGCATATCAAAGGAGAAAAAAAATGTGAGAGAGATGCGAAAAAATGTTAGAGAGAGAGACAGAGAAAGAGATAGAGGGGGAAGATAATCTCTACTAGATAGTTGGTAAGTAGAATTTCATCTGTATCACCATAAAAGTTGTGCATGTAATATTTTATTTCAGTTAACGTTTCCCTCGAGTTGGTGTTGTTTTTAGCTACTAGCTCAGGAAGAACGTTACACCTCCAACCCGAACTTAACCTGTAATAACTTGTTTATTAAATGTGTCATAAATAGATTAACATAAATATGCACATTATAACCTATTTTTTAAAGATTGTAAAACTTGATATTGTTTCCTTATGTCTGATTGTATTATTGTTTTAGAACTTTCTTTTTTTATTTTAAGTTTACTATTTTGCTAAGTTGTTGGTTTTTTTTTTAATTTCTTTTAGGTTTTCTTTTAGCTTAAAAATTGGATTTCAATAGATGAGTTGTAAATGTGTTTCAGATTAACACGACACGGTAATGACTTGTTTAGTATATAAGTTAACCATATCGAGTTCGTGTCAACCCTTTAATTAAAAAGTTGTGTTTGGGTTGTCTTCTGATATAATTATTAAATGGGTCAGGTTCACGTCAAGGGTTATAGTGTCAACTAATAGACACGACAAAACAAGACACGAACCCAACACAACAACACGAATTGCCGGTGCTATATAAGTATAATAGAAAAGAAAATAAATTATGTTATACATGTTTTTCCTATTTCTTTACGTACTACCAAATAATAGGAAAGAAAAACTTCATGGTTCACCCTTGAAACTGAAGAGCTACGTTCACTATGAGGAGGAAAACATCTTCACTATGAACTCAGAATACAAGTTTTCTTTTTGAGTTATGAGCCTCTCGGCTCACCTTTCTACGTGTGTGTGTGTGTGTGTGTGTGTGTGTGTGTGTGTGTATATATTACCTCACTTTCTCTCAACCTCTGCCATTTCCATCATTACATTCCATCATTATATTATATCACATCATCTCATACTTTGGATATAGCCATTGGTGGTGGAGTGTCTGCTAGTCAACAGTGATCTTTCCCCTGCTTCCTTGCCAACTTCGCTTGCCTACAAGTACGTAAGATATCCTGCAGGTTCAGTTTTCCATCGGGCTACGTACGATCAACTCCTCAGGTGCCTATCATGTCATCTCTGCTTATGTTTGCCTGAAGTGGTCGACCTCTTGTTTGACCTAATGCCTCTATACGGTCGACCTCTTGCCCATCTTCCTTTCTGTATGGTCAACCTCCTACATTATCTTACAATCAACCTCTACCGAGCTTCATTTTGTGAGTATTTTATGCTAAGCTGTCATGGCCATTAATCTACTAACCATGCAACATGGCATTCATCTAGTGCCTTATGTGGAGTGTGAGATTTTTTCCTATAACATTTGTCCCCAGGTCGAGGCATTCCTCTGGGATGTCTCGAGCTTTTTAGTGAGAATTCCTCTATTCTACCTCTGAGTTGGCTTCTTTGAGAAGGATCCCCTTTCCCTAGGGTTCCTAGGCATTAATTACTCTAACGTAGGAGACCTTTTGAGAAAATCAAAGGTGACATCGATTAAGCTCATCATAACCACTGCCACTCCTCGTTTCAAACGGGTGGATCTGGACTGTAGGATCACGCCTTTTTGAATTCCCGCCCTTTCTCGTACCACTCGATCATGACCCTTCACCTCTACCATTGGATTGGCAATGATTCCATCCAATGGCCAGGGGTCGAGGGCTCCCTTCCTTTATAAAGAGACTATGCCTAGTTTTATTCATCAAATTGCAAAAACCCGCTGTCACTCTGCCAAAACCTTCCCATAACTTCACTTCCTCCCTTCTTCGGCGTTTCGTGAGGATTTCTTACAACAAGCATTTGATTCCACTTCCTTCAAATCTTCCGGTGAGTTTCTTCTTCATAACCTTCTCTCTAGATTTCCTGTTTGCATTTCTCACAATGGGTAATGTTTTTGGTTTTTTCTCGCAATGGGTTTTTATGATTCCTGCATGAATATAGTTAGGAATAAGCATTTTGAACTAGAAAACTCATTTTTCATGTTATTTGTATGTTCTTGGGTTAGTTTTTTGGGTTTCTGACTGCATACAAAGAGTTTTGGTTCTTGGTTCTGGATGTTTGGCTAGGAAAGCTGGGTTTTGTTTGAATACTCATCGTTTCTTTTGAAATCTTAGCCTTTTCTTTGTTATCATACAATAGGTATCTAGTATACCTATACCTAACTCTTCAAGCCTCGTCTCTGTCACTGGGCACCTCAGCATTCAGCAGGTATTTGATGATCGAGGTCATCCAATCCTCGCAATCTTAGGTTGACAAACCACTTCTACCTCTTTGATGGAAGGCCACTCAAGCTCCTCTACGGGGATGATCCTTAGCAATTCTGAATCATTTAAGGAAGCTAACTTTGCTAAGGCATTGGCGTTTGCATTCTCTTCCCTTGGGACTTGTTGTATTTCATATTTTTTGAACTTGACTAACTCTTCCTTAGCTTTTCCTAGGTAAAGTCCCATTTTCTCACCCCGCACTTGGTATTCCTCTTTTATCTGGCTCACAAGCAGTTGGGAGTCACTAGATCACAATGTTCTCAACCTTCATATTACTGGCTAACCGCAATTCAGCAATCAGTCCTTCGTACTCTGCTTCATTATTCAACGCTTTAAACTTGAAGCGTACTGGGACTGTAATTTTGTGGCCTTCTGGGCTTATCACCATGACTCCTACCCCTGATCCATTCTCATTCGTGAATCCATGTAGGTAGAGCTTCCACCTTATTTCTTTTTTATTGTCGTCGTCTATCTTTGCCACTAGTCGGTGTGAGAATTCTGCCAGAAAGTTAGTCGGAGCCTACCCCTTTATTGCTGCCCTTGGAGCATACTCGATGTCATATTGGCTCAACTGATCTGACCATTTTAAGAGTCTTCCGGATGTTTTAGACTTTTGGAGCACTTGCCTCAGGTGATGATTGGTCAGCACCTTTATTACATGCGCCTGAAAATAGTGGCGAAGCTTCCCTGACGTTATCACTAGGGTGAGGGCTAATTTTTCCATCTCGGGATATATGCTCTCCACATCTAAGAGTCTCTTGCTCACATAGTATACCAGGAGCTAAATTTTCCCTTCTTCTCTGTTCAGTACCGAACTCACTACATGTTCATAAACTAAAAGGTATAGGCTTAGCTTTTCCCCAGGTTTTGGTTTTGGGAGGACGGGGGGTTTGCCAAGTCTTCTTTCAACTTCTAAAAGGCTTCTTTGGACTTTGCCGAAGCCGACCCCAAATGTGCACTTGAGTAAGTTTAACTTCATGCGGTATTTTCTTAGAATGTTAAACATCTTCCCTAAGTGCTCGATGTGCTGCCTTGCTTTCGCGCTTTTTACTAACATGTTGTTGACATAGACTTCCATTGTCTTCCCAATCTGTTTGGCAAACATCTTGTTGACTAGTCTTTGGTAGCTAACCCCGGTGTTCTGCAAACCGAAAGGTATTACCTTGTAACAGTAGAGGCCTTTGTTTATGATGGATGTGGTGTCTTCTTCATCTGCTGGGTGTATAAGAATCTGGTTCTAGCCTGAGTAGGCATCCATGAAGCTTAATAACTCATGGCCAGATGTGGCGTCGAGCAATTGATCTATGCGCAGGAGAGGGAAACTATCCTTTGAGCATGCCTTGTTCAGATCATTAAAGTCTATGCAAGTGTGCCACTTCCCATTAGGCTTCTTTACCAAAATAGGATTCAAAATCCACCTGGGGTAGAGGGTTTCCCTGATGAAGTCATTTTTAATCAACATGTCAACCTTTTCTCTTAGTGGGTTCATCTGTCGACATTTTTTATGCTTTGGGGAATATGAGCGGTCGACGTTTACGTAATGACACATAACTTCAGCATCGATCCCCTCCATGTCAGCATGTGTCCAAGCAAACACATCTAGATTCTTTTTTAGAAAACTCCTAAGCTCCTCTTTAAGCATCAAGGGCAATGTCGAGCCTATTTTTGTAATGACCGGGAAAATATTAAGTCAAATTCGGACAGTCCGGTATTTGACCGTAATTCTTTTCGGAACAGAATGTAGTAGAAACATTGATGTAATCAGGAAAGTGTTATGTAGAAACTTTATATACAAGGTAAAATCACCCGAAAAGTGTAAAGTTATAATACGAATATTTTTACAGAGAAAATTCGTAAATATCAGTTGTGAATAGTGAAATATCGGTTAAAAGTTAGAAATTTTAACAGGTATATTTTAGTTATGAAAAACTAAAATATTTGGTAAATGACCAAATGACAAGTTAGAAAAAGAGTAGAAATATTAGAACTAAGGAAAATGGCAAAAGTTCCTGAAACAGAATTTTCCCGAGTCAGTTAAAGCGGTAAACTGTAAAAAAAAAAAAAACAAAAAAAACGAGTACCGCAAGGGTACGTGTTTTGGGAATTTCTGGATCGTTTAAAATGAGAATTTCAGAAAAAGAAATAGACTATTGAGATACCCAAGAGAAGTTGGTTGAATATGAGAAATTTGACACCGGAAAGAGACTCGTTTTGAAAAACGGAAAGTTTGGTCTCGACAAGAAAAATGTGGGGAACGCGGAACCACTTAAATTAAGTGTTAAACTTAATTATAATTAGCAGAATTAAATTATGGGAATTAAAGTTATTTCTCTAATTTAATTTTATAAAGTAATGTGAGATATTTTTAAAAATATTAATATAATATACATATTACACTCAAAATGGCCTACGGATGAAATTAGAAGCCAAAATTGCTTCTTTTTCTAAGTGTGGCCGAGAGATAGAGAAAAGAAAGAGAAAAGAGAGAAAATCAAGGGAAAATCAAGGAATCACCCGTTTTTGCCGAAATTTTTTCCGTTCAGTCCGGTAGAAACATAACCCGAGGCATTCTAGCGGAGAATCTCAACTTTTCAAGGTAACATTTCGGATTTTTCATGAGAAACAACTTGCCTTTTCGTTTTTATGAATAGTAACTCATCTCGGAAAAAATCCGTAAAACTGAAAAATGAAACCGAGGTTTTGTCGGGGACTACGATAGGGGTTTAATGTGCAAGTATTGAAAAGATTGAACAATTTTTTTTGGATTTGCACTAAAAATCCGAAAATCCCTAGAAATGGAGGAAATGTATTTTTGTTCAATTTATGTAGCAATTTGTGTTTAGGAATGTGAATCTGGACTGCAAGTATCGAAATTGGAAGTAAAACGAGTTATTGAAAACTCGGGAAACTAGAAAAAACAAGGCGAAACTCTGCCGAAATTTCTAAAAAAAAACCTAGTTAGTAAGCATTGAATTAAGAATTCGATTCTCGAGAATGAGTAACAGTTTTAAAGCTCGGAATTGAATAGATTAAGATTCAGAAACCGAGATACACGAATAGGTGTAATTTGCCTCTTGAGCTAGAATTCGGCCTAGAGGGGTTAAGTTCGAAAATGAGTTGAAATTGGATTTAGGAATCCAAGTATGAGAAATTTTGATGCTTGAAATAGGTGGTTAATATCTATTTCCATGAAACAGGTTTTGGCACGAGAGCCGAAGCAACGAGAAAGAACTTCCAGCAAGCGGGAATCCTAGCGGATTAACGGTAAGTATAGATATATATGTTTGTCTGGACTCGAGTAAGCTGTAGTTAGACTTAGAACTATGAATTTACTTATGTTCCTAAGTCTATGTGATTACATGTGATTATACGTGTTGGGAGGGCTTAATGCTCTAGATTTTAGAAGGGTGACATATGGTTACCCTCATGCATAGTTAATACTGACGGGTCGTCGGCCTCCGTAAGGGAGGAAAATCTCACAGAGTAGAGATTCTGACTAGACCAGACAGTAAGTAATGACCAGTAAAGTAAAAGACTAACAGGTCGTCGGCCTCCGCAAGGGAGGAAAATCTCACAGAGTAGAGATTCCGACTAGACCAAACAGTAAGAAATGACCAGTAAAGTAAAAGACTGACGGGTCGTCGGCCTCCGCAAGGGAGGGAAATCTCGTAGTGTAGAGATTCTGACTAGACTAGACAGTAAGAAATGACTAGTAAAGTAAAAGACTGACGGGTCATCGGCCTCCGTAAGGGAGGAAAATCTCAAAGAGTAGAGATTCCGACTAGACCAGACAGTAAGCAGGGGCCCAGGCTCACAGAAGTAAGAACAGAAAGATAGAAAGTAGTTTAAAGCATGTTTTACACGAGCATATTTGCATCATAACTCTTAATGTAATTTCTTTTAGTTTATGATGTACGCATGTTTATACTTGCTGAGCGTTAGCTCATCAGTCTACTCGTGTGCAGGTAACAAAGGTAAGCAGCCAATGATATAGTGGTTTGCTTGATGGACATGCGGAGGCAGGGGTGGCAGAAATGTCATGGGTACACGGGAGTGGTCTCTACTACGCTCGCTTAGAAATTAAATTCCGTTGCAAAGTAATGTAATATAGAATACTAGTATGTATGTTTAGTTCTAAGAAGAAGATATTACAACCATTGTCTTAGTAAAGGACAACGGACTGTAATACGTTAAGACAAGTTTTCGGGAACTAGTATGATATCCGAATCCCTAAAGTAATAGCAAGATATGTTATTAGTGTGACAACATAACATGTTAAGAACCTGAGGGTTAAAGTAAAGAAAAAAAAAATTTACCCGCACATGAACGTAAATTAAAGAGACAATAGTCTAACAACGAATAATGGATTAGACTATAGCTTAGCCCATTAGTAGTAGTATAAGGCACGGCGACCGCGCCGCGAGGGTGCGGGTCACCACAGTTGGTATCAGAGCGGCGTTCCTACTCCTGCCATGACAAGTCCCGCACCTATGCTTCTGCGTAGTCCAGGTAAATTAGTTTATGAACTAGAACTGAGAATTGCTTATTTCTTTTGGCAAGACAGAACATGTACTAATGGATCGATCATATCCATCATCCCAGTTAGCACCCATACCACAAGAGAATACGTTGTGGGGACGGGTAAGAATGTTTCTAATGTCATGGTTCCGACAAACAGAGGGATCGGTACCCACTCCTGCTAGAGATAGCCATCCACCAGTGGATCGGGAGTTAAGGGCTCTAGAGCCCATGGCGGCCGATGCTGCACAACGAGCAAGGAGAGTTATTTTGACTACAGGTCGAGCCGCAGCTAGGTTCTACACGTGTAATTCACCTTCCTTTGATGGGCTTTCACATCCCACTAGAATTAGGGATTGACTGCACCGTGTCGAGTATGTGATGCGAGCCTGTGACATAGGCCGAGAGGAGTGGATTGTACTCGCAGCAAGTTTGTTAGAGGGCAATGCCCTAATCTTTTGGCAAGCTTTGGATGAGGATGAAATAGCAAAGATGCAATGGGAAGAGTTTTGCCACATGTTGAAGCATCAGTTTCTTCCCCAGGTCATGCCATCAGAGTCGGTACCACAGCAGAGTGGAGAGACACAGAGCAACGTGAGTGTAGCCGTGACCTACACCCAAGCTCGAGAGTTTATCATACAAGCCGAGAGGGCAAGTATGAGATCGGATGAGGCCGTTGTAGCCTATATAGCGAGAGTTTTGACAGAGGTACTAGCTCGAATTAAATTTTTAATCTAAGTGAGGAGGAGCGGTGTCAGATCCTATGGAGAGATATGACGGAAGAGTACCAGCATCGGCTAGTTCCGCGATCGGATCAGACCCTTACACAATTTATCGCCGAGGCGAAGCATTGTGAGCGCCAGCTGTTAAAGGAGAGGACACGGCCAATGGCGGTTAGGCGAGACTTCCCGTTTTCCAATACCCATATTAGGAGACATGACGTGGAAGCCACTACCTCTCGACAATGACCGAGACCTGAGATAGAGGCAGCGGACGAGCCTATGGTTGTTCGGCGAAGATGGACCTACGTTGGGACCGTTGGTGAGGAAGCTAGTGGTAACCCTCAGTCGGATCCAGAGGAGGATTCGGAGGAAGACCCTGAGGAGGATCCGGAGGAGGATCCTGAGGAACACTTAGATGATGAGGATTAAGTTAGGACTTAGCGTCTTATTTATTTAAATATGATGCAAGGTTATGTAAATAGTATTGAGAAGCTTAGACTAATGATGTTTTATGTATGATGTGATATGTATGGAATGGGACATACATGATAGATTTGAATGAAAGGCTTAAAAACCTTTACTTTTGTGATGATTTGTATATGATGTGATATGCATGATATGGGGCATGCATAATAGGAGGACATATAAAATGTATGTTTTGCTAGTTGACAGGAGAATGAATGATAGTTAAAAGTATAGCCAATCAAGAACTTCTAGAAGCAGTTCTTATTGCACTTAGACTAATGATGTTGCTCTTTAAGTGATATAGACACAGCAACATGGTTCGTACACGTCCAAAGAGAACACAAGCACAACAGAATCCTCCAGCACCAGACCTAGCTGAAGAAGTAGCAGGTCTGAGGGGGCAAATAGCAGCCCAGGCTGAAGAAAGCAGACAGTTACGAGAATTGCTTACCCAGTTGATACAGGGTCAGCAGGTTGGAGGAGCACCCCCTCCGCAGGCGGTTCCAGCATAAGCCGCCCAACCTGAGCAACCCGCAGAGAGAGTTGAACCCCAAGAGCCAGTAAGGGGTGAGATGGGGCACCGAGAAATGGTCCCAAGGGAACCATTGTATGTGAGGTTTAAGAGAATGGCACCTCCATAGTTCAATGGATCAACAGATCCACTCGAGGCCGAGGAATGGTTAGCATCCATTCAGACAGTGTTTGAGTTTATGGAACTCACTGACAGGGAGAAGATGCAATGCGCCGCTTTTGTATTAAAGAAAGATGCCCGCTATTGGTGGGAATCAGTGTGCGCCAGAAGGAATGTGAGACAGATGTTGTGGGATGAATTCCTATGGGAATTTAACCGTAAGTATTACAACTTAGAAGCCCTGAAGACTCAACAGAATGAGTTCAACAATTTTAAGCAGGGCGACCAGATAGTTGTAGAAGCATGCCGACGATTTGATCAGTTGGCACGACTATGTCCTCAGTTGGTTCCAACAGAGGAAGAAAAGGTTAGGAGGATGATTAATATGCTCCGAGCAGATATAGCCACCGTTGTGGAAAGTGGGGAGTATCCACCAACCACGGTAGCCGATCTAGTGAATCGGGCAATACATGCGGAGCATAGCATTACCAAATCTAGAAAGGATGGGGCAAGCCTTTAAGACAGCACTACCATCAGGTGATGTGTTATTGTCTAGTCACTGGTTACGTCACGTACCAGTAGAGATAGCATGAAGAGAACTAAGTGCGGACCTAGTTGTTCTGAACTTAGTAGATTATGATGTGATACTAGGAATGGATTTTCTAGGAAAGTATAATGCTACAATAGACTATAGAAAGAAAAGGGTAGTTTTTCAGCCAGAAGGAGAACAGGTGTTTGAGTACATGGGTTCCACATCAGGGACACCCATACGTTTTATTAGTTCCCTAGAAGCTAGACGATTGATGTGTAGCGGATGCACTGGATACTTGGCGTATGTGGTGGACAGGAACCAAGAGGGGAAACATCAACCAGAAGACGTTCCCATAGTCAAGGAGTTCCTAGACGTTTTTCCAGAGGAACTACCCGGACTTCCTCCAGATCGGGAAATAGCTTTTGAGATAGAGCTTCTCCCCGGCACCGCACCAATATCCAAAGCACCGTACAGGATGGCTCCAGCGGAACTGAAAGAGTTGCGGGTTCAACTCCAAGAAATGTTAGACAAAGGCTTCATCAGACCGAGTTTCTTACCATGGGGAGCTCCGGTCCTCTTTGTCAAAAAGAAGGATGGCACGCTTCGGATGTGCATAGATTATAGAGAGCTTAACAAAGTCACCATCAAGAACAAGTACCCGTTGCCACGAATCGATGACTTGTTCGACCAGTTGAAGGGAGCTACCACGTTTTCGAAGATAGACCTTCGATCGGGGTATCATCAGCTCAAGATTAAAGAAGAAGACATTTCCAGAACGACATTCCGAACTCGGTATGGACACTACGAATTCTTAGTGATGCCGTTTGGACTTACAAATGCCCCAGCAGCGTTTATGGACCTTATGAACAGAGTCTTCAGAGAATATTTAGATAAGTTTGTTATTGTTTTTATCGATGACATCCTTATATACTCACGAGATCCACAGGAGCACGCAGAACATTTGAGGATCGCACTACACACGTTGAAGAAACATCAGCTATGTGCGAAGTTTTCTAAGTGCGAGTTCTAGTTAGATAAAGTCCACTTCCTCGGACATGTAGTATCCAAGGAAGGAATCACCATGGATCCAGCAAAGGTTGAAGCGGTTGAGAAGTGGCTAGTTCCAAAGAGTGTTACAGAAATTCGAAGTTTCCTAGGATTGGCAAGGTATTACAGAAGGTTTGTGGAGGGATTTGCTCATCTTGCAGCTCCTCTCACTGCCTTAACCAGAAAAGATAGAACGTATGAATGGACAGATGGATGTGAACAGAGTTTCAGAGAGATCAAAAGAAGATTAATTAGTGCTCCAGTACTCACGACCCCAGAAGAGGGAGAAAAATTTGACATCTACAGTGATGCCTCAAAGACAGGACTAGGAGCCATGTTGATGCAAAATGGCAAGGTCATTGCTTACGCATCTCGGCAACTAAAGGATCACGAGTGTAATTACCCAACGCATGATCTTGAGTTAGCCACAATAGTTTTTGCGCTCAAGTTATGGCGGCATTACCTATATGGGGTTCAATGCCAAATTTATAGGGACCATCAGAGCCTAAAGTACTTCTTCACGCAGAAGGAGCTTAATATGAGACAAAGACGATGGCTTGAACTTGTGAAGGACTACGATTGTGAAATCCTTTACCATCCAGGTAAAGCCAATCGTAGCGACGCTTTGAGCGAAAACCAAGACTACGGACTCCGGTGGAGACCGAATTGTTGCCCAAGCGGCTTCAACAAGAGATTAATCTCCTAGACCTCAAATTAATCTCTCGGTAAGTTAGCTTTCTCGAGGTCGCAACCTGTGCACTGGGACGAGATACGAGAAGCTCGTAAAGGTGATCCAATTATGGATGGATACAGGAAGAAGATAGTAGAAAATGCAAGGTCAAATTTCAGCCTTTCAAAGGACGGAATTCTCTTATACCAAAGAAGAATTTGTGTACCGGATCAAGAGGGGATCAAGAAGCAGATACTCGCGAAAAGCGCATTAAAGACACCATATTCTCAGACATTTCCAGGTGCCACCAAAATGTATCAAGATTTGAAACAACATTTTTGGTGGAGGTGAATGAAGAATGACATAGTTGACTATGTTAGTCACTGCTTGACATGCCAGAAGGTCAAAGAAGAACATCAGAGACCAGCTAGAAGCTTACAGCCACTAAAGATCCCGGAATGGAAGTGGGAACACTTAGTCATGGACTTTGTGACCGGACTTCTGAGAACCAGTGAGGGATATGATGCCATTTAGGTAGTCGTGGATCGGCTAACGAAATCAGCACATTTCATTCCGATCAAGATAACTTACTCCTTAGAGAGGTTAGCTGAGTTATACGTGGCTAAGGTAATATAGCTACATGGAGTACCAGTTAGCATAGTGTCGGACAGAGACAGCTGATTTACCTCCAATTTTTGGAGTAGTGTTCAGGAAGCGATGGGGTCAGAATTACGCTATAGCACAGCGTTTCATCCCCGGACGGATGGGCAGTCAGAGAGGACCATTCAGACCCTAGAAGATATGCCTCGTGCATGCGCAGTGGATTTCAAGGGCGCATAGAGTATGAAGTTGCCATTGATCGAATTCTCGTATAATAATAGTTACCAAGCTTCCATCGGCATGGCCCCGTATGAAGCACTTTACGGAAGGAAGTGTAGATCCCCAGTTCATTGGTATGACACTCGGGAAAAGCAGCTTCACAAGACGGAATTCGTTCAAGAGGCCATTGAGACAGTGCAAAAGATCCGTAGAAGATTAGGGACGGCTCAGAACTGGCAGAAGAGTTATGCAGATAAACGACGGAGACCCTTGGAATTTTCTGTAGGGGACTATATATTCCTAAAAGTCGCACCAATGAAGGGTGTGATGCGTTTTGGGAAGAAAGGTAAGCTGAGCCCACGTTACATAGGGCCTTTCGAGATCATTGAAAGAATAGGAAAGGTAGCTTACCGACTAGCTCTACCACCAGAGTTGGCTTCAGTGCACAGTGTGTTTCATGTAGCAATGCTCCGGAAGTATATCTCGGATCCATCGCACGTGTTACAGTATGAGCCTATCCAAGTTCACGAAGATTTGTCCTATGAGGAACAACCAGTCCAAATTCTAGCCAGAGAAGAAAGGAAACTCAGAAGTCGTAGTATCCCAATGGTTAAAGTGCAGTGGAAAAAATCACAATGTTGTAGAAGCCACTTGGGAAGTAGAAGAATAGATCAGACAGAAGTACCCCCAGTTGCTCTAATTTTCGGGACGAAAATTTCTTAAGCAGGGGTGAATGTAATGACCGGGAAAATTTTAAGTCAAATTCGGACAGTCCGGTATTTGACTGTAATTCTTCCCGGAACAAAAAGTAGTAGAAATATTGATGTAATCAAGAAAGTGTTATGTAGAAACTTTATATACGGGGTAAAATCACCTGAAAAGTGTAAAGTTATAATACGAATATTTTTACAGAGAAAATTAAGTAAATATCGATTTGTGAATAGTGAAATATCGGTTAAAAGTTAGAAATTTTAACGGTATATTTTAGTTATGAAAAATTGAAATATTTGGTAAATGACCAAATGACCAGTTAGAAAAAGAGTAGAAATATTAGAAGTAAGGATAATGGCAAAAGTTCCTGAAACATAATTTTCCCGAGTCAGTTAAAGCGGGAAACTGTAAAAAAAAAAAAAAAAAAAAAAAAAAAAAATACTGTGAGGGTACGCGTTTTGGGCAATTCTGGATCGTTTAAAATGAGAATTTCATAAAAAGAAATTGACTATTGAGATACCCAAGAGAAGTGGGTTGAATATGAGAAATTTGACACAGGGTGCTTGGCAGTCCAAAAAAGCAGTATAGAACCTGTACCGGGTGTGAAATTATCGGTACCGAAAAGAGACTCGTTTTGAAAAACGGAAAGTTTGGTCTCGACAAGAAAAATGTGGGGAACACAGAACCACTTAAATTAAGTGTTAAACTTAATTAGAATTAGTAGAATTAAATTATGGGAATTAAAGTTATTTCTCTAATTTAATTTTATAAAGTAATGTGAGATATCTTTAGAAATATTAATATAATATACATATTACACTCAAAATGGCCTACGGATGAAATTAGAAGCCAAAATTGCTTCTTTTTCTAAGTGTGGCCGAGAGATAGAGAAAAGAAAGAGAAAAGAGAGAAAATCAAGGGAAAATCAAGGAATCACCCATTTTCGCCGAAATTTCTTCCGTTCAGTCCGGTAGAAACATAACCCGAGGCATTCTAGCGGAGAATCTCAACTTTTCAAGGTAAGATTTCGGATTTTTCATGAGAAACTGCTTGCCTTTTCGTTTTTATGAATAGTAACTCATCTCGGAAAAAATCCGTAAAACTGAAAAACGAAACCGAGGTTTTGTCGGGGACTACGATAGGGGTTTAATGTGCAAGTATTGAAAAGATTGAACAATTTTTTTTGGATTTGCACTAAAAATCCGAAAATCCCTAAAAATGGAGGAAATGTATTTTTTTCAATTTATGTAGCAATTTGTGTTCAGGAATGTGAATCTGGACTACAGGAACCGAAATCGGAAGTAAAACGAGTTATAGAAAACTCGGGAAACTAGAAAAAACAAGGCGAAACTCTGCCGAAATTTCTAAAAAAAAACCTAGTTAGTAAGCATTGAATTAAGAATTCGATTCTCGAGAATTAGTAACAGTTTTAAAGCTCGGAATTGAATAGATTAAGATTCAGAAACCGAGATACACGAATAGGTGTAATTTGCCTCTTGAGCTAGAATTCGGCCTAGAGGGGTTGAGTTCGAAAATGAGTTGAAATTGGATTTAGGAATTCAAGTATGACAAATTTTGATGCTTGAAATAGGTGGTTAATACCTATTTCCATGAAATAGGTTTTGACATGAGAGCCGAAGCAACGAGAAAGAACTTCCAGCAAGCGGGAATCCTAGCGGATTAACAGTAAGTATAGACATATATGTTTGTCTAGACTCGAGTAAGCTGTAGTTAGACTTAGAACTATGAATTTACTTATGTTCCTAAGTCTATGTGATTACATGTGATTATACGTGTTTGGAGGGCTTAATGCTCTAGATTTTAGAAGGGCGACATATCGTTACCCTCATGCATAGTTAATACTGACGGGTCGTCGGCCTCTGCAAGGGAGGAAAATCTCATAGAGTAGAGATTCCGACTAGACCAGACAGTAAGTAATGACCAGTAAAGTAAAAGACTAACGGGTCGTCGGCCTCCGCAAGGGAGGAAAATCTCACAGAGTAGAGATTCTGACTAGACCAGGCAGTAAGAAATGACTAGTAAAGTAAAAGACGGATGGGTCGTCGGCCTCCGCAAGGGAGGAAAATCTCAAAGAGTAGAGATTCCGACTAGACCAGACAGTAAGCAGGGGCCCAGGCCCACAGAAGTAAGAACAGAAAGATAGAAAGTAGTTTAAAGCATGTTTCACATGAGCATATTTGCATCATAACTCTTAATGTAATTTCTATTAGTTTATGATGTACGCATGTTTATACTTGCTGAGCGTTAGCTCATCAGTTTACTCGTGTGCAGGTAACAAAGGTAAGCAGCCAATGATATAGTTGTTTGCTTAATGGACATGTGGAGGCAGGGGTGGCAGAAATGTCTTGGGTACACGAGAGTGGTCTCTACTACGCTCGCTTAGAAATTAAATTCCGCTGCAAAGTAATGTAATATAGAATACTAGTATGTATGTTTAGTTCTAAGAAGAAGATATTACAACCATTGTCTTAGTAAAGGACAACGGACTGTAATACGTTAAGACAAGTTTTCGGGAACTAGTATGATATCCGAATCCCTAAAGTAATAGCAAGATATGTTATTAGTGTAACAACATAACATGTTAAGAACCCGAGGGTTAAAGCAAAGAAAAAAAAAATTTACCCGCACATGAACGTAAATTAAAGAGACAATAGTCTAACAACGAATAATGGATTAGACTATAGCTTAGCCCATTAGTAGTAGTATAAGGCACGGCGACAGCGCCGCGAGGGCACGGGTCGCCATAATTTTCAAAACCCTTACAGGCTCTTCCCCATTCACCTGGATGTCCTCCAAATGTTCAACTTACTGGGACCTTGTGATCTCCTCTTCGACCCTTAGGACGATATGCTTTTCTATTGGCCCCTGAAGCATTATCCTAGCTTCTTGCCTATTGGGGTGGTCATATTCTTTTACAGCATCCGAGTATGCAATCCTTGACTCGTACTGTTTGCTTTTTATTTTCCCCACCCCTTTGGGATGGGAATTTTATTTTCTGGTTGTACATCGAAGTGATGGCTTTCAGCGCTTGAAAGGTCAGCCTCCCAATTACAACATTGTATTAAGAAGCCCCTTTGATCACTACAAAGTCTACCATCACAATAGCATGCCTGGGTTTTTCAACCGCTGTAACGGGCAACCTATTTGTCCTTTGTGGGATGACTGAGTCTCCAGTAACTTCATATAATGGTTTAGTGTTTTTCTCCATTTGTTCCTTCGGGATTCCCATTTTCTCCAGACAATCGGAGGATAAAATATCCACTAAGCTACCGTTATCCACTAGAATTCTATAGACAGTGTGATTCCCAAGCATGGCATCTACCACCAGAGCATTATTGTGGGGGAAATGAACCCTTCTCGCATCTTCTTCTGAAAAAATTACCTCTGACCCATCGAATCTTGGTGCCTTCAATGGTCTGCTTGATGAGATATTCCAAAATCCCTCCGATAAATTTGCCTTGCAACATGGTCTCCTTGATTCCCCTTTGATATAGGATCCCTATGGATCGTTCGTATGATGCCGATCGGTTCATGATTATCATCCCAACAGTTGTCCTTGCGGTGGCAATGGTCATAATATTATTAAAATGGTTAATATAATTACAATATTATAAAACATATTATAATAATACATAAGAAATATTAATATTCAGTTATAATATAATTAAAAATTATACCTATGTTATATTATATTATATTATAATACAATATATTATGTAATCATTTTTATGTTATATTAATCAAATATATTTTAATTAATATATTATATAATCATAACGTGTGTAATACACTATAGCATGTAATAATATTAAATTATAAGATTATAGTAATATTTAATTATATTAATTATTATATTATTATTAATATAATAAATATAATTATATCAATACAATATAATATAGAATATATTATAAAATAATAATTACAATATCATATTGTAATTATATTATAATTATAATATCATATTATTAAAATAATTTTAATATTGTTATAATATCATATTATATGATAAAATAATAATATTAGAGTTATCAATATAATTATGATATTATTTGCTACAATATTATATTATATTACGAGTTTGAATTTTAGATTTGGAAGATTGTCAATTTTAAATTTTATAGTAGATATGCTAGTTCTAAAATCAGCGTAATTACGTTTGGTAAATTATGAGGTTGAATTGCTGTGAATAGTTATAAATTATGACTATATTATATTATAATATAATATAATATATAATTACAATATAATTACAATATAATATATATTTATTATTATATTTAATATAATTAAAAAACTATTATTATATAATATATTATATAATTATGATATAGAATATAATACTATAATTAAAATAATAATTGAAATAATTAAAAATAACTATTATATTATATTATACTATAATATATTATATATAATTACAACATAATATATATTTATTATTATATTTAATACAATACAATAAAATTATTATTAAATAACATATTATATAATCTATGCGAAATAAAATATAATAATATTATTAAAATGGTTAATATAATTACAATATTATAAAACATATTATAATAGTACATAAGAAATATTAATATTCAGTTATAATATAATTAAAAATTATACCTATATTATATTATATTATATTATATTATAATACAATATATTATGTAATCATTTTTATGTTATATTAATCAAATATATTTTAATTAATATATTATATAATCATAACGTGTGTAATACACTATAACATATAATAATATTAAATTATAAGATTATAGTAATATTTAATTATATTAATTATTATATTATTATTAATATAATAAATATAATTATATCAATACAATATAATATAGAATATATTATAAAATAATAATTACAATATCATATTGTAATTATATTATAATTATAATATCATATTATTAAAATAATTGTAATATTGTTATAATATCATATTATATGATAAAATAATAATATTAGAGTTATCAATATATTTATGATATTATTTGCTACAATATTATATTATATTGCGAGTTTGAATTTTAGATTTGGAAGATTGTCAATTTTAAATTTTATTAGGAGTATTATAGGTATTATGAAAGTTTCATTAATTGTACTATGTTAATTTTTCGTACAATCTAAAAGCTAAAGTTGTCTTTAGGCGGTTTCTGATTTTGATTGTAGATTTTTACTAATTTCTTCAAAAAACACTTTTAAAGAAATTTATCAAATACTAAAATCAGCTTCTGCTACAAACAAAAACTGATTTTGAAATAGAAAAGTAACACTAAACTAATCCATTGTCAAAGTAGACATCTATTCCAACATGGAAGTACCTAGAGAGGATAATATGCCAAAAGTACTTACAGTATAGGCAATTTACTATACAAGAACTTCTAAATAAAAAGTCTGCAAATTGACGGAATGCTATAACGATATTGATGATTTAGAGTTGCACAATATATACCAATACGTTTTTTTTTTATACTCAACCGATAAATTATTCTTATTAGTTTAGTCACTTTCGCAAAAATCATATCTTAGTTTCATCACATTTTTTTTTCATGATGTTCCTTTTAGTTATAGTGAGTATCTAAACACACAATATAAAAAGCATCAAATATAGGCCCTTTTTTGAGAGCTAATTTCAAGTCGGTCTCTTCCTTGTAGTTGAACGGATCATCAAGTCCAAGTTTTTCCTTTAACAAGGCTAACTGCACATTTAACACAAGAGTCTGAAACACTTTATAAAAATTCAAAAATCAATTTACCAACGCGAGTAATCCGATGGGTTACCTTTTCTTTGCTTCCAGCGCAGCCAACAATATAACAACCAAACTGTTTAGCATATTGTCCAACCAAATGGCCTATTGAACCAGAAGCTGCAGATACAAATACTTTTTCACCCTTCTTAGGCTTACCCACCTCAAAAAGTCCCGCGTAGGCAGTCAGACCGCTAAATGCTGAGGAAAAACAAAGATCACATGGGCAACTTCTTCACTGTTTTCCATGAACTTTTTTACTTGATAATTTAGTCCTTAAGTTTAATAAGATAAGAGCAATTGACTCCAATAGTTAACAGAGGTTAAATTTGGAACAGAATCAGGATAATCTATAGCATCTGTGCCCTCCCCAAACTTCTTATAGTTTGGCACTTTATTCCCTAAAAAGTTATTTAGTATTTCTTTGTAATTTAAACCCTAGAATTAGCTGTAAGATTTTCTAAAATGTAACTATAGTATTAACTATTAGAAGTTAAAGGAAAATGGTAGTAAATAGCAGATTTTTAAAATTAAATTAAGTAAATAGCATATTTTAAACTATTTGAATTGAATAGCAGTTTACGTGGTAATGATCATTTATGACTCGTAAAAAAATAATTTATGCGGTAAAAAATCTTTCAAAAATTTTTATTTTCATGGAAAAAATTCTTTTTATTTTAGCCGTAAAAATAAAATTTATGTGAAAAAATGTTTTTACTAGCTCTAAATGAACTATTTACGCGATAAATAATTAATTTGCCACGTAAACTGTTATTTATTTCAAATAGTTTTAAAATCTCTTATTTACTTAATTTAATTTCAAAAATCTACTATTTAGCGCTATTTACCACATTCACCCTAGAGCTAGTTGCTAGTCCTTTGAAACTTCAAGGGTTAAATTGCACAAAAAAAAAAAAAAAAGTTAAGGCCAAAATACAAAATGTTCAGGGCCTACAAGTGCTAAAACCCTTTTTTCAGATATTATACATATACTAAAGGAAAGGAAGGGTTTCACTGTTCAAGCTACAGTGCAATGAATAGTGTCATTCCCCTTTTATCCCTACATATTTCTTCAGATGATTATTTTATTTCCGTTATGTCCTTTTGAATGTAAAGTCTATATTGCCCTTTATATCAGCTTCTTTTGTCTTGGTTTGTTCTGACTGTTTTGGTCATTTACACTTAGATTGAGTGTTTTATTTTTTCTTTTTTCGTCTGTTGCATTCTACAACCTTCTAGATATGTGTTTTTCTTTCTTTCTTTCTGCAGCAACATTTCTCTCTTTCATTTGTTTTCTTCTGCAACCTTCTAGACTCTTTTTTTTTTTTTTGCACTCAGATTGAGTGTTTTATTTTTTTTTTAGTTGTTGGTTCCTATGATCGTACCTTCTAGATATGTGTTTTTCTTTCTTTGTTTCTGCAGCAACATTTCTCTTTTCCGTTTGTTTTCTTCTGCAACCTTCTAGATCTCCCTTTTTTTTTGCACTCAGATTGAGTGTTTTATTTTTTATTTTTTTTTTTTTTTTTTTTTTGCTTGTTGGTTTCTACGATCTTCTTGATCTGTGTTTCTTTTTCTTTGTTTCTGGAGCTACTTTTCTTTCTTCCCTTTGTTTCCTTCCGCAACCTTCTAGATCTCTTTTTTTTTTTTCATTTCTGGGCCGCATTTTTTTGCTTCTCACCTTCTTTCTTTTGGCAACCTTCTAGATCTTTTTTTTTTTTTTTTTTTTCATTTTTGGACCAGATTTATTTGGATTTCATCTTCTTTCTTTTTGCGTATATATTTTTAGTTGTTTTATGTTTTACTTTTTTTATTTTCCTTTGGTTGTATATGCATGGTCGTTTTCTCTTTTCATGCACCGTTTGTTATCTTCGCCTTTTGTTTGGTTGATTATTTTTATTTGGATTTCATGGATTTAGTCATTTGTTTCATATCTATGTTCTTATCCACTTTTTTTCGTTGTTTGGTCGTTTACTTCAGATCTATGTTTTTGCACCTTATTATATTCCTCTGTTTGTTTTAGCTTTGTTTATTTTCTGGCGTTCAATTTTCTGTTCATTTTTGCAGTCATTTTTCCCATTTTTCTTTTTTATGATTTTTGTAGGTATTTTGGATTTTGTTGTTATGTTTATGGTTTTTAATTTATTTTTTATTTGGCCATTATATTTGCGAAAATATTTTTACTTTGTTGTTTTTTTTCATAGTTTCAAAAAAAAAAATTTCCTATGTTATTTATTTTTTCGTCCCTGTTTTTGTTTACTATATTTTGATTTCTTCGTATTTTTTTAAATAGTATTTCTGAATTTGCACAAATCCCTAATATTTGTCTTGACCCAAATGTATTAATATTTATGTTAATCCTTTATTCTGACACGTGCATTTTTTATCTTTTCGTTTTGTATAATATGTATCTAAAATATAACTGTCTGTTATTTATTAGTTATGTTTTGCGGTGGTCTTCATGCTATGTGTGGTGTCGTTAATTAATCATTACTTCTATTGCATTCTTTTGCAGGGATTTGTACCGAGATTAGGCAAAACATTGGTAAATTTCGTATATATATTGTATGTTATTCTAATACTATAATTTTTACTCTTTCTTTGTCTTCATTTTTCAGCTAATATTATCTATCATGTTCTATTTTCTCTACTTTTCTCACTGTTTAAAGAGCTTATTGATACTCGCCATTTCTTACTAATCTTAACGCCTCCTTTATATTCTAAGCAAAACATTGGTAAATTTCTTATTTTATTAACTCACATTTGATATTTACATAGTGTTCTAAATCTTATTACAATATAATGCCTTTCTTTGTCAAAAACTCGATTTCTTATATATAAACATTTTATTCTCCTTTGGTTATGATGATGTTATATATCATTTGTTGTTAACATGTGCCGAGTAATTGTTATTACAGATATGGTTATCATTGATGTTGCTCTTATTATTTTAGACTTATGCCAATATATTTTATTTTGTCTTTCGTTTTAGTTTTACTGTAACTTTAAATGTTATGGTTTTAACTTATTTCTTTCTGCTTTTTTTTTTTTTTAGTGAACAGTAAAATCTTTCCTTTTTCTTAGTATATGTATAATACTGTATATTGCTATTCTAAGCTATACTATTTTTCTTTTAGAAAATAGGCCAATATCTTAAGAAAGGAAATAAGTCAATTTTAGTTATAGAAATTAATAGGCCATAACTTGTCAAGTTAAACAGAATAAGTTATGGACAAACTTGTCAAGTTATGATTCATAACCGGACAAGTTATGGACAATTATGAATAATAACTTGTCAAGTTATGGTTCATAACCAGACAAGTTATGGACGAAAATAATAATTTGGCCTATTTATTAACTTATGTAAACTATTGGCCTATTAATTTTAATTCATCTCAAATTTTGGCCTATTTTCCTCTTTCTCCCTTTTTCTTACTTATGGCATAAACTCCTTAATAATGTAGCATTGTAGCTAGTAGCCATGTATATTGCCAGATTTTATTTCAATTACTTATGGTATATATTCTTGACAACAAATGAATATAACCTGAACTAAATATATACTAGTTTTTCTTACTTATGGCATAAATTCCTTAATAATATAGATGGTTGCCATGTATATTGCTAGATTTATACCCAATTACTCAAGGTATATGTTCTTGACAATAAATGATTATAACCTAAACCAAATATTTATATATAATCTTACGTTTTTTCAAATGTTTCTTCATATATTTATAATCTCTACTCAATTTACAGTATAATATAAAGCATTTATTTTTTCTGTACACAAATTTAATTTATGCATATGATATGTTAGTATAACTAAGTATATTGCAGAAACTTTTTAATTTGTATTCTTTTTATATTGCTCTATCATTTTTTCCTCTGTTTTTTCTTTCCTAGTTCTGTATATGATTTTATTTTGTACTTTCTTGTTTGTTTTTCCAGCGCTTTACTCTTTTTTCCTTGCAGCCCACTCTCAGTTATTTACTGCTATTGTTATTTGATTGACTAACATTTGATATTTACACAGTGTTCTAAGTTTTACTACAATTTAATGCCTTTCTTTATCAAAAATTTAGTTTTTTACATTCAAAAATTTTATTCTCTTACACTTATAATGTTTTATTTTTTTTGTTAACATGTGCCGAGAATTAATCCACAACTTTGTGTGAGGAAACATTACAAGGAGGAATCCAAAAATTTTCTCACGAGGACATGAAATAACTCAAAAGTTCAAATTTATGATGTAATTGAGACTTAAGTTTGTATATAACGTTTTTACTTATTTTGTTATGCTTTTCTTTCAGGAAGCAATGACATCATTCCTTCCTTGTAATATATGTATAATAATGTATATTATTGTTCATAACTGTACTAATTTTTCTTACTTATAGCATAAATTCCTTATTAATATATTTAGCAACAATGTATATTATCAGATTTTGTCTCATATTAAAGCAAAAAATGCTAAAGTGCATATTGTCTCATATTAAAGCAAAAAATGCTAAAGTGCATATTGTCTCATATTAAAGCAAAAAATGCTAAAGTGCATATATATAAAGAGGTGCAAATGATAGATGCACCAAATTAGACATAATACTTACAAGAATCTACCGGCTTGATTGAAATAGTGCGGTACAAATGACTTTCCTTAATTATATATACCCTCTCTTAATAAGAAGAATACAATACGTTCTAGAAAATTTCGGTTGTTTCTACTTTACACTTTTCTTAATATATTTTATCTTCTTCTCAGATTTTGTTTCAATTGCTTTATTCTTACAGTTTTTGCCAGATTTAATGTATGTATGTGACATTTTAGTGCAACTAAGTATATTCTAAAATACATTTACTTTATTTTCTTTCTTATATGTTGTTTTTTATATACTATATTCACTATGTGGTAATAAATTATTTCCCCATTTTGCCAATTTTGAGCAGATTTGGTCTTTTCTTATCTCCATATTGTACTGCTACTCTTAAATATCAATCGTTTTCTACACTATCTTCATAGCCCAACATCATTTCTATATATATTTTGATTTGGTTAGCTGAAATTTGCTATTTACACAGCATTCCAGGTATTATTAAAATTTTAAGTCGTTCTTATTTCAATATTTATTTGTGACATTAGATATGATTGTTATTGGTAACACTAAATATATTTATATACTTCGTCTATAATAAAATATGTTGTTTTTACTTTGTAATACAATATTGTAGGATACTATATGTTTATAAACTATTATTTTCTTCTCATGTTTCACTTATGGTATTATTATTACAAAACATTTGTACATATATCATTTTTACTTCTCAAATTGTATATTTAGTTTATATATTTTATATTGTTTTATGTCATAATCATTTTATAATATTAACAAATTCTCATAAATATTTATTTATCATCTTATGTAAGTTTAATTTATCTTATTCGTTAGATAAAATTTTTTACTCTATTTTGTCTAATGTCGTAACTAAGGGGTTGTTCTTTTACAACAAAATTCAGAAAAAGTTTGAACTCAAATTATAACTTTATTTAAGTTCATGTTTTTTGTAAAATTTGAGTTTGAACTCGATTTGAACTTGAATTTGAACTCGAGTTTGGGGCTAAACTCGAGTTTAAGTTTTTCCTTTAACTCGAGTTCAGAAACTCAAACTCAAATTAATGAACAATATATTTTCTATTCTTAAAAATATTAAAACTTTTTTCATTTTAATTTGATTGAGATGATTTTTTTTTTTCTATGCGTCACAACGAAAAGACAAATAAAACCCCACCCATATACCTTATTAAAATTTTTCATCATCATTGAATTTTTATTAGAATACTATCTAAATACAAATTTAAGTTTTGACCTACCTAAACACAAACTCAAAAAGATTCTCAATTCAAATCATAATTCAAATGTACACATTCAAACACAAACTCAAGTTACAACTTCAACTCAAGTTATAACTCAAACTCAACTCAAAATCATCACTCAAATCACCCTAACTCAAAAATACAAAAGAACAACCCCTAAATTTCTTCATATTCCATAATTTTTCCTAACATAAATATAAATTTTACAAAACAATTTATTAAATTGCATTGTATTGTAATACACAAATGGAGCCGAAAAAAAAAATAAAAAAATGCCCATAAAATCTAACTACCACGCCCGTCATATCATCTCACATATGGACGATGATTCAACAGTTATTACTCAAGTTAATCAACTTCCGGTACAAGAGATTCATTCACACTGATCCCTCAAGAGTTGATGTGATGCAACATATGTCCCAAACTGAAAGAAGACATATGAAACATATATCTGAAACTGAAAGCCGACCTATGCAACAAATGTCTGAAACTAAAAGCAGATCTCCTGAACTAGCCCTTCCATTAGCATTTGAAAACAACACACAAAATTGTAAATTTCTTATTTATACTAAATATTAAATTTTTACAAGAAAAAAAAATGTATTTATATAATAGTCTTATAAACTGATCTAATTTTTTTTATTAGGTGATACTAATATGTTGTAGAGAAGGAATTAAAAAATAGGCTTTGGAAACTGTTCTTATATCTGCCATTATTGTGGTGCTCTTTTTTGGCTTAATAAACGAATTAAAAAAAGTAGTCCTCCTAAATTCAATCTTTGTTGTAGAGAAGGAAAAATTAGAATACCTTTTATCAAACATATTCCCTCTACACTATATAACCTACTAGATTATTATGGAGGATCATTAAGTACACATTTTTAAAAAAAAATATTACAATTTATAATTCCATGTTTGCATTTACATCATTTGGGAGTAACGTAGAAAATTTTCTAAAAAACTCTGTCGATCCTTATATTTTTAAAATAAGTGGACAAATACATCACCTGATAGGATCTCTTCTTTCAATTGATAATAATCCTCCTATATTTGCACAACTATATATATATATATATATATATGATATGATGGAAAATAAAATTGAAAATCAAATGGATTCATTCTCATTTGAAAATGAATAAAAAAATTTAATAAAATTAATAATAGAACATTTAATTACAATGTTAGATAACACAAATAAATTAGTAAAGATTTTTCGAATGATAAGAGATAGATATGAAGAAGATAAATTCCCATCTACGAAATTAAGACTTATAAATCGAAAACATACAAATAATAATCAATATGAATTACCAACTTCAAATGATATAAGTTGTTTAATAGTTGGAGATATTGGTGAATACGAACAAGGAAGATATATTATAATTGAATATAGAACAAATTCTCTAAAAAGAATTACAAAATTACATCCATCTTATATGTCTCTTCAATATCCATTATTGTTTTCTTATGGAGAAGATGGTCATAGAACAGATTTAAAATATAATGTAAATAATTCAAATAACACATAAAAAAGAAAAAGAATTTCTATGAGAGAATTTTATTGTTATCAATTACTAGAACATTAAAATCAAAGTGACATCCTATTTAGAAGTGGAAGATTATTACAACAATATGTAGTTGATGTATATGCCTATGTAGAAGAAGATACATTTGATTATATTAGAAAAAATCAAAAAAAAATATGAGATATGAATTTAATCAGGGAATCCAAGATATTATTACAAAAGGAGATACAAATGCACAGGCAATAGGTAAAAGAATTATTCTTCCTTCCAGTCATACTGGAAGTCCCAGATACATGATCCAAAACTATCATGATGCAATGGCAAGTTGTACATACTATGAAAATCCTGATTTGTTTATAACATTTACATGTAATCCAAAATGGCTTGAAATTACTAAAGCTTTAATAAAAATACCTGGTTCTAAACCTGCAGATAGACCTGATATTATTGCAAGGCTTTTTAAAATGAAATTAGAACATTTTTTTATCAACGATAAAAAATGAAAAATATCTTTGGAAGAATTGTAGCACGTTAGTGTTGGTAACCGAATCGAATTCGTATGTGAAAGCGCAAGGTGGAGGCGGATCGTGTATAACAAAAAATTGATAAAACTTTTGAGATACTCTATAGATTATATTAATTTATGCACGAATAATTTAATCACATTAATTTATATATCAAGAACTCAATCAGGAAAAATGCTTGGAAGCCGACTCGGATGATAACTTGAGTTCTTCCTTGCTCCAAGCTTTGTGTTTAGAATACCAAAGTCTTCCACGTCGATTCCTTAATTCCACGTAGACGTGTGTGTGGGCACACGTGAGACAAAACAAGTTTCTGAAACACTCAAATTTCCACAAATACCAACGCATGCACGATGTGAAATTTTTTAGAGAAAAAATTTTCCTCTCTTTTTGCTATGAGAAAATTCGGCCACCAACTCTTAGAAATTTGAAAAAAAAATGTTTCAAAAATTGTGTTTACAATTTTCTATAATTCTCATATTTAAAGAGTAGAAGTCAAATTTCAAAATAGAATCAAATCTCCATCTCCTATTTGAATTTGGAACAACAAAATCTCCTCTCATTATCCCTAATGTGGCCAGCCACCCCTAGGGCTTTCTAACCCCGTGTGTGGCGCCAAATCGAGGGAGGGAAGGAGAAAATCATCATTTATCTTGTAGTCCAATTTTCATTCAAATTCAAATTGAATTTAAGTCAAACTTAAATCAATTTGAAATTCTAAATTGAACTTATCAAAAAAGTTCAAAAGATAAATTTAAATTGTGTTCACATTTCAAATTCAAATTTAAATAATCACATTATTTAATTAATAATTAATTCTCAATTAATTATTTTTCGAGTATTTAATTATAGAATTCCGTAATTCTAAAATTCTTATTTTGCCCTTGATGTTTGGTAGAATTACAAGGACAACGCGGGGACTAATAGACCTATAATCTCGAGCTCTAATAAAATTAATAATTAATTAAACACTTTAATTAATTAATTAATTATATTAATTCGAATAGTTACTCCACTATAAACTTGGAATTGAACTTTCAAAATTATAGACAATAATTACTTCTAAACTGTGAAGTGTCCATTTGATATAGTCATTATATATAGATCAATCCTCCATAAATAATTCATAATTAGAGTTAGGAAGAATCATTAACCTCTCTAATTATATCTTTATTCTTGAGTACCATTGATTCTCTAATGGATAGTGATTCATAAAACACATTCATGAACCGTAGCGCTCTTACTAATCCAAGTACCGAATCAACACTCAAGAGAATTATTTATCTACTTCTTTATCAAGAAGGAATGGATTCCATCTCGTATAATAACATTCTCAGCTACCTATTTCATTATGTCTCCGAAATACAATGAATAGGATTCAGGGTCTCGAAATCCGTACCAAGTAAATCAAAAGACATAAATCCATAAATAGGAGTTTGTTAAGAACTCAGGATTAAGATCATCCTATATATGACCATCGGTAGACTCAATTAGAATTTCTACGCTTAATGGAAATTATTAGAAATTCATATTGTGTCTGTGTCCATGTTCCACACAATCTCATTATGCGAAATACACTCATTCAATATCACACAATATTAACAGGGCGGATAACACCATTCCATTCTAAATGGGAATGACATGTATCAGTAATGTTCTAATTAAAGATAACGAACTTTAATTAGATTTATTACGCACATCACTTTTTGATTATTATCCTTAAACATTATCCTCTCATATATAACACTTATATACTATGTTTAAGGTTACATAAATAATCATGAAATTTTCATTTGATATTAAAAAAATATTCATAAATATATGCACATAAAATGATGAATAAACTCTTTTATTAATTAAATAATAAATATCCTATTACATCTCATGCTTCTAGGACACTATTTCCAACAGTTAGTATATTTTTCTAGATTTATGTTCTTTTATCTGTAAATATTAAATAGTATTATTTAATCCCTATACTAAATATATCTAAAATAAATTTTCTATTCAAATTTTGTAGATCCGCACGTAGTAGAATTTTAAAACAGGGGTTAGAATTTCATAAAATTTCGGGGTTACCCCGAGGATGCACTCTCTGCATCCTATCTAGGCTTACAGTAATAGAATCTCTTACTGATTCACAAGATCTCTTATCTTAAGAAATTGTTCATTTAATATTATGAAATCGTTAATATGATCCCACGAACTACTCAAGCCGCGGGCCCCATAACTGGGAAAGTCATGAGGTTCCATAACTAGACAAGCTATGGATTCCATGGACAAGACAAGCCATGGATTTCCATAAACTAAACAAGCCATGGTTTTCAAAGAGTTTTTCTTTCGCAAACCAATCCCTTTCTTTAAAACATTTTGAAGGCCCAAATCTTTTTTTTTTTGAAATCAAGCTCACAAGGAAAAGGGATAGAAATCTTACATTGTACGATCAAACACGGGACTAGCGTTACCTTTTCTAACCACGCTTCCTTAAGCCCCTTTCCCCGAATCCTCGGTGATCACTAACACAAGACAACACTTTAAGATCAATTTTCATTCCTAAAGCAATATAATCTCACTTATGTACTAAGATTTCCAATTAGTGTGCCCTAATCCATTTTTCCTGTTTCAAATTATCATTCTAAGGGTTTTCAATCTCAATCAAGGATTAAAGATGCTAATCCATTTATCCCAAGTCTCCAAATGAAGCTAATTTGGGTTCTCAAAAAAATGGGAATCAAAACAACATTTTTAGGCCAAAACAGTGGTCAAACCCGTGTGCACCGGTCGACCGATGATAGAGCGGTGCAACACTACCGGTCGACCGATAGTGTGCACACCGGTCGACCAAATCGGTCGGCGGTCGGTCACCGCATTCTAGTCGACCGCATTGTGTCGACCCGATGGAAACTCGATTCGAGAAAAGCTCCACGAAACCGGTCTAAAAAACCTGTAATCTCGGTCCCAAATCCAAATATTTCAAAGGAAAACTACTAGATCTAGGTTCTAGGTCCTAAAACAAGTCCAAAGAACCCAAGATCTCCAATTTCTACTCTAGTTTTACTCAAAAATCATCAAAATCCGGTTTAAGCCAAAAATAAGTTTTGAAATTCAAAAACTTGAGATTCAAGAGAGGTTCTTTCAGTAATCTTAACTCGAATCCTTCTCTTGACGTTGAAAACATTTTGAAACTCTTCTTTGCTTCAAGATCCGTTTGAGTTGAGACAAAAATGGGAGTGAGAGAGAAAGAGAGTGAGCGGGAGAGTGAGAGTGAAGAAAGAGAGAGAGTGCACGGGAAAGGAAAGAAAAAAAGGAAGAAAGAAAAGAAAAGGAAAAAAAAAAAAAAAAAAGGAAAAGGAAAAAGAAAAGAAAAGGAAAAAGAAAAAGAAAAGAACATATGTACAATATTTTAAAACCCACCGTAAATGCACCCATACACACTTCTAGATTAAAATAATTATCGAGAATAATTTAAATACCTTAGAATTATTTAAATTCTTATTTCAAAAACGTTTATTAATCAAAACTCAATTAGTCAAGTCAGATTAGGCACACTAATAATCTCAATTACCTTAATTAATCTCAATTAATTCTTCAGGTTGTTACAACTCCACCTCCCTTAGGCAATTTCGTATCCGAAATTCATGCCTACCTCAAAGTGTAGACATATGCGGATACCGTTCCTACATCGTGGTTTCTAGCTCCCATGTCGCTTCCTCATGGTGTTACCATAATACTTTTACTAATGGGATCTCACGATGACACAGATTCTTTATTTTTCGGTCAAGAATCTGAATTGGTGCCTCATCGTATGACGGTCATCATCTTGATCGGAACGTCAAACCACTGCACTACAGCTTCCGGCTCAGGTTAACACTTCTAAAGCATGGAGACATGAAACACATCATGCATGTGAGATAATTCAGGCGGTAAAACCAACCGATAGGCCACCACTCCAATTCGTTGCACGATTAGGAATGGTTCCACATACCTTGGTGCAAGTTTCTCTTTTACACCAAACCGAACAACTACCTTGCGTGAGGAAACCTTTAGCAACACAAAGTCACACTCTTCGAATTCCAAAGGTCTATGCCTTCTGTCAGCATAACTTTTCTGACGACTTTGAGCTGTCAACAGTCGTTCCCGAATTACAGCTATCTTCTCATTATTCTCTTGAATGACTTCCGGTCTAGTGCCCAGTTGATCCTCTGGTTCCAACCAACACACAGGTCATCTACAAGGATGACCATATAGAGCTTCAAATGGTGTGGGTCTATGGTAATAATAAAGAAAAAGGGGAACCGCTCGAGTGACAATTTCCCGTAATCTCAAGGTTGCAACAGACCTTTGGAGAGGTCGTTGTGGGACTAATGGCGGCTCATGTCCAGAAAGCAAGAAGGGAATGAATTACCTCAACAAAGGACGCCCCTACTGTAAGGGGAGAAATGGTGGGAGAAGAGGGACGCTTGTCATTTGTTCCACCCAGGGGCTGCCACAAGAGTCTCATACTTAACAAAAAAAAAAAAAATCTGCAATTACTTTAAAAAAAAAAAAAAGAGTGGGGATGGACGAACGTAAAGAGGCTTGCCTGGCCGCCGAGAAGCTCCTCCCCAAGAGAAGGACTAGCGGGGATGTCTCTAACCTTCTCGTCTGCATGATTGTGGGAAGCCTGAAAAGAAAAGAAGGAAAGGAAACAAAAGGAAAAGAGAAAAAGAGAACGTTTAAAGGCTACCTCCAAGTTTTTCTAGAAGCAACAAGGAAAAAGTTGAAACAAGAATGACGGACAAGCATCAAATAAAGGATGTGTAAGGATATATGTTCAAAAGCTTACATAACGATGCTGGGATGCTCACTAAACAAAGGAAAGAAGGAAAATCACTATCAGACTTCCTCCATTACTTTGTAACAAGAACGGGGACACATGGACATAAGCATAAAGCTCACAAACAAAAATTTCAACACAGGCACATTCAAATGGTGGTAGATTTAGCAAAACCAAGAAAGTGAGGTAAATCATTCTCAAGGAAAGGATAAATGAAAAAGTGGCAGGTAAACGACTGTCACAAAGATTCTCTAAGCAAGAAGAAAGAAAAAAAGGAGATTTTCGGGCCCTAGAGCAAGGGGCGGAGGAACTTACCCAATACCTGTGGAGGTTGTGAGAGACCGACGATAGGGAATAGCGCAGAATGGTGACAACGGCTTCCTCTATGAACAACCGAATATGCAAAACAGTACGCTAATGTGGGAAAAAGTGGCAATGAGGTGGTATGAAGAAAAAAAAAACAAAATACAAGGAGCCAACAAAAAAAAAAAAAGGAAAAGGAAGCTGATGTAATGTCGAGGGCATGTCCCGAGCCAAAAGTGTCAAATTAACACTTCGACACGTCGGGAGGAATTAAGAGGCTTGTAAGTTTACGGAGGTCACAATAATGATGATTAGCCAATCACAACAAGTATCAATGCAATGAAAAAGGAGAGGCATGGCAACGGTAGAGTGAAGCAATCACAACAACATATCCAAGACTACAAAAAACGTCTACTTCTTACTGCCGTAAAGGCAACAGAGAGCATTATTTCTCACTGCCGTAGGACAATAAGAGCAAAAGTCAATGGAGAAAGTGCAATTTACAAAAAGCAATGACCCAAGAGCGAGCCAAAACGCAGATCAAAACAAGTGGGACGACAATATAAGGAAGATTTCAAAGCTTCACATGCCAGTTTCTTAAGGTGAGCCGGTAGAACATCATCAAACAAGTCATGACTCTTTTGAAGCACAAATACAACAACATAAGATATGGGAGTATGGTTTCTCACGATCAAAGGCAAGGAGTAATGGCAACACCAACAACAAAGAAAATCATCATCCACAGTAATTCAATAAAATAAAAAGAGGGATTTCTAAGCCCTACGACAGGGGCAATGGAACTTACCCAAATTTCATGGAGATTGGTGGTGGGGACCGACGCGAGACAGCAGCGGCAACCCCCTCCATGGATGACGACAACAGTGGTAGCCCCCTCCATGGGAGGCGACAACGGTAGTAGCTCCCTCCGTAAATGGCGCGGGGCAGTGGCGGCGACCCCTTCCATGGACGGCTGAGACCACAATAGAGGTTTTGTCTTTTCTAACTTTTTCTCTTCCCCATAGTGATTTTGGCAGAATGACTTCAGGGATTTCAGAGGAGAATAGATGAGAATGGTGGGGATTCTAGCTTGAGAAAGAATGAGGGGGATTAAGTTTATTCTGGAGAACTCTAGCTCTTCCTCCTTTTCTACGGTCAGTGGAGAATATTAGGGAATATGGCAGTATGAGGGAAGGAGAATGAGGTGCTCTTTTGTTTCTGTCTTTTACGTTCATTTTTTTTTTTTTAAAAAAAGTCCCCCTTTCTATAGAAAAAACTATGGAACGCTAGAAAGAGAGAAAATAAGATAACATTTTTACGGAAGAATGGCAGATCATAAGCCCCCCCTTTCTGGCTGGTCATTTTTCTGGTTTTTGGGCTCTATTAGAGCGACCGACGGAGAATTCCATTCTCCATAACTTCCTGCGGAGTCCCTCTAGAACAAGTTTCTGGGCGTTCTCCCCATTGGAAGTGGTAACAAAAGCTCCTAAAAACATCGAAGCCCCTTAACCACGACCTAATAACCCCCAAGATTGAGTTTTGTTCCCTCCACATGCTACGTCGGTCAGAATCATATCCTCTGCCCAGGCGATCAATGAAAATTGGTGCAATGAAAATTGGCGAGGGCAGGAATGATAAAGTCAGAGCCCAGGCGATCAATGAAAATTGGTGCAATATTGAGGGTATATCCTCTGCCCATCATGTCAAGATGACACCGGGGAACGCTGGGAGGAATTAGAAGAGAGACTAGGACTTGCAATTTCAAGAGGAACGTAATGATGATGCTCGGACTATCACGACAAGTATCAATGCAAAAGAAAAAGGAGGAAACGGTGGCCGTATCGCTAAACAACCATGACAACATATTCAAGGTGACAAAATGAGCAAGTGACACACAGTCACGGAGTCACCACAGCCTCACGGCTTTAACAATCGGATGCAACCACAAAGCGCACACTCAAGTAAGCATATAAGTAATGGGGAAAATGCGGTGGACAAGCATTAATAAAAAAAAAAAAGAATCAAAACAGAGCACATGTGAGAGCGTCAGTTCAGAGAGATATTCAACGATATCACAATGCCCACCAAACAAAAAAAAAAGAAATTCAACAGCAATGATGGAGACGAATGGGCATGGAGCGTGGACAAATAGGCTATGAATCTTTACACGAGCACTTTTCGAAGGATAAATTTCAACAAAGCCAAGTGTGTCAAAAGAAGAAAACTGGTTTGGTTCTACACTAACGGAGCAAGCAGCTCGTTTTTGATGATCTCGTTCTGGTTTTTTGCCAAAGTCTCCTTTCCAGATGGGTGGTGACAATAAGGGAGAAATAGTAACAACAATGACAACACAAGCAGCAAAAAAAGAAGAAAAAAAGAGGCAGAACAATGGCGGGAGACAATTGCCAAAAAAAAAAAAACTCCAAACCAAGGAGGCAAGAAAGGGAAAAATAGGGATTTCTAAGCCCTACGGCAGGGGCAATGGAACTTACCCAAAATTTACGGAAGTTGACGGTGGAGAACGACGTGGAGCAGCGGCAGCAACCCCCTCCATGAATGGCACAGGACAGCAGTGATAACCCCACTCCACGGATGACAACTCCATCCGCGGACGGCTGAAATCGCAAGCGAGGTTTTGTCTCTCTAACTCTTTCTCTTCTTCATATTGTTCTCGACAATATGGTTTTAGGGGTTCTAGTTTGAAGGAGGTGATAATGGTAAGGGAATCTGGTTTGAGAAAGAAGGGGGTGATTAGGGGGAATTTTGGTTAGAGAAGAAAGGGACTAAGTAGAGAACTCTAACTCTCGTCTAACTGATGAGGGGTGTTAATGTGGGAATAATAGGAATGTGACAATCTGAGGAGGGAAGATTAAGGAAAATGAGTTTTTCTTTTCCGATTCTGTGGTGTGTGTCTAATAATAATAATAATAATAGAGGGGAAACGACAGAACGTTAGAAAAAATAATAATAATAAATAAGAATTTTTTGGAAAAAAGGAAATATGTGGTCAAATGACAAAGCAAAGGGGATTATATTTCTGGGAAATACAAGAATGGAGGTATTCTCTTTTATAAAAAAATAATAATAATAATAATAATAATAAAATAAAAAAAAAAATGTTGCGTGGAAAATGAATATATATATATATATATATATATAGTAATAGTTTTGAAATATGGGAGCAAAAGAAATATTATTTGGGAAGGAGTATTATTTTTTCAGGAGATGGAGAAAAAGTGAAAAATGGGTTATGTATTTTGAAGGATGAAAAAAAAGGTATTAAAGGGATTGGCGGGAAGTGAGAGGGATATTAAAGGGTATTAGTTAAACAAAAATAATAATAATGAGGAAAAATGAACGTTGGAAAAGAACTCGGTGTAACAATGATGCAATTATTGAAGTGATTACAAGTTCTTTCAAACACTGATTGATTCAGCTAGCAGTTTGATTCTGCACCAATACAAACAAAACGGATTGAGAGGCTCAAGGATTGATTGCATGGCCTATCTCGCTCATTTGCATGGCCCATACAATCAAGGGGCTAATGTTGATACCCAAAATCTTACAAGATGTTGGCCCGCCCAAATCGAATAAATGCAACCCGGGTATGGTACGTGGACCCAAATCATTTGCATGGCCCACGTTTGGGGACTTCTAAGTGGGCCGTGGTTTGGCAGGTCAAGGAATGTAACTGGACCCATTTTATCCACCCAATTAGATCCTTCGCCCACTTGGGGTGGTCCTGGGTCTATGAGGGAATTAGGATAATATGGGTTATGAAGGAAATTAGATAAAGTAAAACCTATTATAGACAGTCTAGGAAAAACCAGTTAGATTACCTCGCACTGAGACACAAAGCAACATTTCTCCACGTCTTTCTTTTCCTTTTTTCGTTCAACTTTTGCCTTCCGGGGGTCAAAATGATCCATTCCTAAAAAATCATGAAAGGCCGGAATAAATATAAATGAGAGGGGGAATCTTTGTCCATCCCGCCGCCACTCCCCGACCTCACCCCAAATTACCACGAAGCCATGTTTGGCTGCCACTCCCTGACCTCACCCAAAATGGCCACGAAGCCATGTCTGGCTGCCACTCCCTGACCTCCCCCAAAATGGCCACGAAGCCACATAAACATTCTTATGGTATCATCGAAAGCTATCCCTGAACCCCACTGGAAATGTCTTACCGAGGGGGGATTTCAGCCAACATCCAAAACGGCTAGCGGGAAAACTTCCCTCCATTTTTACCTCGAGCCTCGCCTATAAATACCATTGCCCAAACCTCTAAAAAAACAATAGATATTGATGACGAGTATTTTTACCAACAAATCAAGTACTTTTAAGCTTGAATATTTGTAAGTTTTCAAGCATTTTTGTTAGTTTAATGTCTTTTGTGTGTTTTTTATAGGAATTATAAATAAATGCCAACTTGGATGATTTTGCATGAAGAAAAGAAAAATATTTGCCTAACTTGTGAATCAATGGCAAGAGGAGGTGAAAAAGGATTTTAAGGCACAAAAGAGGAGGCTTTTGAATGTAAGAAAGCGGGCTGCAGCGCACCTTCATAGGCTTCAGCGCGCAAAGGAAAGCAAAGAAGACCAGAGAGTGGGGGAAGCGCAGTCGCAACAAGACAACAAAGCCGCAGCCGTCCGTCCGCCCAGAAACGCGAGGTACGCAAAGCACCAAGGGGACCCAGCAGCTGTCAGCAGCAAGCTCAGCTCAAGAGATGAGCGCCAAAGATGCCCAAAAGAACACCGTTCCAAAAAACCGCAACAAGACCTTGGTGCGCCGCAACACGCCACTTGATGCTCCGGCGCCTGCGGTGCACCAATGTCTTGTTGCTACGCCCCAGCCCACCAACAGCGGTATCCTCTGCCAAAAACGCCCACCGCAGCGCGTCTTCATGCAGGCTACAGTGCGCGTATGAAACCCCAGCTCCGAAATGTTGTATTATAAAAGGAAAGAGTTGCCATTTGAGAAAGGGGGGCCCCGGAAAAGTGAAGAAAACATCAAAAGGAGGCCGAAATCCTTGATCTTGGAGGTCCTTGAAAGCTCTTCAATGGATATTGGGTTTTATCTTCTTTCATCTATTTTCATGTTGAGCTAGACATTAAATCTAGGACTTGATGTAGTTTTATTTGAACTATGTTTTGAATATTTTGTTAATTGTTAATTTAATTTCATTTCCAATTCATTTATGTTTCTCTATGCTTAATGCTTTTAATTTATTTTGCCAATGAGTTAGATGATTTTTAGATTGCGAATTTGATGCTCGCGAGAGATTGAATTCTTTATCTAGATTTGAGAAGCATAGTCTAGGTTGTTGTGAGACCGGGAGGAGATCAACGCTTAGATAATCAAATTAGGATTTAGGTTGTTGTGAGGCCGGGAGGCGATCGATATTCCTATTTTCTAATTCTAAAGGCGAAGCTTAATTTGTGTTTAAATGTTCATTTCGAATAGGGATATTGTTTTAGGTATTTAAATACAATTTCTTGTGAGGCACTCGGGAGAGGTTGCAAGATGATATTAGAGCCTTGATTAATGAATTGAATGGAATTGATTAGCGATTACATAATAGGATGAACATAGGAATAATAAAGCGAAATCAAGTCCCTAGACCATTTGTGTATAGATACTTTATTTTCTGATTTCTCATATTTATTTTGTTTTATTTTCTTAATTGTCATTTGATTAGGTTGCCTAGATAAAGTTAAGTTACAATAATTGCGGTACTTAATGGCAATTCTAAACTCAATCCATGTGGAGACGATACTCACTCACCTTATACTCAAAACTTGACACCGTACGCTTGCGGAAATTTAGTATACAAAATTAGTTCGCATCAAGTTTTTGGCGCTGTTGCCGGGGATTGCGCGTTTTAAATTGTTGTTAATATTGAGATTAAACAACTTGATTTTAATTTAGGCTTTTATTTTTCATTTTTAATCTTTTGTTTTATTTTTGTTTTCTCTTGTTTTACGAGGTACTTGGAGATGGTTGATCGACAAGTCCTCTCAAGATTTTCTCAACGAGATTCCGAGCCATTTTTTAGCGCTTGGGAGAGATACAAGGAGCTGCTCATTCAGTTTCCCCACCATGGTTTCCCGAGGGAGGTGCAACTACGAATCTTCCTCGATGGGTTAGATGCCGCAACAAGAACGTGGGTGGAAAGAGGAAATGGTACCACCTCTTTTGACCAACTATCCGTGGATGAATCTTACTGGTTGTTAGGAGACATGGCCAATGTTCACTATCGGTATTGGAGGTATTCAACAAACCACCATAGTTTTCTGGATAGATCCAACATTTCAGAGCCATGGCTTGACACTCCCCGTCACCAAGCAGAGTCTTCTACCTCACTTGAAGACCTTGTCACCCAATTTTCGAAGGAGACAAGTGTAGGATCTTATTGTGATTTATATATGAAAAATCATTTGAACAACAACAATATTGTAGGCGGAATTTCAAAATTTTTATCATATCCATTTAATTCATAATTAAACGTAAACCACAACGAGAGATGCATGCATGATATATGTTTATGGACAAAGGATTAGAAAAATCTCACATACCTTTGTGACGATTGAATTAATTGACCGCAAGGATCTTGTCTCACTATCTCACGTTCCAAGATGGAGAATTGCCGTGAAACAAGATCGTTGTTTATTGTCACGATCACACCAAGAACCACTCGTTGATTCAAGGCTATGTCTCTACAATTTTTAGGATGAGAGAGTGGGCTCTTTTTCAAAAACCTAAGGAAACTTTTTTCCTTCTGTTTTGTCTCTACAAAATCCGCCACCCTAAGGAAAGTGTGATCTCTTTTTCTTTTCTCCAAAAGACTCTCACCCTAGGGTTTTCAATAATATCCTTATATAGGAGAAAATTCAAAAACTCAAACCCTAAAAGGGATTTTCGAATTTCTCCTTAACCCTAGGATTGAAATCCGAAAATCCCTACATGGCTTAGGGATTTTCAATTTCCTTCCCTATTTTGGAGCAAAATTGAAATCCCCTTAAGGCAAGGGATTTCGAATTTTCCCAAAATAAAATCTCACTTTTCTCTTTCCTTTAGTTGCCAAATTAAAACCATGTTTAAATTTCATTTTGAATTTTAAATTAATCTCCATTAATTTCAAAATTCAAAACTCATTCTTTTATTTTTTCAATTATCAAATAAATGAAAAATAACACAATGAATTTAAACATAATTATCGGTTCTGTTTTCCCATTTATTAGAGCTAGCCTTGAGACCGAATGGACCCACATGAACAAAGCTATGGAATTACAATATTTGAACAACTCATCCCTATAAGTTATCGACATATTTAATTCCGACATCGTACAACTCCACTAAAAGTTCGATGCCGAATAATCTCTCGATTCATGTGCGCTAATTTTTCTTTTGGTGTTGATACAATTTATCACACGGTCCACAGTGTAAATGCATTATTATCCTTCGTAAATATCAGTGATCGAATGGTGTATATAATATTACCGTTTTACCATTCTAATCATTATTTCCTCAACTCCTTTATATGATTTGTGAATAAGAAAGACAAACGTTCGTAAGATGTCTCGCACATGTTACGATGTCTTAATCAATGAATATCATCATTGAATACCAGGCCTGGTTTATTTATTCACACACCCGTCAATAAAGCATGAGGTGATATTATTTTTACGAATTCCATATCGTGAATCACATAACTCCAACTTAATATTGTCATGATCCCAATGACCGAGATGTCGTTCAATAAGCGTGAACTAATCTCATTGGCGAATCAAAGATCATGAGATACTAAGTTGAGCTACGCATTCACTTGAGGATTAAGATAATTATACAAATATACTTAAGTTGTGATGATTAGGTTTAGAGTTGTGTAAACGGTTTTACTCTAACCTAATCAATCACATGGTCTATTCAACATGTTGCGAGCATGTCTAGATCAACCCAGAGTCCAACTCCCATGCCCCGAGACCCAGCATCACATGGTTCGATCTAACGGTCATAATCGGATTCGATTGCCCAATCAACCCTAAGGCTGCGAATATCTATTTTAAAGCTGTATCCAGAAGAGTTTGTCCGGCAGGGTTCCCGACTCTTCTTTTCGTTGGTAACAGTTTATGGACTAAGCAATATCATAAACACTCTTGAGTATGTGTCAAAACATAACTTTATCTTATTTTATAAAATCGGCAAAATAATAATGTCTTACATTTGTCATTTCATAAATAACAAATTACATCCCACTTTATGGACACATTTCCAACAAACTCCCACTTGGACTTAAAGTAGGTGTGTACAATCTCGCATGCCCAAACCTTCTAGATGCGATCGAAGACTTTACCAGATAAAGCCTTTGTAAACGGATCGGCCAAGTTGTCATGTGTTGATATCTTTGTCACTTCAACATCGCCTCTTTGTACAATCTCACGGATGAGGTGGTATTTCCGCTCTATGTGCTTGGACCTTTATGGCTTCTAGGCTCCTTAGAGTTTGCTACAGCCCCACTTATTATCGCAATCTGAGCACCATGGGCCTATCGACTTCCGGAACAACTTCCAAAGTGAAACAAGGAACTTTTTAAGCCATATACCTCTTTCGCAGACTTCACAAGCTGCCACATATTCGGCCTCCATGGTGGAGTCACTATGCAAGTCTCGCTTGATGCTCCTCCATACCACCGAACCTCCATTCGGGACAAACACCGATCCTCAAGTGGATTTCTGGAATCCTTATCCGATTGGAAATCGGAATCGGTATATCCGTCATATTGGTCAGTAGACGAATATACAAGCATATAGTTCCTCGTTCTCCTAAGATACTTGAGGATATGCTTTACAAACAACCCAATGCTCGGGTCCGTGGTTTGACCGAATCTACTCACCACGCCATCGCGTAGCATATATCGTGTCCGGTGCAAAGCATCGCATACATGAGGCTTCCCACGGTGAAGCGTAAGGAACTCGGCTCATGTCTTCCTCTTCTTGAGGAGTCTTGGCGATCGCTCCTTAGAGAGGGATACTCCATGCGGAAGGGTAGATAACCCTTTTGGAGTTTTGCATAGCGAATCGGTCCATTACCTTATCGATGTAGGATGCTTGAGGCGGTGCCAATTGTTTGTTCTTCCGATCTCGAAAGATCCGAATTCCCAAAACATAGGCGACTTCTCCTAGATCCTTCATGTCAAATCGCTGCGAGCCGTAGCTTAACCTCGTTAGTCTTCCTACATCATTCCCAATGAGTAGTATGTCATCTACATATAAGACTAAGAAAACCACTTTGCCTTCTTGTATCGACTTATACACACAAGGCTCATCCATTGGTGAACAAAACCATAAGTTTTAACGGTCTCATCGAATCGATATTCCATGATCGGATACGCTTGAGTCCATAAATAGACTTACGCATTGCAAACCTTTTCTTCTAGACCCTTTTCAATGAATCCATCTGGTTGTGCCATGTAAATGTGCTCATCCAGATTGCCATTTAAAAGTTTGTCTTTACATCCATCCGCCGATTTCATAATCTAAAGCGGCGACAATGGATAGAAGAATTCGGATGGATTTAAGCATGGCTACCGGAGAGAAGGTATCCTCATAGTCGATGCCTTCTTTTCGGGTGTAGCCCTTGGCTACCAGCCTTGCTTTGAATGTCTCTACATTCCCATCCGGACCCCTCTTCTTCTTGTAGATCCATTTACACCCCACGGGTTTTACCCTTTCCGGGAGGATCCACTAGAGTCCATACGCCATTTTTATACATCGATTGTATTTGGCGTCCATGGCTTCATGCCATAGGTTTGCTTGTAACTTTCCATGGCTCGTAAGTAGGAGACAGGTTCGTCGATGTCTAAATATGAGATCGCATATAATGCGTCTCCATAAGACATGTACCTATCAAAGTTGTCTCACAACCCTCCCACTACGCCGAGGCTCCACCGGTGTTAGTTCTTGTTGTGGTTCATCTGTTGTCGGTTCAGAATAGATTGCGGATATGTTGCATGAACATTTTCACCATCAATTCCTCAAGTACAAGCTTGCTTCTTGGCTTCATATTCTTTATAAAATCCTCTTCCAGTAAAACGAGCATTCGTGGCCGATTTAATGTTTTCGATCGATGAGGACTATAAAAGATATAGCCTTTTGTTCCTTTGGGATATCCTACAAATAGGCACGATTCGAACGACTAGTCAACTTACCGGTCTTCTTTCTAAGCACATGTGCCGGACAACCCCATATTTCGTGTGGCCAAGAGATGACTTCTTGCCACTCCATCTTTCATATGGAGTTCGGCATGCGCCTTAGATGGAACTTGGTTCAGAATGTATCTTCTTTGTTTCAAGGCATATCCCCAAAAGGAATCTGGAAGAGATGAGTAACTCATCATTTATCTAACCATGTCTAATAGAGTTCGATTCCTTCTCTCGAGACACGCCATTCTCACGAGGAGTACCGGCGCGGTCGGTTGAGAAAATATACCTTCTTCCTTAAGAAAGTCTTGAACTCTCCCAAAGCAAGTATTCACCACCACGATCGGATCGTAGTGTTTTGATCTGTTTATCTAATTGCTTTTCAACCAAGGCCTTGAATTCTTTGAACTTTTCAAAGGTTTGAGACTTTTGACGCATTAGATAAATATGACCAAAAACGAGAATAGTCATCGATGAAGGTTATGAAATATTCATATCCTCCTCTTGCTTGGATATTGAATGGCCCACATACATCACTATGTACGAGTTCTAGGCATTCATCACTCTATTACCCTTTGTCGAAAAGGGTCTCTTGGTCATTTTTTCCTTCTATGCAGTGATTCACATGTAGGTAGTGAGCCTACACTTAAGGTTTGCAAGGGACCCGTCTCTTACCAACCTTTTAATCTGTCAAGGCCAATATGTCCAAGACGTAGATGCCATTTGTAGGTTTGATCAATTGAGTCTAACCTCAATCTCTTACTTTCTCTCATTGAATCATCATTCAATTCGAAGATCGCAAATCGTTGGAATATTTGGTTTAATGTAGAACAGATTGTTTATCATGATTGTAGAAGTAATCATGAAGCCATTCTTTAGAATCAATAACATCATTATTAAAATCCAAAGAATATCCTTGCTCAATCAAACGAGCCACGAAATAAGGTTTTTCCTAAAACCGGGACATAATAAACATTGTTCAAAACAATAAAAACTGTTCTCAAAAATTAATTTAATACTTCCAACAACAAGGTTTCGACATCGATGCTCCATTCCCCAATGGAAGTTGAACTCGTCCTTGCTAAGCCTTTTGTTTTCCCCGAACCCTGCAGAGAACAACAAACATGATTAGTGGCTCCGAGTCTACAATCCAAGAAAAAGTAGAGTCACCACAAAACAGGGCTTGGTAACAAGCAATGTACCTTTAGCTTTGACCTCCTTGAGGTATGTAGGACAATTGCGTTTCCGGTGGCGAGACATTCCGCAATGGTGACATTTGTCAAGTACTTTGTCTACCTTTGCAGCGTTCTTGCCTTCGCTTGACCGGCTTCTTCTTGTTCTTTGCGGGCTTTCTTCTGCATTTCTTGACACCAGAGGTGGAAGGCTTTGCTTCAAACAAGGTTAGCCTCTCCGTTCCTCTTTTTGCCTTTAAGCGAGAAGAGTTTCCATGGTTTGAAGCTCCTTCATGAGTTCCGGGAGTGAATAACTCAACTTATTCATAGAGTAGTTGAGTTTGAAGTTGTCAAACATCTCCGGGAGAGTCTCTAGGATCATATCCACTTGAGTTTCTCCATCTATTTCAGCTCCCATGAGCTCCATCTCATTCAGGTGACTTATGATCAATAGCATATGGTCCCGGTCAGGAGTGCCGGATTTCATCCGGCAGTTCATGAAGTTGCGATCGCAATTTTGCTTGGCTTGACGGCCTCCGGCTTCCGAACATTTCGGAGATGTCAGAGATCATATCTGCAGCACCGTCAAGATGTTCCGATGTTGTTGTTGCAACACATTGCTAATTGATGCTAAGATATAGCACCTAGCAATCTCATCGAACGCATCCAAGCAAAGGTGTATGCGTCTCGCTCTTCTTGAGTCGAATCATCATTCGCTCAAGAGGACAGGGGTAGTGAGCACATGCTTGTGCTTGTCTACCGTCAAGACGATATCGAGGTTACGTTTCTAGTCAACGTAATTTTCACCCACTAGTTTGTTTGTACTAAGAATTTGCGCGATCGGGATAAAGACATAATTCTTTGAAAAAATAAAATTAAGCGGTGTTGATAATTTGCTTATATTTAAGAGAAGTATGATGCATGAATGCAAATACTTAAACATAAATAAAATCCTTAAAAAAGTTTCATCTATGGTGTTGTTGCGATCATAAACGGCAACACGTCCCACCTAGGGGTGGCGTCCGTGAAGCCTCCTATCGCATCGAGACTCCTCTCGTTTGGTTCACTTTACAAGATGTCTCTACATCTAGTGCAACCAATCACCATCTTTTTGGTCACCTTAGATGCATTGCCTAGCTCCTATGGGAGATTACAATGATCTTTAGTCTAAGTGTTTAACCGACTAATTGACTCTAGAGGTTGTTATGAACTAACGATCCATCTAGGGATGGTCTCGCCTCACTACTTCCTTTTCGAGTCTTATCTTCTATAAGCAACCTGATGACTCCTTAGCGACATGTTTCATGGGTTTCTCCCATTGAAGTGAGGACCACTAAGGTGGTTCTTAACCTATCCACATGTCACGATCAGGCTAAAGTCGGAGACCTTGGGAACGTTTCAACGCAAAACGACCCTCCCACTTAGCTTTTTGAAAAATGGATTTTGTTTTGAAATTAAGTCCAATTAATAATTCAACAAAATTATAACCCTTATAAATTTGTTGTATTTTATAACTCTTTATAAAATTTACCCATTGCATTTATTATTATAACAATTTATAATATTAAACTACAATGATGCATGAACATGCTTGCATGGCAATTTGATATTGGCATCTCTATATCCTATATGGCATGTTATAATGATGCGAGATTAAACAATAAATCATACATTTACAATTTAACCTCTCTATGGCTCATTTCTAATTACAACCCATAAAAACAAATGAAAATAATTACAATAATTTTCTTCATCTTGTCTTCTTGGCATCTTCTCAATTTTTCTTCTCTCGATCCCGAAAAGTGAAAAAAAAAAATATTTTTTTTTTTGTTTGGGCTGGGCCCGGGACAATCCTGGGCCCACCTTCTCCTCATTTGGGCCAGGCCTCACTGGCGAAGATGGGGCCAGCCAGGCAGGCCTTGCTCCCCTTGCATGGGCCGCGGCCCTTACAGGAATTTAAATTACAAAATTTCCTATGCCCTTTAATGGTTTACATTATTTTCTAAAGAAAAACATAAACCACCAACATGGTGTAATTAAAAACCTAGAGCCAATCGATCGGGATCCAATCACATATTCAATCAAAACAATTTTGAATTCATCATATATTCATGCAAGATGCCAATATCAACACATATCATACATTCAATCGCATAAACATAAATCATGCATGATCAATAGCCCTAGGCTCGATACCAATTGTAGGATCTTATTGTGATTTATATATGAAAAATCATTTGAACAACAACAATATTGTAGGCGGAATTTCAAAAATTTTATCATATCCATTTAATTCATAATTAAACGTAAACCACAACGAGAGATGCATGCATGATATATGTTTATGGACAAAGGATTAGAAAAATCTCACATACCTTTGTGACGATTGAATTAATTGACCGCAAGGATCTTGTCTCACTATCTCACGTTCCAAGATGGAGAATTGCCGTGAAACAAGATCGTTGTTTATTGTCACGATCACACCAAGAACCACTCGTTGATTCAAGGCTATGTCTCTACAATTTTTAGGATGAGAGAGTGGGCTCTTTTTCAAAAACCTAAGGAAACTTTTTCCTTCTGTTTTGTCTCTACAAAATCCGGCCACCCTAAGGAAAGTGTGATCTCTTTTTCTTTTCTCCAAAAGACTCTCACCCTAGGGTTTTCAATAATATCCTTATATAGGAGAAAATTCAAAAACTCAAACCCTAAAAGGGATTTTCGAATTTCTCCTTAACCCTAGGATTGAAATCCGAAAATCCCTACATGGCTTAGGGATTTCGAATTTCCTTCCCTATTTTGAGCAAAATTCGAATCCCCTTAAGGCAAGGGATTTTTCGAATTTTCCCAAAATAAAATCTCACTTTTCTCTTTCCTTTAGTTGCCAAATTAAAACCATGTTTAAATTTCATTTTGAATTTTAAATTAATCTCCATTAATTTCAAAATTCAAAACTCATTCTTTTTATTTTTCAATTATCAAATAAATGAAAAATAACACAATGAATTTAAACATAATTATCAGTTTCTGTTTTTCCCATTTATTAGAGCTAGCCTTGAGACCGAATGGACCCACATGAACAAAGCTATGGAATTACAATATTCGAACAACTCATCCCTATAAGTTATCGACATATTTAATTCCGACATCGTACAACTCCACTAAAAGTTCGATGCCGAATAATCTCTCGATTCATGTGCGCTAATTTTTCTTTTGGTGTTGATACAATTTATCACACGGTCCACGTGTAAATGCATTATTATCCTTCAGTAAATATCGGTGATCGAATGGTGTATATAATATTACCGCTTTTACCATTCTAATCATTATTTCCTCAACTCCTTTATATGACTGTGAATAAGAAAGACAAACGTTCGTAAGATGTCTCGCACATGTTACGATGTCTTAATCAATGAATATCATCATTGAATACCAGGCCTGGTTTATTTATTCACACACCCGTCAATAAAGCATGAGGTGATATTATTTTTACGAATTCCATATCTGCGAATCACATAACTCCAACTTAATATTGTCATGATCCCAATAACCGAGATGTCGTTCAATAAGCGTGAACTAATCTCATTGGCGAATCAAAGATCATGAGATACTAAGTTGAGCTACGATTCACTTCGTGATTAAGATAATTATACAAATATACTTAAGTTGTGATGATTAGGTTTAGAGTTGTGTAAACGGTTTTACTCTAACCTAATCAATCACATGGTCTATTCAACATGTTGCGAGCATGTCTAGATCAACCACGAGTCCAACTCCCATGCCCCGAGACCAAAGATCACATGGTTCGATCTATCGGTCATAATCGGATTCGATTGCCCAATCAACCCTAAGATCTGCGAATATCTATTTTAAACAGTATCCGAAGAGTTTGTCCGGCAGGTTCCCCGACTCTTCTTTCGTTGGTAACAGTTTATGGACTAAGCAATATCATAAACACTCTTGAGTATGTGTCAAAACATAACTTTATCTTATTTTATAAAATCAGCAAAATAATAATGTCTTACATTTGTCATTTCATAAATAACAAATTACATCCCACTTTATGGACACATTTCCAACAACAAGACTCTGCATAGAGAAGTTAGAGAGGATGGAGGCGCTTGACCAACTTCACGAGGAAATGGAGACAACTCTAGCGGAGTTGTTTAGGTTGAAGCTACTTCCAGATGAATCTACTAACGCCATGAATAGGGAACCACAAGAGGAGGATTGGGAGTTATTTGAAGATGACTCTTTGAGAGAGGAGGAGACTCAAGAATTGGTTAGTGAAGAATCTCAAGAAGATGTCAATGAGTCTCAATCCCTCGAGACCCCCATTGTCGTGCCACCCCCGGTTGAGAAAGATCACATCTATGAAGACCCAATGTGGCCGGCAACTCCTCCACCATCTCGAGCGTTGTTCTTCCATGCCAACCAAGCGCATATGCCAGCACCGAGTCAAGTTGAGCAAATGGTCCGAAAATCGCCAAATCTCGCCAAGCTTGAGGGTGTAAAGAATCAAGACCCGTACGTTGTGTTGTATGACATGTACTATGGGCGAAAGCCACTCTTTGATGAGTTGGCTTGGCATAGGAATAATTGAGCCTAAAGATGCAATTTATGGAGGAGAGCCCCGCCCCAATCCGAGTTATGCCATCATGCCCGGTGCATCATCGCCAACCATACTAGGAGGCGAGATTGTCTCGCCTCCCCAGTACGTGTTCTTATTCCCATGTACTTAATTTTAATGATTGCTTGATTTTGAGTTTGGGGGTGAGACACTTTGTGGTTGATTTTAGTGGATTTTGAGCATTACTTGTGACTTGGTTGTCATGACTTGTCTCCATTGAGTTATGTTCTTTTGGCCATGTTTTTACTTGTTTTTCTTTTAGGTTGTTTGAATAAATTGTGAGTTTTGTTGAGATGAAATGACTAGATAATAATGATGAGTATAGCCACTTGATGCCTTCCGAGGTCTTTTGAAATGTATTTCATTGAGATTTCTGTGTGCTTGACTCGCATTGATTGAAATTCACTCTTGACTCTCTATTTTTGAGCACCATGAATCATGATCACTTGACTTGTTGAGCATTTGGAGAACATTTATGTGCATTAGGTAGACTTTGATATCTCATGAACACTAGAACCCATTTGAGTGAAACTTGAGGCGAAATTGTCGGTTTAGTGTCATTGGAGAGATGATTAAGGCATTTTATTTGGATCGATTGGGCCTTTGAAGCAAACCCTTGAAAAGAAAATTCATCATTTGTTTACCCCCTTTGAGCCATATTGCTTACTTCATTCATCACCCATGTTTGTACATCCAAACCACCAAATGCACTTTCACTTCCTAAACCCATCACTAATAGGCATGATTGCATTAAACGCTAAGATTGAGAGTGAGTGTGGGTTATGTTTGGGAAATCTTAGTGGATTGGCTTGTGATGTTATTTTTTATTTTTTATTTTTTTCATTTTCAATTCAAAAAAAAGAAGGAAAAAAAAGAAAAGAAAAAAAATAAAGAAAAAAAATAAAAAAAAGTCAATTGGATGAGGAATTGAGTTACCATTTCCATTTCTTTACAACATTGGGGACAATGTTGAGTTTGAGTTTGGGGGTGTGGTCTTTATTTCTCAAATTTTTGTGATTTTTATTTCTTTTTGGGTTCGATTGAAAGTGAATGTATGCTGAAAAGAGGAGTCGGTGAAATTTTTTCTTTTCTTTTCTTGGAAATCATGTGAGATCCATGAGTTGTGATACATGCCTAGGGTGATTTGAGCCTAAAAATTCTAAGCTCATCTACCTTTTACCCTAGCCATACATTACAACCTTCAAAAGTCTTTTTGATCTTCAATGACAAGTGAACCTTTATTAGTGGAGAGTGACACGAAAAATGGGCGTATGGTAGTTCTTCATTAGATTTCACTCATAGTCTTCTTGGCACATAGGTCTATTCGGATTTCATTTGGTTGATTGAGATTGATTGTGCTCACACTTACACTTTGAGAGTCTTGAGTGGAGTGAAATTGATGCTTGATGTTGAAATTCTAGATAATCTTAGTGTTTGCATTTCCTTTGAGCTTAGAGCATTATGTGGCTTTGGAGATACATGCATAGTTGTTGACTCGATATAAACTCACATTATCTTTTTCGTTTGTGTCTTAGTACTTGATTTGTATTTTTTTTTTCTTTTTCTTTCTTTTCTTTTGCTTGAGGACAAGCAAATGTTTGAGTTTGGGGGTATTTGATGACGAGTATTTTTACCAACAAATCAAGTACTTTTAAGCTTGAATATTTGTAAGTTTTCAAGCATTTTTGTTAGTTTAATGTCTTTTGCGTGTTTTTTATAGGAATTATAAATAAATGCCAACTTGGATGATTTTGCATAAAGAAAAGAAGAATATTTGCCTAACTTGTGAATCAATGGCAAGAGGAGGTGAAAAAGGATTTTAAGGCACAAAAGAGGAGGCTTTTGAATGTAAGAAAGCGGGCTGTAGCGCACCTTCATAGGCTTCAGTGCGCAAAGGAAAGCAAAGAAGACCAGAGAGCAGGGAAGCGCAGTCGCAGCTGCATAACAGTCGTGCACCGCAGCACGCCCTCGCTCAAAACGCCGCACCGCAACAAGCACCAAGGGGCTGCAGCGCCCAGCAGCGTGTCGCTCAAGAGATGTGTGTGCATAGCACACCAGCGCGCCATGGCGGGCCACTTGATGCTCCTGCTCAGCAGCAACGCCCCAGCCCGCAATGGCGATATCCTCTCGCTAAAAACGCGGCCGCACAAGGCCTTCATGCGGCTGCCGCAGCCAGATGAAACCCTAGCTCTTAAATGTTGTATTATAAAAGGAAAGAGTTGCCATTTGAGAAAGGGGGGCCCCGAAAAAGTGAAGAAAACATCAAAAGGAGGCCGAAATCCTTCATCTTGGAGGTCCTTGGAAGCTCTTCAATGGATATTAGGTTTTATCTTCTTTCATCTATTTTTCCATGTTGAGCTAGACATTAAATCTAGGACTTGATGTAGTTTTATTTGAACTATGTTTTGAATATTTTGTTGATTGTTAATTTAATTTCATTTCCAATTCATTTATGTTTCTCTATGCTTAATGCTTTTAATTTATTTTGCCAATGAGTTAGATGATTTTTAGATTGTGAATTTGATGCTCAGGAGAGATTGAATTCTTTATCTAGATTTGAGAAGCATAGTCTAGGTTGTTGTGAGACCGGGAGGAGATCAACGCTTAGATAATCAAATTAGGATTTAGGTTGTTGTGAGGCTGGGAGGCGATCGATATTCCTATTTTCTAATTCTAAAGGCGAAGCTTAATTTGTGTTTAAATGTTCATTTCGAATAGGGATATTGTTTTGGGTATTTAAATACAATTTCTTGTGAGGCACTCGGGAGAGGTTGCAAGATGATATTAGAGCCTTGATTAATGAATTGAATGGAATTGATTAGCGATTACATAATAGGATGAACATAGGAATAATAAAGCAAAATCAAGTCCCTAGACCATTTGTGTATAGATACTTTATTTTTTGATTTCTCATATTTATTTTGTTTTATTTTCTTAATTGTCATTTTATTAGGTTGGCTAGATAAAGTTAAGTTACAATAATTGCGGTACTTAATGGCAATTCTAAACCCAATCCCTGTGGAGACGATACTCACTCACCTTATACTCAAAACTTGACACCGTACGCTTGCGGAAATTTAGTATACAAAATTAGTTCACATCAGATATACACGGGAAAAAAGGGAGAAGGATAGATCAATGTATTCTTTCTATCAGAGTGACCGATGGAGAATTATATTCTCCATAAGTTCCGGCAAAGTCCCTCTAGAACAAGTTTCTAAGCGTTCTCCCCATTGGAAGTGGTAACAAAAGCTCCTGAAATACCAAAAGCCCTTAACTACAACTCAACACCACTAGATTGATTGTTTTACTCCCTTCACACACTACATATCGTTTTGTTCATGAATAGACAAATATAACTCCATTACCCACTTAGAAACCTCCTCCATAAACTAGTCACATTCCTCTCTGACACTATACGCTCATTGGGAGATCCCTATCGGAAATTCCTCAACCTCACGGAGCTGAAGCTGCATCGGGTGTCGCTCTCAGATATTGTCTTCCTCGGGGACATCCGGATTTTGCCTACCTCAGTCGGGGCCAATCTCATCATCCCGGCCACTGTCGATGCCAGGAGGTACCCTCAGCAACTCTCCGACCACGTCAGTCGATGAAGGCACAATGATAACGAACCAAACGAGTTCAGGAGTTTCGTAACGTCGACAGACCCTCACCAAAAGAGCCCCAACAATTATAAATAACGGTACGCATGGTTTGAAGACATACACCCAGAACCGATCATATAATTTTATAAATTATTGTAAATAAAGGTAGTCACGGTCTGAAGATATACACCCGAAACTGATCATATGATTTTATAAAATATTGTAAATAAAGGTACTCACGGTCCAAAAATACATACACCCAGAACCAATCATACAATTTTATAAAACATTGTAAATAAATGTACTCACGATCTGAAGACATACACCCAGAACCGATCATACAATTTTATAAAGCATTGTAAATAAGGTACTCAAGGTATGAAAACATACACCCGGAACCGATCATATAATTTTATAAAACATTATAAATAAAGGTACTCACGGTCTAAAGATATACAACCAGAACTGATCATCCTTTTTTTTTAAAAAAAAGAAATATTCACGTAGTAGTAGTTCTAAAATATATGTATAATAAAATATGTTGAGCCATAACACCACTGAGTAAGAAGTGGATCTGTACGGGTTTCAAGTCCTGCCCCCAACGATACGATTCCCATATCCCGATCTCTGTGGCCACCATGCGTTTTATTATTTCTTAAAATATTTCATTTTAAGATATGACACTTTTAAAATCTCATTTCCAAAATCAATGGAAAACTTAATAGCATTATTCATGCTATTTCTTTTAAAATCATTTCCTTTCAACATGTTTTGTTCTAAAACATTTTCATTGGCCAAATTCATTTAAAGTAAGGTCTACCTCTTGGCAATTTAATCTACGGATAACTTCATGTTGTCCAATCATCTATTCTTGAAGTTCCACAACACTCTGGACCTCAACTCGATTTGTCTCGATCTGCGTGCACAAATTGGTAGACTTTTCAACATAGTCAAATTGGTGCAAACGTAGGTCACTGTTGATCCAGCACATCAAAATAAGGCAGGATATATGGGCTCAGATCTTTGATCGGATGTCGGGAACCTCAAGATATGAGACACGTTGGAATCTAGCCAACGGCGACGGTGGCGGAGGTTGCCAGAGCACATTTCTGCGGCAGACTTGGGTCCTACCCCCCCTAAATTGACCATTGTAAAAAAATCCACTCTATCTACTCTGATCAAACCTAAAATTGTCAAAAAAATCCAACGACTTCTTTCTCTATTCTCCGGTAATGGAACCTCAAAATTTGCTGAAGGTTTTTGTTACCCACTTCCTTCTGAGTGTTTTGACACCAAAATCATGACGATCTAATGGTTGGATCATTGGAACCACCCTCCACCCAAACAGCAGTAGTGGTAAGCTCCGATCTCTAGTAAATAGTGGTGGATTCAGGTGGCTGAGGGTTGCTTCTTGCTCTACATCATCCTTTGAGTCCAATGGCACCGGCGGTGTAAAAAATGGAGGCCGGAATAGTGCACAACAGAGAGGAGGCATGGCAGCTGACATGGATGGCTCCTATGATGGTGCTCTAGCGAGAATCAATGGGTGAGACAACATGGGTTTTGTTTGTCTCATTGAGTTGAGTCCATAGGGACCGAAATCACTCTGATCAAAGGTCGGACAACAAAGTTACAACAACAAGAAGTTTAGGTAGTTTTTCAGAAATTCTGCCAGCGATTGCAGCTATTTCCAGCAGAGATGGAGGTCGTGTAGCATGTCAATGAGTCCAGCTCATCAAGAGCTTTTTGATGGTGTGGGCTATTGGAAATGTGTCCATAAAGTGGGATGTAATTTGTTATTTATGAAATGACAAATGTAAGACATTATTATTTTGCTGATTTTATAAAATAAGATAAAGTTATGTTTTGACACATACTCAAGAGTGTTTATGATATTGCTTAGTCCATAAACCGTTACTAACGAAAGAAGAGTGGGGGGAACCTCGCGGACAAACTCTTCGGATACGGTTTAAAATAGATATTCGCATCTTAGGGTTGATTGGGCAATCGAATCCGATTATAGTATTAGATCGAACCATGTGATCTTTGGTCTCGGGGCATGGGAGTTGGACTCTGTGGTTGATCTAGACATGCTCGCAACATGTTGAATAGACCATGTGATTGATTAGGTTAGAGTAAAAACCGTTTACACAACTCTAAACCTAATCATCACAACTTAAGTATATTTGTATAATTATCTTAATCACGAAGTGAATGCGTAGCTCAACTTAGTATCTCATGATCTTTGATTCGCCAATGAGATTAGTTCACGATTATTGAACGACATCTCGGTTATTGGGATCATGACAATATTAAGTTGGAGTTATGTGATTCGCAGATATGGAATTCGTAAAAATAATATCACCTCATGCTTTATTGACGGGTGTGTGAATAAATAAACCAGGCCTGGTATTCAATGATGATATTCATTGATTAAGACATCGTAACATGTGAGAGACATCTTACGAACGTTTGTCTTTCTTATTCACGGTCATATAAAGGAGTTGAGGAAATAATGATTAGAATGGTAAAACGGTAATATTATATACACCATTTCGATCACCGATATTTACTGAAGGATAATAATGCATTTACACTATGGACCGTGTGATAAATTGTATCAACACCAAAAGAAAAATTAGCGCACATGAATCGAGAGATTATTCGGCATCGAACTTTTAGTGGAGTTAGATGCGATGTCGGAATTAAATATGTCGATAACTTATAGGGATAAGTTAGTCGAATATTGTAATTCCATAGCTTTGTTCATGTGGGTCCATTCGGTCTAAGGCTAGCTCTAATAAATGGGGAAAAACAGAATCGATAATTATGTTTAAATTCATTGTGTTATTTTTCATTTATTCGATAATTAAAAAAAAATAAAAGGAATGAGTTTTGAATTTCGAAATTAATGGAGATTAATTTAAAATTCAAAATGAAATTTAAACATGATTTTATTTGGCAACTAAAGGAAAGAGAAAAGTGAGGATTTATTTTGGGGAAAATTGAAATCCCTTGCCTTAAGGAGATTTGAATTTTGCTCAAAATGGGGAAGAAAAATTCGGAAATCCCTAAGCCATGTAGGGATTTTCGGATTTCAATCCTAGGGTTAAGGAGAAATTGAAAATCCCATCTAGGGTTTGAGTTTTTGAATTTTCTCCTATATAAGGATATTATTGAAAACCCTAGGTGAGAGTCTTTTGGAGAAAAGAAAAGAGATCACACTTCCTTAGGGTGGCGGATTTTGTAGAGACAAAATAGAAGGAAAAAGTTTCCTTAGGTTTTTGAAAAAGAGCCCACTCTCTCATCCTAAAAATTGTAGAGACATAGCCTTGAATCAACGAGTGGTTCTTGGTGTGATCGTGACAATAAACAACGATCTTGTTTCACGGCAATTCTCCATCTTGGAACGTGAGATAGTGAGACAAGATCCTTGCGGTCAATTAATTCAATCGTCACAAAGGTATGTGAGATTTTTCTAATCCTTTGTCCATAAACATATATCATGCATGTATCTCTCGTTGTGATTTACGTTTAATTATGAATTAAATGGATATGATAAAATTTTTGAAATTCCGCCTACAATCTTGTTGTTGTTCAAATGATTTTTTATATATAAATCACAATAAGATCCTACAATTGGTATCAGAGCCTAGGGCTATTGATCATGCATGATTTATGTTCATGCGATTGAATGTATGATATGTGTTGATATTGGCATCTTGCATGAATATATGATGAATTCAAAATTGTTTTGATTGAATATGTGATTGGATCCCGATCGATTGGCTCTAGGTTTTTAATTACACCATGTTGGTGGTTTTATTTTTTCTCTAGAAAATAATGGGGCCTATTAAAAGGGCATAGGAAATTTTGTAATTTAAATTTCTGAAAATATTTTTTGTGCCCCCGCCGCCGGGCCGCCGCCGTTGCTCACAAGACGACTCTCAGCCTCCAAATAAGCCCGGCCGCCAAAACCCTTCCCCTGGTTTTGGTTGTGCGGGCGAACTAGGGTTTGGAAACCCTAGCACGCGCTAGGGTTTTCCTCGAACCCCAGCGGCCCGCAGGGCCCTGCCCAGCTGCGGGCTGTGCCTTGCCTGTGCAGGCCGCAGGCGACCCGCCACGTGCCCCGGGCCTGCAAGGGCCCATGGCGGCCACGGGCCTTGCCTGCAAGGGTCGCGCCCAAGCAATGGGAGCAAGGCCTGCCTCGGCCAGCAGCCATGCACAAAAGGTGGCCTGCCCAAATTTAGGAGAAGGTGGGCCCAGATTGTCCCGGCCCAGCCAAAAAAAAAAAAAAAAAATATTTTTTTTATTTTCACTTTTCGAGGGATCGAGAGAAGAAAATTGAGAAGATGCCAAGAAGACAAGATGAAGAAAATTATTGTAATTATTTTCATTTGTTTTTATGGGTTGTAATTAGAAATGAGCCATAGAGAGGTTAAATTGTAAATGTATGATTTATTGTTTAATCTCGCATCATTATAACATGCCATATAGGATATAGAGATGCCAATATCAAATTGCCATGCAAGCATGTTCATGCATCATTGTAGTTTAATATTATAAATTGTTATAATAATAAATGCAATGGGTAAATTTTATAAAGAGTTATAAAATACAACAAATTTATAAGGGTTATAATTTTGTTGAATTATTAATTGGACTTAATTTCAAAACAAAATCCATTTTTCAAAAGCTAAGTGGGAGGGTCGCTTTTGCGTTGAACGCGTTCCCAAGGTCTCCGACTTTAGCCTGATCGTGACATGTGGATAGGTTAAGAACCACCTTAGTGGTCCTCACTTCAATGGGAGAAACCCATGAAACATGTCGCTAAGGAGTCATCAGGTTGCTTATAGAAGATAAGACTCGAAAAGGAAGTAGTGAGGCGAGACCATCCCCAGATGGATCGTTAGTTCATAACAACCTCTAGAGTCAATTAGTCGGTTAAACACTTAGACTAAAGATCATTGTAATCTCCCATAGGAGCTAGGCAATGGATCTAAGGTGACCAAAAGGATGGTGATTGGTTGCACTAGATGTAGAGACATCTTGTTAAGTGGACCAAACGAGAGGAGTCTCGATGCGATAGGAGGCTTCACGGACGCCACCCCTAGGTGGGACGTGTTGCCGTTTATGATCGCAACACCATAGATGAAACATTTTTTTAAGGATTTTATTTATGTTTAAGTATTTGCATTCATGCATCATACTTCTCTTAAATATAAGCAAATTACCAACACCGCTTTATTTTATTTTTCACAATTATGTCTTTATCCCCGATCGCGCAAATTCTTAGTACAAACAAACTAGTGGGTGAAAATTACGTTGACTGGAAACGAACCTCGATATCGTATTGACGGTAGACAAGCACAAGCATGTGCTCACCACCCTGTCCTCTTGAGCCGAATGATGATTCGACTCAAGAAGAGCGAGACGACATACATCGCTTGGATGCGTTCCGATGAGATTGCTAGGTGCTATATCTTAGCATCAATTAGCAATGTGTTGCAACACAACATCGGAACATGCTAACGGCCGCAGATATGATCTCTGACATTTTCGAAATGTTCGGAAGCCGTGGCCGTCAAGCCAAGCAAGCCGCAGTGCGCAACTTCATGAACCGCCGGATGAAATCCGGCACTCTGCTCGAGACCATATGCTATTGATCATAAGTCACCTGAATGAGATGGAGCTCATGGGAGCTGAAATAGATGGAGAGACTCAAGTGGATATGATCCTAGAGACTCTCCGGAGATGTTTGACAACTTCAAACTCAACTACTCTATGAATAAGTTGAGTTATTCACTCCCGGAACTCATGAAGGAGCTTCAAATCATGGAAACTCTACCGCTTAAAGGCAAAAAGAGGAACAGAGAGGCTAACCTTGTCAAGCGAAGCCTTCCACCTCTGGTGCCAAGAAACAGGAGAAAGCCCGCAGTAATAAGAAGAAGCCGGTCGCGAAGGCAAGAACGCTGCAAAGGTAGACAAGAGTATCGACAAATGTCACCATTGCGTATCGTCTCGCCACCGGAAACGAATCGTCCTACATACCTCAAGGAGGTCAAAGCTAAAGGTACATTGCTTGTTACCAAGCCTGTTTTGTGGTGACTCTACTTTTTCTTGGATTGTAGACTCTGGAGCCACTAATCATGTTTGTTGTTCTCTCTAGGGTTCGGGAAAACAAAAGGCTTAGCAAGGACGAGTTCAACTTCCATTTGGGGAATGGAGCATCAAGATCAAGAATACCGTTGGAAGTATTAAATTAATTTTTGAGAACAGTTTTATTGTTTTGAACAATGTTTATTATGTCCCGGTTTTTGGGAAAAACCTTATTTCGTGGCTCGTTTGATTGAGCAAGGATATTCTTTGGATTTTAATAATGATGTTATTCGGATTCTAAAGAATGGCTTCATGATTACTTCTACGGTCATGATAAACAATACATTCTCGTTAAACCAAATATTCCAACGATTTGCGATCTTGAATTGAATGATGATTCAATGAGAGAAAGTAAGAGATTGAGGTTAGACTCAATTGATCAAACCTACAAATGGCATCTACGTCTTGGACATATTGGCCTTGACGGGGATTAAAAGGTTGGTAAGAGACGGTCCCTTGCAAACCTTAAGTGTAGGCTCACTACCTACATGTGAATCCTCGCATAGAAGGAAAAATGACCAAGAGACCCTTTTCAAACAAAAGGGTAATAGAGCTTATGAATGCCTAGAACTCGTACATAGTGATGTATGTGGGCCATTCAATATCCAAGCAAGAGGAGGATACGAATATTTCATAACCTTCATCGATGACTATTCTCGTTTTGGTCATATTTATCTAATCGTAAAAAGTCCGAAACCTTTGAAAAGTTCAAAGAATTCAAGGCCTTGGTTGAAAAGCAATTAGATAAATAGATCAAAACACTACGATCCGATCGTGGTGGTGAATACTTCTTTGGGAGAGTTCAAGACTTTCTTAAGGAAGAAGGTATATTTTCTCAACCCGACGCGCCGGTACTCCTCGTGAGAATGGCGTGTCCGAGAGAAGGAATCGAACTCTATTAGACATGGTTAGAACAATGATGAGTTACTCATCTCTTCCAGATTCCTTTTGGGGATATGCCTTGGAAACAACAAAGATACATTTCGAACCAAGTTCCATCTAAGGCAAAGACGGAACTCCATATGAAAGATGGAGTGGCAAGAAGTCATCTCTTGGCCACACCGTAATATGGGGTTGTCCGCACATGTGCTTAGAAAGAAGACCCGTAAGTCGACTAGTCGCTCGTAATCGTGCCTATTTGTAGGATATCCCAAAGGAACAAAAGGCTATATCTTTTATAGTCCCATCGATCGAAAACATTCGCCAAGACGAATGCTCGTTTTCTGGAAGAGGATTTTATAAAGAATATGAAGCCAAGAAGCAGACTTGTACTTGAGGAATTGATGGTGAAAATGTTAGGGGAACATGTCCGCGGTCTATTCCCGAACCGACAACAGATGAACCACAACAAGAACTAACACCAGTGGAGCCTCGATGTAGTGGGAGGGTTGTGAGACAACCCGATAGGTACATGTCTTATGGAGACGCATTATATGCGATCTCGATTTAGACATTGACGAACCTGTCTCCTACTTGCAGGCCATGGAAAGTTCGAAGCAAACCTATGGCATGAAGCCATGGACGCCAAATACAATCCATGTATAAAAATGGCGTATGGACTCTAGTAGATCCTCCTCAAGGGGTAAAACTCGTAGGGTGTAAATGGATCTACAAGAAGAAGAGGGGTCCGGATGGGAATGTAGAGACATTCAAAGCAAGGGTCGGTAGCCAAGGGCTACACCCGGAAAAAGAAGGCATCGACTATGAGGATACCTTCTCCGGTAGCCATGCTTAAATCCATCCCAATTCTTCTATCCATTCGCCGCTTTAGATTATGAAATCTGGCAGATGGATGTAAAGACGGCTTTTCTCGAATGGCAAACTGGATGAGCGCATTTACATGGCACAACCGGATGGATTCATTGAAAAGGGTCTAGAAGAAAAGGTTTATGAAGTGCGTAAGTCCATTTATGGTGAAAGCGTGCATCCAGATCATGGAATATCGATTCGATGAGACTGTTAAAACTTATGGTTTTGTTAGGTTAATGGATGAGCCTTGTGTGTATGTTTGATACAAGAAGGCAAAGTGGTTTTCTTAGTCTTATATGTAGATGACATACTACTCATTGGGAATGATGTAGGAAGACTAAGCGAGGTTAAGCTCTGGCCGGCAAAGCGATTCGACATGAAGGATCTAGGAGAAGCCGCCTATGTTTTGGGAATTCAGATCTTCGAGATCGGAAGAACAAACAATTGGCACCGTCTCAAGCATCCTACATCGATAAGGTAATGGACCCGATTCGCTATGCAAAACTCCAAAAGGGTTATCTACCCTTCGGACATGGAGTATCCTCTCTAAGGAGCGGTCTCCCAAGACTCCTCAAGAAGAGGAAGACATGAGCCGAGTTCCTTACGCCGGCCGTGGGAAGCCTCATGTATGCGATGCTTTGCACCGGACACGATATATGCTACGCGATGGCGTGGTGAGTAGATTCAGTCAAACCACGGATCCGAGCACCGGGTTCTTTGTAAAGCATATCCTCAAGTATCTTAGGAGAACGAGGAACTATATGCTTGTATATTCGATCATCGACACGAATATGACGGGATATACCGACTCGATTTCCAATCGGATAGGGATTCAGAAATCCACTTCAGGATCGGTGTTTGTCCCGAATGGAGGTTCGATGGTATGGAGGAGTATCAAGCGGACTTGCATGGTGACTCCACCATGGAGGCCGAATATGTGGCGCCTTGTGAAGTCAGCGAAAGAGGTTGTATGGCTTAAGAAGTTCCTTGTTTCACCGGAAGTTGTTCCGAAGTCGATAGGCCCATGGTCTTTCATTGCGATTGCGGTGGGCAATGTAGCAAACTCTAAGGAGCCTAGAAGCCACAAAAGGTCCAAGCACATAGAGCGGAAATACCACCTCATCCGTGAGATTGTACAAAGAGGCGATGTTGAAGTAACAAAGATATCTACACATGACAACTTGGTCGATCCATTCACAAAGGCTTTATCCGGTAAAGTCTTTGATAGGCATCTGGAAGGTTTGGGCATGCAAGATTGTACACACCTACTTTAAGTCCAAGTGGGAGTTTGTTGGAAATGTGTCCATAAAGTGGGATGTAATTTGTTATTTATGAAATGACAAATGTAAGACATTATTATTTTGCTGATTTTATAAAATAAGATAAAGTTATGTTTTGACACATACTCAAGAGTGTTTGTGATATTGCTTAGTCCATAAACTGTTACAAACGAAAGAAGAGTCAGGGGAACCCTGCCGGACAAACTCTTCTGATACAGTTTAAAATAGATATTCGCAGTCTTAGGATTGATTGGGCAATCGAATCCCATTATGACTGTTAGATCGAACCATGTGATGCTGGTCTCGGGGCATGGGAGTTGGACTCTGTGGTTGATCTAGACATGCTCGCAACATGTTGAATAGACCATGTGACTGATTAGGTTAGAGTGAAAACCGTTTACACAACTCTAAACCTAATCATCACAACTCAAGTATATTTGTATAATTATCTTAATCCTCAAGTGAATGCGTAGCTCAACTTAGTATCTCATGATCTTTGATTCGCCAATGAGATTAGTTCACGTTATTGAACGACATCTCGGTTATTGGGATCATGACAATATTAAGTTGGAGTTATGTGATTCATGAGATATGGAATTCGTAAAAATAATATCACCTCATGCTTTATTGACGGGTGTGTGAATAAATAAACCAGGCCGGTATTCAATGATGATATTCATTGATTAAGACATCGTAACATGTGCGAGACATCTTACTTAACGTTTGTCTTTCTTATTCACGGTCATATAAAGGAGTTGAGGAAATAATGATTAGAATGGTAAAAGCGGTAATATTATATACACCATTCTAATCACCGATATTTACGAAGGATAATAATGCATTTACATCGTGGACCGTGTGATAAATTGTATCAACACCAAAAGAAAAATTAGCGCACATGAATCGAGAGATTATTCGGCATCGAACTTTTAGTGGAGTTATGCGATGTCGGAATTAAATATGTCGATAACTTATAGGGATAAGTTAGTCAAATATTGTAATTCCATAGCTTTGTTCATGTGGGTCCATTCGGTCTCAAGGCTAGCTCTAATAAATGGGAAAAACAGAATCGATAATTATGTTTAAATTCATTGTGTTATTTTTCATTTATTCGATAATTGAAAAAATAAAAGGAATGAGTTTTGAATTTCGAAATTAATGGAGATTAATTTAAAATTCAAAATGAAATTTAAACATGATTTTATTTGGCAACTAAAGGAAAGAGAAAAGTGAGGATTTATTTTGGGAAAATTTGAAATCCCTTGCCTTAAGGAGATTTCGAATTTTGCTCCAAAATGGGGAAGGAAATTCGGAAATCCTAAGCCATGTAGGGATTTTCGGATTTCAATCCTAGGGTTAAGGAGAAATTCGAAAATCCCATCTAGGGTTTGAGTTTTTGAATTTTCTCCTATATAAGGATATTATTGAAAACCCTAGGTGAGAGTCTTTTGGAGAAAAGAAAAGAGATCACACTTCCTTAGGGTGGCCGGATTTTGTAGAGACAAAATAGAAGGAAAAAAAAGTTTCCTTAGGTTTTTGAAAAAGAGCCCCTCTCTCATCCTAAAAATTGTAGAGACATAGCCTTGAATCAACGAGTGGTTCTTGGTGTGATCGTGACAATAAACAACGATCTTGTTTCACGGCAATTTTCCATCTTGGAACGTGAGATAGTGAGACAAGATCCTTGCGGTCAATTAATTCAATCGTCACAAAGGTATGTGAGATTTTTCTAATCCTTTGTCCATAAACATATATCATGCATGTATCTCTCGTTGTGGTTTACATTTAATTATGAATTAAATGGATATGATAAAATTTTTGAAATTCCGCCTACAATCTTGTTGTTGTTCAAATGATTTTTCATATATAAATCCCAATAAGATCCTACATGGGCAGTGTAACGAAATAACACCAGTATCTCATCGGTGTTAGGTCATCGGCGTAGAGAGAGTGTGTGTGTACGTGGGAGGGAGAGAGGAAAGAAAAAGGAAAGAGAAGAAAGAAAAAGGAAAAAAAGAAAGGAAAATAGGCTTGGACTTTTTTTACAAATTTGAAAATTGGACTTTACAGCTCAATTTGAATAGAGTATGGAATGACTCATTATTCCTATTCTGAAAAATTGGCTACTGACACTTAAAACTATTTGAGGGACAACAGTGTCAATTTCAAAAGAATCATTTTTAAAGGGAAAGATACTTTACTTGATAATTATAACCGAAATTATTTCACTAATCCCATATTAATTAACACTAACCACTAGATTTAATTAATTAATCTCAATTAATTTAACCAGATGTTACATGTTTTGACGGTCGGCTCTATACTCATTGAGCCTGTATTCTCAAATCAGTCTCTCGACTTCATCCTTTAAGTCGAAACACTCGGCGGTTATGTGTCCTCTCCCATCGTAAAACCTGCAGTATTTGCTCTAGTTTCTCCTAGCGGGATCCGACTTGAGCGGTGGTGATCGTCGCAGAACTTAAAGATGACTTATCTCGTGATAGACATCTTTGATTCTCATGGTCAAAGGAGTGTAGGTGTCATACCTTTACGGCTTGAACCGCTTTGTGTCTCCCTGATTTGTTGGAGCATTATTGCCCCGATTATTAGTAGTCGATCCAGGATTGTACTTTTGCTCAGCTTGCACCAAAGGATTGCCTTGATGCTTTTTGCCTTTGTTTTGATTGCTCGGTTGCGCGGCTTCTTCCTTGGTGGGAGCCACCACTTTGCTTTTCAAGGCCTTTTTGGCCTCTTTTGCATTGATGAAACCTTGTACTCTCGTCAGGAATTCTTGATATGTCTGAGGCAGTCTTCGGTCGAGGTCTGTACGGCACGGGATGTCTTTCTTCAAGTTTGCCAAAGTTCCCATCAGTGCTACCTCATCAGTGATTCCTTCTGTGGCAGCTATCCAGTCTTTCAAGGACTCATTTGGCCCTTGGTAAACCCTCAAAAGATTCTATTTTCGAGGAATGTACTTTTTGACACCAATGAATTGAGTCAGAAAGGTGTTCTACAAGTCTTCCCAGCTTGTTATAGAATTGGGCTTCAAGGATCTGAATCATCTCCTGGCAGAGTTGGAAAGATGATTCCTAAATGCTCGACACATAATCTCCTCGGGATACCTGTGGAGGACCATATGCCATGTGTAGACTTCCAAGTGGTCGTCTAGGTCACTCCTTCCATCATAAAGTGGAATGAGAGGTGGTTTGTACTTATCTGGCAATGAGACTCAGATAATATTCTCCGTGAATGGGTGGTTGTGTGATGTGCACATCTTGGGGCCACATTCAGTACCTTGGCTACCTTTCCAACTTATTCAAAGTTGTTTAAGCGGCTCTCAATCTGTTTTTCAAGCTTGGCAATCTTTTCAACCAAAACCCTATTCTTAGCCACAAGCTCTTCCTCTCTAATCCATTGTGACTCTCGCTCACGTCGAGCATTCAATTGCTCTCTTAGGTCTCCACCACGTACGGAAGAACACTTAATCAGAACAGCGTTTCTCCTGTTGGGAATGGTGTCCAAGAAGCATAAGATGTAATAGGATATTTATTATTTATTTAATAAAAGAGTTTATTCATCAATTTTATGTGTATATATTTGAGAATATTTTATGAATATCAATGAAAATTCCATGATTATTTATGTAACCTTAAACATTGTATATAAGTGTTATATACGAGAGGATAATGTTTAAAGATAATAATCAAAAAGCAATGTTCATAATGAATTAAATTAAAGTTCAGAATATTTAATTAAAACATTAATTAATAGATATCATTCCCATTTAGAATGGAACGATGTTATCCGCACTGTTAATATGGTGAGATATTGAATGAGTGTCTTTCGCATAATGAGATTATGTGGAACAAGGACACATACATAATATGAATTTCTAATAATTTCCGTTAAGTATAGAAATTCAAATTGAGTCTACCGATGGTCATATATAGAATGATATTAATCCTGAGTTCTTAACAGACTCCTATTTATGGATTTGTGTCTGTTGATTTTCTCGGTACGGATTTTGAGACCCTAAATCCTATTCATTGTATTTTGGAGACATAATGAAGTAGGTAGCCGGGAACGTTATTATACGAGATGAAATCCATTCCTTCATGAGAAAGAAGTAGATAAATAATTCTCTTGAGGGTTGATTCGGTACTTGGACCAGTAGGAGCTCTGATTCATGAATGTGTTTTATGAATCACTGTCCATTAGAGAATCAATGGTACTCAAGGATAAAGATATAATTAGAGAGGTTAACGGATTTTACCTGGCCCTAATTATGAATTATTTATGGAGGATTGATCTATATGCAATGACTATATCAAATTGACACTTCACAATTTAGAAGTAATTTATATCTATAATTTCGAGAGTGCAATTCCAAGTTTATAGTGGAGTAACTATTGGAATTAATAGAAATAATTAATTAATTAAAGTATGTAATTGATTACTAATTTTATTGGAGCTCGGGATTATAGGTCCATTAGTCCCCGCATCGTCCTAGTAATTCTGCCAGACACAAAGGGCAAAATGAGAATTTTAGAATTACGAAATTCTAAAATTAAACACTCAAAAATAATTAATTGAGAATTAATTATTATTTAAACAATGTGATTATTTAAATTTGAATTTGAACGCATCTAGATTTATCCATTTAAACTTATTTGATAAGTTGTTCAATTTAGAATTCAAATTAATTTAAGTTTGACTTAAATTGGAATTTGAATTTGAGTCAAAATGGACCACAGGATAAAGGATGATTTTCTCTTCCCTTCCCTCTCGATATTGGCGCCTACACAGGATAAAATCCCCTAAGGTGGCCGGCCATAATGGATAAGGATAAGAGGATATTTTGTTCCAAATTCAAATAGGAGATAATTAACAAGCTTTATCTTAGAGATAGAGATTTGATTCCCTTTTGAAGTTTAACTTCTACTCTTTAAATATGAGAATGATAGAAAATTGTGAACACAATTTTTGAAACAATTTTTTAGCCCTAATTGTTAAGGCTGGCCAAAATTCTCCATGTAGAGAGGAAGGAAAAAATTTTTCTCCAAAAATTTCACATCGTGCATGCATTGGTGTTTGTGGAACTTCGAGTGTTTATTGTAACCCGTTTTGTCTCATGTGTGCCCACACATACGTCTCCGTTGATTCTAGGAATTGACGTGAAAGACAATGGTTTTCTAAACACAAAGCTTTGGAGCAAGGATTGTTCGAGGTCAAAGAACTCAAGTTATCAACCGAGTCGGCCTCCAGGTATTTTTCCTAATTGAGTTCTTAATAAAGGAATTAATGAGATTAATTTATTCATGCATAAATTAATATAATCTATAGAGTATCTCAAAGGTTTTATGAAAATTTTTGTTATACACGATCCGCCTCCCCGCCACACTTCCGCATCCAAATTCGATTCAGCTACCAACAATTGGTATCATAGCGGTCTATAGACTATATTAATTTATGCTCCGATTATTTGATAATCAATATTAAATATGTGATATTTAATTATGTATGTATTTGATGGGTAGGCACTTGCATTTATGGATGTTTATATTTGATTCATGATGATGAATGTATGGATGATGGATTTGGTCTTTAATTATATGGTTCCATGGATCGCATTAAATTCGTTCAAATTAAATTATTTGTAATTTCATTCGGGATTAGAATTATTGTAATTCTAGGTTTTGGGTAGGTTTAGAGTTGTGATTTTGAATCAAAAGGAGGCCTTGAAGATCAAGTTTGAAGCCTTTGAAGATGCCCAGAAAAATCACCCAGAAAGAAGGCCAAGGCGAGCCCCAGTGGCCAGTGGCGCCCGTGTGACCCCCCCCCCCCCCCCCCCGCAAAGGCGCTAACAAAATGATTATGCCCAAACGTGTACAAAAACAAGCGGTCAATTGTAGTACAATTTGAACGGTCAATCCCACGAGGAAGTGTTAAATTGAACAAGATATGATTAGCAAATAAAAAGCGTTAGGAAAATAGGCAATCAAACAAAGAAAAATGAATGAGTGTTTTTGATATTTTTTTTGAACAATTTAAAATAAAGAAAATTCAATAATAAAAAGTGGTAAGGCTTTGAGAATCCTCCATATGCTTTGTTCACCTATTTGGATTTTGATTCATGAATTGACTCAATTGAAAGTTTCACATCCCAAACAATCAATCGGAAAATAAATATTTGAAGAACATATGAATTAAAAATGTATTTGAGTAAATAAAATTCTAACGTTTAAAATTAGGAAAAATTATCTTATGAGAAATCCAAGAGCGACAATATACCGTTGGCAATAATGCAGTAAAAGATTACTAAATCTAAGAGCGACAATATACCGTTGGCAATAATGCAGTAAAAGACTACTCATAAAATAATAATGATCAATATATATTATAATGCAACAATCACATAAAAAGAGCATGACTAGATTTATATGAGAGTTGACAATAAAATATATTGATAAGAAGAAGAAATATGATAAAAGAAAATTATTTACTCAAATGTATAAAACTTACAAACCATTGGAGAATCGAAAATCCAAATAAATTCACTACACATATAGGATCATCTCAAGCCTCACCTAAATACTCTAGCCTAACTTGTACATAATTCCCATAAAATTATAAAAAGAAAATATGAGAATAAGAACAAGAAAATGTGTGAGAATTTAGGCTCTAAAAAATCTTTCTAACTCAATCACCTTCACAATGATCCTATTTATAGAGTTTTGGGTGTGTTAAGAGTGTAAAAACCGGATGCTTAATTGTGGAGAAAAAATCATCACGTTCTGCAGAGTGGGACACGTGTCACAAGGCCATTCGCACATGGGAGAAACGTGGCACACAGCTGGACCACGCCGGAGGAAGATCGACGCGCGGAGAGAGGAACCGCGAGAGGGAACGCGGCGCTGGAAACGCGCACGCTGGGGACAAAGCAGGGACACGGGCGCAACGTGGTTCGATGGGCTCGCACGCGGGACCCACGCTGGAAGAGAGAGGAAATCCTCGATGACGCGCGCGAGGAGAACTCGAGAGGAGCGGGCGGCGGCAAGAACGCGCCGTATCCGGGGAACATCCGACCCCCACCGACGCTGCGGGCGCGATCTCGACCGAGGAAGCCGGGTCCCACGGCCCGCGTGCGGCAAAGGGTCACACGCGGGCGCCCGCCGCTCGCTCGCGGCTTCTCGGCTTGGCTCTTGGCTTGTCGGCTCGGCTCGGGGAGTTGATGGGCTGATGGGTTTTGGGCCGAATTAGGCTTTTCTTGGGCTCAACTTTTGGGTTTTGCTTGGTAAACTAGCCCAAATCTAATTGTTTTCTTCAAAAACCTGAAAAATAAAATAAATCCAATTAAAATTAAATCCTCTAAATTTAGGAATATTTGAAATTAAAATCACAAATTTGATAAAATAGTTGGACAATTATCAACATTAAAAGTGTAAATTTGTGCACTTATCACAAACCCGGAAGAGTTTCGAACCCTGGAGAAGGTGAAATTTGACTCGAAGACGAAGAACAAAGCCAAAGAATGAAGAGTTCAAGAATCGAAGACCTGTTGATGTAACGGAAGAAAATAATTATTGTAATTATTTATTTATTCGATTTGGTTGTGATTTATAATTTCCATGGGACCCGGTCAAATCCATCTCAATAGCCGATTGCATATATTTATGTTTTATGTTGATAATTATATATTATATGTTCATGCATATAACATGCCATATAGATATAGTGCGCCTACTCATATGTTTTATAACATGCCATGCATATATGCGCATTTATTATTATTTATTTTATTTATTTAAAAGAGTTTCAAAACGATATAATAAAAAATAAGAGCCATGCGCTAAAATTGATTTAATATGATTAAATTGATTTAAGTTGCAAAATTGATTTGTAAAATAATGTTATATGTGAAATTGAATTTAAGAGTTAAATTTTAGGATTTCACATATCCGAAAAATAAATTGTTTATTTATCGGGATTGGAAACACATGAGATGATTTTCAAATAAAATACATATTTGCAAAATAATGAGT